>CM035818.1:15827856-16245356 GCA_020458035.1 Magallana ariakensis | reverse complement strand
CGTAAATATTGAACTTCAAATTTTACCATGTATCGATAGTTTGATCATTGCTTAAATTGAAAAGTGCTGCTAGAATCCTGTGTTATATGTTGTTTTGATGCAACAAGCCGTTTTCCGTGCAAACTGAATAAAAGTTAGAAGGTTTTTTGAGAACCGGATGAATAACTATTTAATTAAGGAGAATACAGGATTCTAGCAGCGGTTTTGATAAAACTGAGATGTTTTGCCTTCTCTTGATATGTTTATTGTTTTGTGGAAACCGCAGGGTAGTGTTGTTCTGGCTCATTTTATGTTAAGGAATATACGTAAGCTATTTATAGCTGTCACGTGATAATGCACCGATGTGGCAGTGATGTTCTACCCGATTTTATTGTATTGACATTTATTTCAAAGGATAATACTAAGTTTTTGGTCTGATTCAAAACAGTTATTGAATCTCACGATTTTGGATATAACAGTCTAAATAAGACACTAAATTGCCTAAATTGCCTTAACATCCCCGCGTGCGCAATAAAATCAAAACGTGACGACTGAGATATTTTAGGAGGATTCGAACTAAGGACTTGTTGATAAGTAGCTAAGGCATATACCTATTTATTATATTATACATTATACATTATAACACATTAATAACATAACAGAAAAATATAAGTTAATGTCAATTTTTACGACTATTTCAAAAGATAGTGGGTCACAATAAAAAGGAATTAAATGTATCCTAATTTTCAATGGAAGACAGTCCTGACGTCTCCCGTTTAATCCTGTAGATATTGAATTACAAAGATATGGATCATTTAGAACGGTCAGAACGTGTAAAACATGTTTTGAAATGATTTCAATAAAGCTAAAATTAATTCGAAGCTATATGGATTTTTCTACAAGCACTTATAGAACGTTCTATTTTTGCATGCCACTATTGATTTTTTATTACAAGCGTTTCACAAACTGCTTAGCTATTTTTAAACCTTGGAAATCCCAAGACGATAACTGTTTAATGTCGTAATATCACATTAACAGATAAGAAATTGCATTTCTTACCATTAAGATCTTCAAGTGCTACCAGCCATTTTGAAAGAGTATCAATATTTTGGCAAGTACAATGTATCTTCGACCATCAGAGATCTGTTTCAGCCAGGATTCTATTGGAAGCACCTTTGGCCGTTGTACTTCTCATCCATATAAACCAATTGGTGATACACTGGACGATCTTCTCACAGGACAAATCAATGTAAACTCCATTCCTAGTATTTCAGTATGCAAAAAAGATGGCAAATGGTTCACCGCTGACAACAGGAGATTGTGGGTTCTACAGGAAGCAGAGAAACGGGGAAAGTGTAGTGAAATTTACGTTCAAGAGACATCGTATATTAATTATAACAAATTCACTACAGTGAACAATGGTATATCTGTATATGTCCGAGGAAATCCGGGTGGATATGTTTGGCGACGCATGCCTATCAAAAGAATTGAACTTAAAGCGACTCCTCAAATTACTCCTTTGTCATCCACAAAACCTTATTTAACATCAAATTCTCCCACATACCAAAAGCAAAAGAAAGAGGTAAACCGTACAGAGATTTGGTCTACTAAATGTGAAAGCAATGTTCAGATCCTCAAGGATTGGTCAATGCCGAAAAATAAAGAAGGTTTATGCTTTGAACAAGACATTAATAAATACAACGACGAAGTAATTACAGATAATGGGAACCAAAAAAATATTGATATCGACTCTGAGTCTGATAATGAAGATGTTCAGCAGCCCGCATGTTCATCCGATTTCGAGATTTCACAACAACAGGACATGGCCAATGTCATGGGTTGCATGCATGATTCAACTACAGAACGGGAAATAGTAATCGAAACAAAGAAAGAAAATAACGGAGACGAAAAAGAAACACAAGACATTGATGAGGTTGTTATTAATGTGTCTAATATTCCAAACACTCACACAAACAATGCTTTCTTAAGTTTAGAGTCACCAGAAGAACTTGCACAGGTGGAGAATAGGAACTCTGTAGTGACCATGAGTGAAGAAACCCAATCCACGGCCACCAAAAATATCAACACTAAGCAATGCATTTTTATTTGTGTCGTTATTTCCATTGCTATGTTATGTCTAATTTTAGCTATTGTTTTAGGTATTAAATTAACCTAGATATTTAACCATCTGCTTCCGAAAAAAAAAAACAAATTTATATAATGTTCATTTTTATAATAAGGTTTTTTCATAAACATTATAAAAATATTTGAATATTCATGTAATTAAATACACTGGGGGAGATCAATATATTATGGTTTTATAATGATGTATTTTGTAAAGAGTTATCTCCCCTTTACTGATTTGTTTGCTTTTTATAATTTCCTGTCGTCAATTTTAATAAATGACAATTTCATCCATACATTGGCGTTTGTGTGACTTTTTGGATAAAGGAATTTAGGTAGAAAAGGGAATATTATCAAGCTTGTGTGCAAAAAACTTAAGCGTCAGTGAACTTGTTAATTACATAAAAACACTTTTGACTGTTATGTTTATTTATTGCATCAATATTTCTTTGTCATATCTTTAAATCAGATTGTATTATAAATCTGGGTTTTTGGTGGGTTTTTTTCATTTTTAGTCATCAATTTAGTAACAAAGGGTCCATGTCAATATGCATTTGCATGTATATTCAAGAATTTCATATAAAATAAATTCACACATTTGTACAATACTATCAAAACGTTGTTGATAAAACTATGTATCGTAATTAGTGGCATGATAAGGAAATTAAAAACATCATTAATGAATTCTTAGCAATTCTCAAATTATAAAGAGGCCGCCAAATATTTGGAAAAGAGGATTGCGTGTTGAAGTTTCATTCATTTCAAATATTTCCACAAAGGTCTCCTCCGTTCGTGTAAATTAAGAAACACGTCCTCAGATAGAGGAACGATTTTTTTTTTGACCAGGACTGATGAAAAAATATTAAGTCCTACAAGATCACTAATCTCTAAATGCTGTATTTTAAATGCTTTTTTGTAGGTGTGTTTTTCATTGCTTCTGATCAATTCATGCTAAGTATTTATCAATTTAAATTACACAGATAAAATCAATTTTGAATATGGTATCTTCAAATTCAGATCAGCAGAACATTACTTGATTATGATAGATATCATAATGAAAAGAAGTATTTCAGTGAAATGGGCAAACAAATGTGCAATTTAGGATGAAAAATTACATTTTCGAAAATTTGATTCAACTGAATCGAACGATATAAACAGTTTAACAAAACATTTAAATCGCCATCTTGTGACGTAGTGTCTTAAAAAGTATAAGTCTGGGTGTAGTGAGGTACCTTAAGATAAATTAATATTGGTTTTACTTTTATCTGGCTATTATAAACATTGAATCATCCGTTTGGGTTGGTTTTGGGGTTTTTTTTTTAATATTGTTTTTTCTGGATTTACTCCTTGTTAACCTCATAAAGTTTAGAACAGTACTCTTTTGCAAGAAAATGGTACGCTCCCCGCAACCTTTTATTCGGTAATTATGTGCTATGTACAATGCCATTACGCTTTTTAAAACAAACAACTTGAGATCAGGTCGAAGATACATGTATGTTAAAGTATTGGTTCAACATTGATAAAAGGGGCCTTGGACGTTTTACATTAAAAATGACCTCCCTTCGTAAAAATGTTATGCAGAAGATAGAGACAACTAGTGAAACACTGACATCGTGACCACTATATATTACTTTAGAAAACTGATCAGTTAATATTGTGGTTTTTTAAGAAAACTAGATAATATCCCGCTTTGCTTTTGTTTCACAAATTAACGTGCATGGTTAACTACATGTACCAATCTGCAGTGGTATAAAAATGTTTGTAATTTAAACACGCTAGATAAATATAAACATTTTTTATGCATATCTTAAACTTATCAAGTTTAACCGATGCAAGATAACTGCCCGATGATTAACTCGCCCTACACTTTCCGTCATGACGTTGATTAGTTAACCTGCGTTCGTGGTTACCCCGTTCGGGAAAGTTCTTGTCATCAAAACTAAAATCGAGCATTCAAGAAACGAATTAGCTCATTTTATTTTTTCAAGATTTGTCGTATCTTAATTTCTATGTTTACCCTTAATAAGTTCCCAGTAAATATACCCACTCTTTACGTAACCATTCAATATTATTTAATTGCAAGCATATATTTTGGTTCAAATTCCCATTGACTTGGATCCGCCAAAGCGTGTCCTCCACCTTACTCATTTTTGCTATGTCGGGCTGGTTAATCTAAAATGAAAGTAGGTTTTTAATTTATTTCTCAATAATTACTTATTAGGTAAAATTCAATTATAGCTTACGGACATCAACTTACATGTGATGAAATACTAAAGGTGTAAGCAAGTACTCTGGTGTAGACATTTCGTGGTTTATTGGCAAAATGTCTTAAGTATAGATTATTAAGTTAGCATTGTGGTTAATAAAGCACTACTTTCCTCATTCATCTCTGTATTTGATCTGTGAGTATGCAAAATTAAGCATACCACGTAGTCATGTTTTATTCTGAAAAAATATACGAGGCATTTGTGTCGTATTACAAAGCACCCTTTTAAATGAGAAGAGGTTTTAAATATTATGTAAATATACGGAGGTTTTCACACTCATAAAAAGGATTGTGTTCTAAATTGTGTATAAAACGTTGCTTTCTTTCAAGGCTGTCTAATTTCTGAAAATGCAAAGTTATTCATAAACCAAGGTATTGGAGAACCTCCAAATAAGGATTTATTACACTTGGAGTGAATTGTGGTTCCAGCTATATGAAAAGGAAAGCATATTCAGCATTACAATGTATGTAGCCGTCAGAAATCCGATATAGTCAAGAATCTATTGGGTTTACCATTGGCCATAGCACCTCTCACCCATACACTGGTGAAACACTGGATGATATTCGCACTGGAAAAATTAACGTTAACTCCATACCACTATTTCTGTGTACAAAAAAGATGGACAATGGTTCACCGCTCACAACAGAAGATTGTGGTGCTTCAAGAAGTGGAGAAACGAGGAAAGTGTTGTGAAATTTATGTTAGTGAGACAACGTTTATAAATTTTAACAACTTTACTACCACAAACTATGGCGTTTCCGTTTTAGTCCGAGGAAATCTCGGTGGTTATTTTTAGTAAACAATGCCAATTACGACAATGCAATCAAATAAACCCCCTAAAATTGCGCATTTGCCACCAACAAAACATTCCTCTTTTTCAAGTTCTCTCAATGTCCAAAAGTATTCCGGGGAGAGAGATACTGATGAGATATGTGCAAAAACCAGTGAACGCAGTGATTCTGAAAACGTTTATGTTGATGATAAAATATCTCATTTTTCTTGCAGTTTGGAAGCCTTGCAACAAAATGACATTGAATGGGCTTTGTGTCAACAATATGGTACAGCTGAACCAAAAGTTGCTGTAATTAAAGGCAAAACAACGAAAGATAAAGTTATAGAAAGGACAAAAAAGACAGAAATAGAATTGAATGTTATGAATAGGCCTAATATTTCTGGAATCCACGATCATAATACTCTTTTGAGATTAAACTCAGGAGTATCTAGCGAGTTGCAGGATAGTAATATTGCAGAGACTATACTTGGCATGATCCATGGTGACTCTCAAGAACTTTCCATCTATAGATCTTTTCATTGTCGGTCTTATTTTGGTTTTTTCGTGATCGTTTTTTTCATTGTTTCATTGGCGTGGATTATAAGCCAAGCGACAGCTTAAAAGAAATATGTAGGCAACGTAAGAAAAATCATCATACTATCATGCTTTATCTGTAATGTTATTTTTTCATTACATAAATACATAACATTGGTTTGATTTGGTTACATACATTCTGCCAATTTTTTTTAATTTTTTTTTAATTTATATAACAATAATTACTTATCAGGTAAATTTCAATTATAGCTTACGGACATCAGATCACATGTTTTGAAATACCAAATGTGTAAGCAGTTACTCTGGTACAGGCATTTCGTCCTGGCAAAATGTGTTATTCAAATTATGCTCTTACATTGATGTTAGAATCTTGTTATAATCTTGATGCTATTCAGCCAAAGTCTTTAAACGTCTTTATATGAATAGAGCTATAAATATTGTAAAGGGATTTCCCAGCATGTAGAATTAGAATGGTTTATCTTTAGTAGGAGTGATATAATGTGCAACATAACGATTATTTGAAGGCACCAGTTTCAGAAAATCGAAAGTTATTTATAGACCTCAATAGAGAAAACCGCAAAGGTGTCAGCTGATAAACTAGAGGTGTACAACATTAATGCTTCTAGCTATTCAAAGGTTGTGTATTTAGCAAATCAACATGTATCTGCGACCATTAGAAATTTGTTTCAGCCAGGACTCTATTGGCCGTACTTTTGGTCGTTGTACTTCTCATTCATACAAACCTATTGGTGAAACACTTGACGATATTCTCACTGGGAAAATTAATGTGAACTCCATTCCTAATATTTCTGTTTGCAAAAAAAATGGAGAATGGTTTACAGCTGACAACAGAAGGTTGTGGGTGTTCCAAGAGGCTGAAAAACGTGGGATGTGTAGCGCAATTTATGTTCGAGAGACCTCGTACATAGATTACAACAAGTTTACAACAATGAACGATGGTGATTCCGTGTATGTCAGAGGAAATCCGGGTGGTTATCAATGGCGAAACATGCCGATAAAGAAAATACAACCAAACGAAAAACCCCATATTACGTGTTTGCACACGGTATCGACCAGTTCCTACACATACCAAAATTATATCGAGGAGATGGATACCACTGATATATTTTCGACAAAACTTGAGCGCAATGTTCACACATTTAATGAAATGTTAATGACGAAACGTGAAGCAAGTTTTTGTTTTGAACAAGAAATTTCTAGAGGTGGCAATGTAATGTCTGTAGACAGTGAAAAACAGCAAAGTTTTAATGTCGTCTCTGATGATTCTGATGTTTTCGGTCAGCATTATAGTAGAGCAAATCCAAATGTAACTAAAGAAGCGGTGGACGAAAAAGTTGAAAACGAAAGGGGAATAAGATATAATGAGGAAGCTGTAAAAAATTCACTTGATATTCCAAGAATTCCTATTCATAGTGCCTTATTGGGTTCAAATTCAGAGACATCTGAACCATTGGAGAACAGGGATGTTGTTGTGACTATGTGTGATGAAACCAATGACAACTCCCTTAAATTTAAAAAATCCAAACGCTGTATTCTATTTGTATTTTTCTTTATTCTGGTTTTCATTGCTTTATTAGGGCTCCGCTCTGCGGACGACCTGTAGTGATCAATCTATCCGTCTGTTGGTTCGTCTTTCCATCCGTCCGTCCGTCTGTCTGTCCGAGATCACTTGTCCGGATCATATTATACCAATTGGCCCAATCTGACTAATACTTCACCCACAGAGTGTCTTTGGTTAAATGGTGTGAAGTGACTTTGAACCAAGATTTTAAGGTTAAGGTCATAGCAGAATTAAATGAAAATTCCTTGTCCGGATTATATAGTTTCAGCCTTTGTTCCAATCTCGCTTATACTTCACTCACTGAGTGCCTTCGGGAAAATGGTGTGCAGTTATCTTTTTTTAAAAGGTCAAGGGTCAAAGTCATAACAGACAACGCAAAATTATTTTTATACTTTCTCTATCTGGGTCATACGTCACACAAACATAGCTTTCGGGTAAAGGGTGTGAAGTGGCCTTGATCTAAGTATCAGATCAACTGTGAAAGTCATAGCAGATCTCTTTAGAATTCAGTTTTATACCAAAAGTTACTTTTTTGGCTTTATCTTATTCAGATTAAACCAAACGAATATTCGTAGGTAAATAGTAATGATTTTGAATTAAAGTTCTATGCAAGTCGAAACTTTAGAAGTCATAGGTTAAGGTCACAGCAAAATCTTAAGAATTGTTTTCCCTTAGTGTCCAGTTTTCAAGCGGGATCTTTGAGATGATGTCTAGTTGTGTATTTTTTAGGCATAACATAAAGTTAAATGACATTTGAAGCCCACGTAAGAGATTCTTGATTTGATTGTATCTAAACGTATGTTTAATATTGCAGAGTACTGTAAAGTATATAGTATTCATCTATACATGGTTTTCGTCCTTTGGTATTGAATTACGTTACACTTTGTACCTGTGCCATATTTGAGTTCAATCATAGAAATAAACCGAGCAAAAATTGAATTTTAGATTTTCTAAATATACATTATATGAAAGAACATGCAAAAAACAAAAACGCCATTTTGTGTAAAAATACTATTATAACATTATTTCAATTCAAATTGAATTTTGTGATACTACACAGATATTCGATATGAAATGATAATTTTTTAAAAATTATTTTGACTTGTGAGCTGTACCTGGTCTATACGCAAATTTTCAAATAGTTATGTAAGTGATTTTGTAATAATGATTTATCTTAACTTCTAATTTAACCTGTACTATTAAATAAAGTATCAAAGTTTCAACTGGTTAATTACAATTTAACATTGTTATTGGGAAATAAATAAAAAGATAACTTCATTTTAAATGTAACATATAAAGCTTTATTGGAACTTCTAATTTAACCTGTACTATCAAATAAACTATCAAAGTTTCAACTGGTTTATTACAATTTAACATTGTTATTGGGAAATAAATAAAAAGATAACTTCATTTTAAATGTAACATATAAAGCTTTATTGGAACAAATGTGTAAAGCTATGGTATATAGTTTGCATCATAGTATTATAGATAACTTTATACATCGTTTAGTAAAGTTTGATATTTACAAACATGTAAGCATCGAATAATTAAGCGAAATGTAGTGCATCGAATAATTAAGCGAAATGTAATGTGTGGATATGTTAGGACATAGTATAGAGTTGTTTTTATTTCATAGAATATGTAGCTCAGTCCTGTTGCGGGTGAAAACCCTCTTATAAATTATTTTGCTCCATCAATTGATTGGGGAAAATACGGTTGTTTAAGAGTTTGTTTAATTCTAGAGTAACAAATGTATTCCTAAAGTCAAGTATTGTCAAACGTTGTTTAATATACATGAAATATATATAATTATTCTAATTCATTTAGTCACTAGATTAAACGTCATTTTTCGATTTATTTCATAAGCCTTAGTATGAACCTGGTCTGGTACTTGCATTTTAAGTGAGGTAGGACAAGGTTTTCTTAGCATCCTTAGCATAAATTGTGCTTGAGATCTACAGTTACAAGAATCAGAAAAGTTGGTCAGTGTAGCATTTTATTCAAAAAATCAAATCCGCTTTGAACTACTTAAAACCATTTCACCTAACTCGGCATCCAGATAATCAAAATCTAAAGCTACCTCTATATTACTCATCAATATTTAAATTAGCTGTCTGGTTGAGTATTGACAGGATATACTTCATTATATAACCAACTTCAAGACCCTAACACATTTTGAGTTATTATTCAATTTTAAAGCTGCCTTGGCATCTTGATAATCAGAATTACTCTCCGTATCTGAACTTATCTTTGTAGTTCATTTACGTAGTTAAATAAATCATGCAAGTTTGAATAAGCAATGGACATTATTTCCCTAGATATCTGATATGCTCCATAACATCAACCTATGGCTCGGATTTAGCATCCACGCTTGTCGCATCAGTATTACAAGATACATTATCCATCCAAGTGCGGTAAAGATAGAACCGTAAATAACTAAGATATAGCCATCAAAGGGCACCTGCATCAAAACCTAAAACTACTCTAGCATCCGAAACCTTTGGCTCAAATGCCTAATTCAAGTCTGTTAAGTACATAAGTATCAGAAGATTCATCATCCATACATCCATCCGAAACCTATGGCTCAGATTCAGGATTACCACCTGTCAGGTGTATATGTATCATATACCGTATATATATATCATAAGATGCACAATCCATGAAAGTCTGGTGAAGATAGAACAAATAATAATTTTAATATGGCCATCAAACGGCACCTGCTCCAGAAACATTACTGAAAAACACATCGCAATATATAGTTAACAATATCGCAGTATATCGCAATATAAAAGTCCAATGCTAACTAAGCCCAAACTTTAATGCTAACTTTTACTTTATTTGAACGTTTTATTTTCTGTTCAAGGTATTATATAGCAGTACATGTATAAATCATGAAATACATTTCAAATTAAGTATAAAGTGCAGTAATGTTCTGTTCTTAAAGGGTACCTGCAGCCAAACCCATGTGAAACTAATGTTATAAAATTTATTTACCAGAATTTAAAGCAAAAAACCGCATCGAAATCGATGCAAAAATAACGGAGTTACGCCGCTTCAAAGTGGCTATTATTTCCTGCTTTGAGAAATCCAATCAAGAGAAAATAAAATTAGGCGATAACGAGGCTTCAGCGGAAGTGACGTCACGAGGTCAACAGGAGGAACATTTCCATACAATGCTATACAAAATAAATTCGATTTTACAGCCAAAATAATTGTTGTAGGTCTGATGTTTTGACGTATTAAGTTATTTTAAGTATTGTAGATTTAGAAATTTGTATCTGTATATATTTGTTACAGTCATATTTATTTTTAAAGGATTTTAAAATTTGCTATCCTCCTCGACTCTTTACCGATGATTACGATATCTTAAAACACTTGAATAGGCAGAATATGTTCATTATTCAGTTTTTGATTACATAATATCACTTTACACGCGAATGATCCGAGACAATGACACGGGTAAACAGGTAAACTAACGGAGCTACTGCTCCAGACACGTGTGTATCTGGGGTATGTATACACATGGTACACATGCATGTCTGGTGAACAAAGGGGGGTTTCACACCTGTAGACTGGTAAATTCATTTATGTATAATAAGCTACTCAAAACAGAAAAATAAATTAGACTGTGTAAAATCAGGCGTTCATAAGCTAATACGTACATGTGTATAGTCTGTCAATCAGACTATCAAAACGTCACCACTAACCTGCTAACGTTCAAAATTAATGCCTTGATTGTTACTTATTTACTCACATTTAAAATGACACAATTTATCATTCAGCCGTTTTAATCTTTTAAAAAATGTAACTAAGTAATTATTTCGGAAGTAATTACGTTGATCATTAATTTAGTCTCAATTTCTTATCTAATATTAATAAAGTGCAACTTTCTTTCGAGCTCTATGGTCAGCAGTTAAATACTCCAAATAGTATAATTAAGTTGTTATACTGACGCCGAATCATTATAAAATCTTTTTAAAAATTATGACAAAGAATGTTAATAAGTCAAAATAAAATTCCACAATCGTATTTTTAAAGGATACAAGACAGACTTCATCATGCAGCCATCTTGCATGGACTTTCGCCCTATAATTAATCCTGTGTTTATTTTATATGCATGCTGTTTTGATTGTTATTGGTTTGAAATAAGTATAAATGAATAATCGGGCGACATAGTGGTAATTTTATGTCTCATACGAGGTTATACGCGTTATAATACCTTTTACAAAATATGTACTATTATCAATATTATTAATAATGTCATGGAAAAATCATCCCATAAAAATACGAAAATATGTTTCTTATAACAATAGTGCTTTGATTGATTGTCATTTTGCTACATAGACTGTGAATTTAGATGTAAAGTTTGTTACAAATTTGACTTAATTCATCAATCAAACAATTTTCCGAATTCGGCATTTTTGTACGGTAAAATACGAGTTTAAACTCAAACAAATTTATTTAGTCATCCTGGGTTGAAAAGGAAATAAAAATACAGAAACAACTGTTCATATATTGATAAAACAATTCAAGAAAACGAACAGTTTTCATACGATTTTATTGTTTCTCATGAAGCGGCATTGACCCCGTGACGTCACAGTTCATCTCGCGCCAAATCGGCTTGATTCAAAAACCGTTCAGGTATGAAATTGGGGTTTCCCCAAATATCTCGAAAAGTACTTATGCGATCGCAGTAAAATTTTCAGGATGATGTTTTTTCACATAGATCTCCATAATATCAAATATAACCGGCACTCCAGGTACCCTTTAAAGTCTACCGAAAGCCGTATATCATTTCTGTTCACATATGAATTGTAAAAATAGCCCACTATATAATTAGAACGGTGTTCCTTTATTATGTGCATTGCAGTGGTTTTCTTTCAAGGCTGCCAGTTTCAGAAAATGGAATGCTATTTATAAACTGTGATTTTGGAAAACCCCCAAAAAGATTTGCTGTTAAACTTGGATCTAAAAAGAAGGTATATTTAACAAAGCAATGTATCTAAGACCATCAGAAATCCGATTCAGCCAGGATTCTATTGAACGTACGTTTGGCCGTTGCACTTCTCATCCATACAGACCGATTGGGGAAACGCTGGACGATATCCTCAAAGGTTTAATTAATGTGAACTGTATTCCTAGTATATCTGTTTACAAAAAAGATGGACTATGGTTCACTGCTGGTAACAGAAGATTGTGGGTGCTCCAAGAAGCAGAAAAACGGGAAAAGTGTGGTGAAACTTATGTTAGAGAGACATCTTTTATTGATTATAACAAATTTACTACCATAAACAATGGCATTTCCGTTTTTTAGTCCGAGGAAATCCGGGTGGATATGTTTGGCAAACCATGCCAAGTACAAAGTTGCAACAAAATAAACCACCAAAAACAGCGTTTTATCCACAAAAAAAATCCTCCCGTTCCGATAAGTTCTTTCAATAACCAAAGACATACCGAGGAGATAAACACTGGTGAGATACGTGCAAAACATAGTGATCGCAGGGTTTCGACATTCCATGAGTGGAGAATGTCGAAGCGTGAAGAAGGTTTACGTTTTGGACAAAAGGTTTCAAAAACTTTCGACGAAATGTCTGCAGACATGGGAAACCAATACAGTGCTGATGTTGACTCCGATTCGGAAAACGATGATGTTGATGAAAATATACATAATTTCTCTTCGGGTTTGGAAGCCTCACAACCAAATGACATAGCCTATGGTTGTTGTCAACAGTATGGCATAGCTAAACCAATGGAGTCGAAAATAAAAGTCAACACAACAAAAGAGAAAAAGGTTGTGAAAAAAAGGGAAAAAGGGACTACGAATCAGCTCTTTTGACTGGGCCTAACATTTCAGGAATTCAAAATTATAATACATTTTTGAGATCATTTCAGACAAATCCGGGCAATTGGAAAATAATCATGTTTCAGTGGCCATAATTGATGAAAACAATGTCCGTGTCAACGAATGTACCATCTCTCATCATTTCTTGGCTTTTTGTGGATTTTTCTTGATTGTGGTTTTAATTGTTTCATTGGGATTGATTCTAAGTACCACAACAACTTAATTGAGATATGTAGCTCACATTAGAAAAGTTATTGTTCTACCATGCTTTATCTGTTTTTTTCGCAAATTACTGTAAACTTTAACTTATTCATGCAATGCTATATATTTATTACATACATACATTACATGGTTTTGATTTGGTTACATACTCTGCTATATTTTACTTTATTGGTATCATTAAAAACAGAGGTACATGCATTGTATTGATTTGGTCACACAGTGTGTTATATTATTAACTTTATCTTAACAATTTTAAAAAAACTCATTCTTCATGTGAAGATTAATTATATGTGAACAATGTTACATGCTTTCTAAATCACTATATTTAAACCACTATGATGTCCTACGATCTGACATGCTGATTGATACAGCATTACACAAACTTTCAACTTGGTGTAAAAGCATCTCATTGGTTGAGAAATTTCACAACTCTGCATACATGAATTAATGAGATCGTCAGAAAAATCACACCACATGTAGAGTACTCGTCTTCTCTTAATTTTGAAATACAGAGCGGACCGAGTTGTTTTCCTTACATAAATATGCGCATAAATTTATGCATGCATGTTGCATTACCCACATACTTTAAAATTTGATTCTTCGTGACAACTTTGAACGAGACTATACAATATGACAATTATAGATTAGGCAATCAATCCTACATCCTGGATTACTGCATTTCCTGAACATTTACTATGGTATCAATTTTGTTTTGGATACCTTTATCCCATCAAAGAGAGATAAAAGTTATCGGTGGTATTTTACTGCTTATGAATTTATACCCTATTCATCATTTTATATAGATAATGCAGCTAAACTAGGTTTTTCATGTGGACATAAATATATCATAGCTCAATTGTTACTTTTAAACCAAAAAACTCATATATAAAAAATGAATTTTATCTTTACAAATTGTTAATCACTTTAACAAACCTTAAAAAAATAAGAATTGATTTAAAAAATGCAGGCATATTCTTGTTGCAACTGTTATGGTTATTAATCTAACACCAATTCCTTTTTTAAAAGTCAACAAAAAGTTGGCTTAAAAAGGTGTCTTTGGAAATGATCTTAATTTCATCAATATAACCTTTGGTGATGCAGACAGGCTGGGAATTTCCTAATTTTCACCATCAAGGGTTTTGTGCAGTTCACCCTGTCTCGAATCTTTTTCTGGGTGATACTGAAATTCTTGAATAAAAAACAGCGATGAACCCTCATAGTTATCTATAGTTATGAACCCACTTTTAACTACAGTAAGGGTTTTCGTGTCATTATTATTCAAAGGTTCTGTGTTAACGCACTAGTAAATTAGCGATAACATTTTAAAAATCACTATTTTAATTTTTTGAGATAAAGAAATGAGTGAAAATAACCCTGACGTATAAATCCTAATCATCATTTATGCTCTTAATGTTGTTAGAAACTTGATTCTATTCTGTCAAGAAAAAAATGAATAAGGCTATAAATATTATGAAAATTGTAAAGGGGTTTCCCAGCATCTATAAATAGAATGTTTCTGTTAGTAGGCATAATAGAATGTGCACCTATCGATTATTTTAAAGCAACCAGTTTCATAGTCTCGTTCAACCAGAGGCTCGGCTGTCTCCGTAAATCTCCGACGAGCAGAGATGCGTAAAATATAATTGCCACCCGGCACCACGTGTGCCGACGGAAGAGGACCTGACACCTGAATCGGTGTTTCGGGCACATTTGGGAATGTTCTAGGGTCTGCCGCTCGTCGGAGGTCCAACCCTAATGAAGTTTAAATGTAGTTAAATATGTTGTTTCATGCTTTCTATCTGCATATTAATTATGCAACCTGCTTGTTTTTTAATTTGATATTAATGATGAAGACACTCATTTTGTTGTCAGAGAGAATTATTATTCTCTATATTGCGAGCTCTTGGAGATTAGCTCGTCTTACATTTTTGCACAGGTGGTTCTGTGGAGTTTGCAGATAGAACTGAGTCGATGTTGGTTGGCATCGGGCGGGGCAGTCTATCACGTCATTGTGCTGGGGGCCCGGGAGTTACAGCGCGTAGTGTGAGTGAAGTCGCATTGACTGCCCCGTTAGACCGCGTGTTGGGTTATTGGCAACCACGTGTTTATGTTTATATTTGCTCGTCGGAGATTTACGGAGACAGCCGAGCGTCTGGTTGAACGTTACTTCCAGTTTCAGAAAATCTAAAGTTATTTATAGACCATAATAGTTAAAACCCAAAAGGCATCAGCTGATAACTAGAGGTTGCTTCTAGATATTCGCAGGTTGTGTATCTAGCGAAGCAACATGTATCTGCGTCCATTAGAAATTTGTTTCAGCCAGGACTCTATTGGCAGTACCTTTGGTCGTTGTACGTCTCATCCATACAGACCGATTGGTGAAACACTGGACGATATTATGACTGGGAAAATTAATGTGAACTCCATTCCTAGTATTTCTGTTTGCAACAGAAATGGAAAATGGTTCACAGCTGACAACAGAAGGTTGTGGGTGTTCCAAGAGGCAGAAAAACGAGGAAAGTGTAGCGAAATTTATGTCCAAGAGACTTCGTACATAGATTACAGCAAATTTACGACAATAAACAATGGTGAATCCGTTGATGTCCGAGGAAATCCGGGTGGTTATCTATGGCGAAACATGCCGATAAAGAAAATACAACTGAACGAAAACCCCAAAATCACGCGTTTACAAACGATCCCGACCAGTTCCTACACATACCAAAATTATATCAAGGAGATGGGTACCACTGATATATGTCCTAAGAACCTTGAAAGAAGTGCTCCATCGTTTAATGATATGTCAACGGCAGAACGTGAAGAAAGTTTATCTGTTGAAAAAAATATTTCTAGAGATGACAACATAATGTCTGTAAAAAGTGGAAACCAACATAATATTGATGTTGACTCCGATTCTGAAGAAAATAATGTTGATGAAAAATCAGCCCTTTTGAGTTCAAATTCAGAGACACTTGAACAGTTGGAGAATAGAGATGTTGCTGTGACCATGTGCGATGAAAACAATGCAAAGTCCGTAAAATGTTCTAAATCTAAACGGTGTATTTTATTTGTATTTTGTCTAATTCTGGTTTCCGTTGCTTTATTGTGTACTATCTTAAGCATAACGTTAACTTAGATTACATTTGTTGCCCGCGAAAAGAATTCTTATTTATTGTACATATCCGTAAATGTATGTTTTATACTGCAAAATACTGTAAAGAAGTTTTCATCAATAAATGTATACAATCATTTCTTAATCGGTTTGAATTATGTTACACGTTGTGCCGGTGTCATATTATTGAAAGATCAATTTAAGAAAATAGCGAGCAAAAATCAATTGAATTACAGGTAACTCTCGATAGCTCGAAGTCCATGGGACCGAGGAAAAACTTCGAGGTATGAAGAGCTCGACTTTTCAAGAGATCAGAATTTTCCAGGTTGACCGACGGGTTTTAAATTTAGTCTTACCGGATGTTATGATTAAGCCATTTATTTAGTGCTAACCTTACGCACGTGCTTTAACAATGTTTTCTTTTCAGTTAAATATACAGACCTGGATATTATTAAAACGAAATAGAAACAAATATTGAATAAATTTATGATACAGTAATGATTTATTTTATGCATCAGATTGCTCAGTACTTGACTGCGAGACGACATGTCGTAAATTAGATGAATGAGTATCACCATGATCATCCACTGTTCCCACTCTATGGGTCCTTCACCAGCTGTAAGAACTTGTTCAGCAATAATCATTATAATGGCAATGATGCTGATAAGCATAAGCATTATTTCTACAGTTTTATTATTTATACAATTTTGACCATGGCTAAAAATTATCTTTTCGTCTCAATTAATTTCTCATTTTCACTGCATCAAACGGTCGGTGTTAATTATAGATTAGGTATCGATATGGTCAATCATCAAACAATTATCACCTGGCAGGACAAGTGTCGCCTGAATAAACACCCCATGACACGGGTCCCGCGTCTAACGCCTGGAGTCATTTGAATGACCAAGTAGGTGTTAATTAGGTAACGCTTGGATATACACAGCCACTTCGAAGTATCGAGAGTAAAAAAACTATAGATTAGAACTTCGAGCGATCGAAGTTCTAGCCATCGTATATGAAATAACGCAATTTTGTGTTTACAAAAATAACTTCTACTTGTTTTTCAAATTAGAGGGGCGGAGGTTCCCTAATCAGAATTTTGTTGGTTAAAGTACTGTGGTTATTTTTTCTTTAAATCAGTAGAAAAATACTATGTAATTTCAAAACAAATCAAAAATACATGTCTTGACTGTTTACTCTTCTGATTAGAGTCTCCAGAAGATGTTTACCCCCTTCTTCAATCACATGATATTTCAACCCAAATCATAATTTTGCTCAGATACAAAAAAATTATAATAGCAAAACAAGTTTCAAATATATTACTTTTATCACTAAATATGTAAGAAAGTTATAACCAGTGTCACTTATATATATATATATATATATATATATATATATATATATATATATATATATATATATATATATATATAATGAGCACAAACATTGCAATAACTCTCAAATTGACATATACTTGCCCATAGTGAATGATATAGATATACATAAAGCACAGAGAAATTCACCTTATTGGAGCTCCACCAATTATATATATACAGGTAACTCTCGAAAACTCAAAGTCCATGGGACTGAGGAAAAAGTTCGAGGTTTCAAGAGTTCGAGTTTTCAAGAGTTCAGAATTTTCCGGATTGACCGACGGGTTTTAAAATTAGTCTTACCGGATGTTATGATTAAGCCATTTATTTAGTTCTAACC
This sequence comes from Magallana ariakensis, assembly GCA_020458035.1. NCBI lineage: Eukaryota > Metazoa > Mollusca > Bivalvia > Ostreida > Ostreidae > Magallana > Magallana ariakensis. The sequence continues at coordinate 16,227,191 of CM035818.1, read as the reverse complement.
TTACGCACATGCTTAAACAACGTTTTCTTTTCTCTAAAATATACAGAACTGGATGTTTTTAAAACTAAATACAAACCACTATTGAATAAATTCATAATAATCATTTATTTTGTGCATCATATTAAGACCAGATTGCTCAGTACTATTGCACTGCGAGACGATCGACATATCATAAATGTAATAAATGAGTATCACCCATTGTTACCACTGTACGGGTCTTTCACCAGCTGTAAGAACTTGTTCAGCAATAATCATTTTAAAGGGACTTGGACACGATTTTAGATAAAAATTTTATTTTTTATTTTTTATATATAAAATGGTTTACTTGCAAATTTTGAATGATTGACCAACATGTAAATGTTAGAATTCAAGTTATAAGAGAGATACAGAGGTAAGAATTCATTGTTATGTAAACAAAGCTCGAGTCTTATATTTGTTTACAAATAATGTAAAGTATGGAATTACCATTTCTTTGACAAAATGACTGGTGGAAATCAAGGTAAACTTATTCAATGTGTTTATACATAATATTATCAACAGAAGAAAGCAACATTAGATTGAAACTTATACCAATAAAACTCAAATGTAAATAATTACAAGGCTTGAGTTTTGTTTACAAAACAAAGAATTTAAACTCTGTATCTTGCTAATAACTCAATTTTTTACTTTCAAATTTAGACAAAGCATTACAAATATCCATATTAATCATTCTAAACACTAAAAATGAAGAAATAAAATTAAACATTTTGAGCTCAAATCGTGTCTAAGTCCCTTTAATGACAATGATGCTGATAAGCATAATTTTTACAGTTTTATCATTCTAAAATTTGACCATGGCTCAATAGTATCGTTTCGTCTCAATTAATTTCTCATTTTCATTGCGTCTCCAAATTATCGTAAAACGGTTCGTGTTGATTATAGATTAGGTATCGGTATGGGCAATCATCAAACAATTATCACCTTGCAGGACAAGTGTCGCCTGAATAAACAACCCGTGACACGGGTCCCGCGACTAACGCCTGGAGCCATTTAAATGACCAAGCAGGTGTTAATTAAGAAAAACGGCGACTTCGAGGTATCGAGAGTAAGAAACTATAGATTATGAACAACGGGACTGCAGTTTGACTTCGAGGGATCAAGGGTTTCGAGTGATCAAGAGTTCGAGAAATCAAGAGTAAATTTTCTTAGTTATACAGGGAAAAAAATCGGAACCCTAGACTCACTTCGAGCGATCAAGAACTTCGAGCGATCGAAGTTCGAGCCATCGAGAGTTACCTGTGTATATATATATATATATATATATATATATATATATATATATATATATATATATATATATATATAATTCTTTGTACTTGTGAGCTTAACGCCAATGATTATATATGAAATTCAATTCTTTATTTATCTTAACTTCTAGTGTAATCCGTACTAATGAATTATCAAAAGTTTTAACAGGTTCATTACGGAAGCGTATCGGGGCCTACACTTGTTATGTTATAACTTATACATTGTCATACTTTTTATCGTCTTATTAACATATAAACTATTATGTCGTTTTATTTATGCAAACATTTTGCATTGTATTAAGGTGAATTAACATAATTTAAATCACCTTATAGTAATTGATCAGTTATCTTGCTATATGCTATATCGACTTTACAGAATACGGAGTTAAAAATAATGATCTAAAAATGGGTTTTAGTCATATCGATAAAGAAATGTTGACAAAGAATAATGAAAATGTATACATTATAGGTATATCGACATAAATATGTTTACATTTCTTGGGAACATATTGCGAAAATATTGTTATCGAATGAATTTCGCGGTGGCGGGAGTTCTGATGGTGCGTCACCTCACTCTAAATCTAGCTGTAGTATATCGCAATATAAAAGTCCACTGCTAACTAAGCCCAAACTTTAATGCTAACTTTTACTTTATTTGAACATTTTATTTTCTGTTCAAGGTATTATATAGCAGTATATGTATAAATTATGAAATACATTTTAAATTAAGTATAAAATGCAGTAATGTTCTTTTCTTAAAGTCTACCGAAAGCCGTATATCATTTCTGTTCACGCATGAATTGTAAAAATAATCCACCATATAATTAGAACGGTGTTCCTTAATTATGTGCATTGCAGTGGTTTTCTTTCAAGGCTGACAATTTTAGAAAATGGAATGTTATTTATAAACTATGATTTTGGAAAGCCACAAAAGGATTTGCCGTTAAACTTGGTTCTAAAAGGACCATCAGAAATCCGATTCAGCCAGGATTCTATTGGATGTACGTTTGGCCGTTGCACTTCTCATCCATACAGACCGTTTGGGGAAACACTGGACGATATCCTCAACGGTTTAATTAATGTGAACTGTATTCCTAGTATATCTGTTTACAAAAAAGATGGACTATGGTTCACTGCTAATAACAGAAGATTGTGGGTGCTCCAAGAAGCAGAGAAACGGGGAAAGTGTGATGAAATTTGTTAGATAGACATCTTTTATTGATTATAACAAATTTACTACCATAAACAATGGCATTTCCGTTTTTGTCCAAAGAGATCCGGGTGGATGTATTTGGCAAACCATGCCAAGTACAAAGTTGCAACAAAATAAACCACCAAAAACAGCGTTTTATCCACAAAAAAAACCTCCCGTTTCGACAAGTTCTTTCAATAACCAAAGACATACCGAGGAGATAAACACTGGTGAGATACGTGCAAAACAAAGTGAACGCAGGGTTCCGACATTCCATGAGTGGATAATGTCGAAGCGTGAAGAAGGTTTACGTTTTGGACAAAACGTTTCAAAAACTTTCGACGAAATGTCTGCAGACATGGGAAAACAATACAGTGCTGATGTTGACTCCGATTCGGAAAACGATGATGTTGATGAAAATATACATAATTTCTCTTCGGGTTTGGAAGCCTCACAACAAAATAACATAGCCTATGGTTGTTGTCAACAGTATGGCATAGCTAAACCAATGGAGTCGAAAATAAAAGTCAACACAACAAAAGAGAAAAAGGTTGTGAAAAAAAAGGAAAAAAGAGACTACGAATCAGCTCTTATGACTGGGCCTAACATTTCAGGAATTCAAAATTATAATACTTTTTTGAGATCAAATTCAGACAGATCCGGGCAATTGGAAAATAATCATGTTTCAGTGGCCATAATTGATGAAAACAATGTCCGTGTCAACGAATGTACCATCTCTCATCATTTCTTGGCTTTGTGTGGATTTTTCTTGATTGTGGTTTTAATTTTTCATTGGGATTGATTCTAAGTACCACAACAATGTAGCTCACATTAGAAAAGTTATTGTTCTACCATGCTTTATCTGTTTTTTCGCAAATTACTGTAAACTTTAACTTATCCGTGCAATGATATATATTTATTACATACATACATTACATGGTTTTGATTTGGGTACATACTCTGCTATATTTTACTTTATTGGTATCATTAAAAACAGAGGTACATGCATTGTATTGATTTGGTCACACAGTGTGTTTTATTTTTAACTTTATCTTAACAATTATCAAAAAACTCATTCTTCATGTGAAGATTAATTATCTGTGAACAATGTTACATGCTTTCTAAATCACTATATTTAAACCACTATGATGTTCTACGATCTGACATGCTGATTGATACAGCATTACACAAACTTTCAACTTGGTGTAAAAGCATCTCATTGGTTGAGAAATTTCACAACTCTGCATACATGAATTAATGAGATCGTCAGAAAAATCACACCACATGTAGAGTACTCGTCTTCTCCTAATTTTGAAATACAGAGCGGACCGAGTTGTTTTCTTTACATAAATATGCGCATAAATTTCTGCATGCATGTTCATTACCCACATACTTTAAAATTTGATTCTTCGTGACAACTTTGAACGAGATTATACAATATGACAATTATAGAATGATCTTTATATTTAGATGTTAGAAATTAATAAAAATATTTTTTTTCTCCTACATTTTGGCTTGGAAAAAGGGTGAATTAGTTTAATGTTTAGCCGAGTCAATATACACGTACTAGTATATCTAATTGTGGTGGACAATGGCACAGGAAAATTTTGTTAAACAAAATAACCATAAAATATCAAATTTAGTTCACATTAATAAACAATAAAGAATTCAGTGATTTTAACTCAATGAAATAAAGAATAAGTGCTTGATGTTCTAAAATGTATTTTTAAGTACAATTTATGAAAATCTTGCTAGCTTTTATAGACTTTCAATCTATAAAGCTGTATGGTGCGATCAATTACACTATATTTTTATAAGAAAAATACTTTAATTTTCTTTACACAATAAACGTTGGTGAAATTTGAAGAAGTCTGATAATCATAAATTGTAAAGGTGTTATATTGTACAATTATGAGAATACCGTTGTTTAAGTGTAAAATTGAATCGCAAGTGCAAGATGTTGTTGACGAATTGCCAGTGACAAATAACGTCTTATTTTTGCTGTATGTTTTTCAAAATGATAGCGCACTGCTTATGGGCATATCACAACTGTAGTAATCCACAATTTTGAGAAGTAGCGGAAGGTACCCCATCTTCGACTTTTATTAAAAATATACAAATTGCCAAATAAGCAGGTCTTATTAGTTGAGGTTTATCCATACACAAAACTGAAATATGACTATTTATATTGCATTTTTAGGATTGTGGCAACCTCTGCATGTTTCTATAATCACAATAACATGTACTTCTAATGAACTATGGTATTGTGTTCTTTTGTTTATTATAGTATTTACTGTTTAATGTGTTGTTTGGTAAAATACTTCGATATTAATTTACTTATTAAATGATCTTTCAAATTCCTCCTACAATTTACATGTATTTTGTTGCATTGTGTCAAACTGAGCACCACCACCCTATCAGTTATCCATAACAGGTCTTTTAATTTGGGGATCGAATTAATCCATTAAACCATCTCATGGGTAGCAGGTTTATAGTCAGTCCCTGCCTTCAAAGTTCACAGATTAGGCAATCAATCCTACATCCTGGATTACTGCATTTCCTGAACATTTACTATGGTATCAATTTTGTTTTGAATACATTCATCCCATCAAAGAGAGATAAAAGTTATCGGTGGTATTTTACTGCTTATGAATTTATACCCTATTCATTATTTTTATAGATAATGCAGCTAAACTAGATTTTGCATGTGGGCATAAATATATCATAGCTCAATTGTTACTTTTAAACCAAAAAAATCATATATAAAAATGAATTTTATCTTTTCTAATTGTTAATCACTTTAACAAACCTTAAAAGAATAAAAATTGATTTAAAAAATGTAGTCATATTCTTGTTGCAACTGTTATGGTTATTAATCTAACACACATTTCTTTTCTAAAAGTCAACAAAAAGTCTTAATTTCATCAACATAATCTTTGGAGATGCAGACAGACATGGGATTTCCTAATTCTCACCATCAAGGGTTTTGTGCAGTTCACCCTGTCTCGAATCTTTTTCTGGGTGATACTGAAATTCTTAAATAAAAAACAGCGATGGAACCCTCATAGTTATCTATGATAATGCAGGAGCTGATGAACCCACTTTTAACTACAGTAAGGGGTTTCGTGTCATTATTATTCAAAGGTTCTATGTTAACGCACTAGTAAATTAGCGATAACATTTAAAAAAATCACTATTTTAATTTTTTTGAGATAAAGAAATGAGTAAGAATAACCCTGACGTATAAATCCTAATCATCATTTATGCTGTTGATGTTGTTAGAAACTTGACTCTATTCTGTCAAGAAAAAAATGAATAAGGCTATAAATATTATGAAAATTGTAAAGGGATTTCCCAGCATCTATAAATAGAATGTTTATGTTAGGCATAATTTAAAGCAACCAGTTTCGGAAAATCTAAAGTTATTTATAGACCAAAGTAGTTAAAACCCAGAAGGCATCAGCTGATAAACTCTAATGCTTCTAGATATTCGCAGGTTGTGTATTTAGCAAAGCAACATGTATCTGCGACCATTAGAAATTTGTTTCAGCCAGGACTCTATTGGCAGTACCTTTGGTCGTTGTACGTCTCATCCATACAGACCGATTGGTAAAACACTGGACGATATTCTCACTGGGAAAATTAATGTGAACTCCATTCCTAATATTTCTGTTTGCAACAGAAATGGAAAATGGTTCACAGCTGACAACAGAAGGTTGTGGGTGTTCCAAGAGGCAGAAAAACGAGGAAAGTGTAGCGAAATTTATGTCCAAGAGACTTCGTACATAAATTACAACAAATTTACGACAATAAACAATGGTGAATCCGTTGATGTCCGAGGAAATCCGGGTGGTTATCTATGGCGAAACATGCCGATAAAGAAAATACAACCGAACGAAAACCACAAAATCACGTCTTTGCAAACGATCCCGACCAGTTCCTACACATACCAAAATTATATCGAAGAGATGGATACCAATGATATATGTCCTAAGAACCTTGAAAGAAGTGCTCCATCGTTTAATGATATGTCAACGGCAGAAAGTGAAGAAAGTTTATCTGTTGAAAACAATATTTCTAGAGATGACAACATAATGTCTGTAGAAAGTGGAAACCAACATAATATTGATGTTGACTCCGATTCTGAAGAAAATAATGTTGATGAAAAATCAGACCATTTCTCTTTCGGTTCAATGACTTCAAATCAACAGGACAGTACACTGGGTCAGCATTACAACACAAAACCAAATGCAATAAAAACAGCGATGGAAGAAACAGTTGGTGACGAAAGAGAAATTAGAGATTATGAACAGACTGTAATAAATTCATCTAATATTCCAGGAATCCTTATTGACAGTACCTTTTTGAGTTCAAATTTAGAGACACTTGAACAGTTGGAGAATAGAGATGTTGCTGTGACCATGTGTGATGAAAACAATGCAAAGTCCTTAAAATGTTCCAAATCTAAAAGGTGTATTTTATTTGTATTTTGCCTAATTCTGGTTTCCGTTGCTTTATTGTGTACTATCTTAAGCATAACGTTAACTTAGATTACATTTGTTGCCCGCGAAAGAGAATTCTTATTTATTGTATATATACGTACATGTATGTTTTATACTGCAACGTACTGTAAAGATGTATTCATCAATAAATGTATACAATTATGTCTTCATTGGTTTGAATTATGTTTCACATTGTGCCTGTGTCGTATTTAAGATCAATTTTAGTAAATGGCGCGCAAAAATTAATTGAAATATATGTTTTCTAAATATTCAGTATATAAAAGAACGTGTGAAAATAATTTTGTGTCAAAAATACTACTAAATGTGTTTCAAATTTAATCATTTGTGACACCTTGCAGATATTTAATATAAAATAATGATGTGATTTTGAATTTATTATTCATCTAAACGTCTAGTAAGATGTACTTATAAACTGTCGAAGTTTCGACTGGTTTATTTATATTTAACATTGGTGTTGGGGAATAAATTAATAGATAACGTCTTTTTTAAAATTGTACAGTTTTACATAGTTTTCATCTGAGTAATAGAGTTAACTACAATGTATACCATTTTTAGTAAAATTAGGTATTATCAAACATGTAAGCATCGATTAATTAAGCAAAATGTGATTTGAAGATATCTTGGGACAAAATATACAGTTATTTTAATTTCAACATTACCTTATTGGCAGAGACTTTCTGAAGGTTACAGACACGCATTGAATTTTTTTAATTCTCATCAATATAAAGGGTTTTGCACAGTTCACCATGTCCCAGATTTTTTTTTCTGGATAATATCAATAGTTTTTAATCAAAACCATCGATGGATGGATCCCTCATAGTTATCCAAGGTATGGCAGAATCCGGAGTTGATGAACCCACTTTTACATGTAACTACAAAAGGGACTTCGTTCCATTATTAAGTTAGTGTAAACCTTCTAAGCAATAGTAATTTAGCGGTAACATTACAAAATCACTTCTTTTTTAGAAGAAATTTTGATAAAGATATTCGGTGAGAATGAACATATCATGTATAAATCCTGATCATTATTTATGCTCTTACATTGATGATAGAAACTTGTTTCTAACCTCTCATAGAAAATGAAGAAAACTATAATTATTATGAAAATTATAAAGGGGTTTCGTTGCATGTATAAATAAAATGTTTTTCCTGATAGTAGTCATAATATAATGGGCACTATATCGATTGTTTTACGGCAGCAAGTTTCAAAAATTCAAGTTATTAATAAACCACAATAGTTAAACCCCTAAAGATATTAACTGATAAACTTTAGGTGTACAATGTTATTTAATGTTTTAAGCTATTCGAAGGTTGTGTCTTTAGCAAACCAATATGTATCTGCGACCGTTAGAAATTTGTTTCAGCCAGGACTCTATTGGCCGTACTTTTGGGCGTTGTACTTCGCATTCATACAAACTGGTTTGTGAAACACTGGACGATATTTTGACTGGGAAGATTATTGCAACTCTATTCCTAGTACTTCTGTTTACAAAAAGAATGAAAAATGGTTCACCGTTGATAACAGGAGATTGTGTGTGTTCCAAGAGGCAGAAAAACGAGGAAAGTTTAGCGAAATTTATGTCCGAGAGACTTCGTACATAGATTACAACAAATTTACGACAATAAACAATGGTAAATCCGTTTAAGTCCGAGAAAATCCGGGTGGTTATCTATAGCGAAACATATCTATAAAGATAATACAACCGAACGAAAACCCTAAAATCACGTTTTTGCAAACGATCCCGACCAGTTCCTACACATACCAAAATTGTATCGACGATATTTCGACGAGATGGAAACCATTGATAAACGTTCGAAGAAACTTGAACGAAATGTCCATGACGGACCGTGAAGAAGATTTATGTTTTGAAGAAGAAGTCTCTAAAGATGTTGAGGCAATGTCTGTAGATGAAATCTCTAGAAGTGTTGAGGTAATGTCTGTAGATATAATCTCTAGAATTGTTGAGGCAATGTCTGTATATGAAATCTCTAGAAATGTTGAGGCAATGTCTGTAGGTTATAGAAACCAATATTATAGTATTGAAGTTGACTCTGATTCTGAAGAGAAAAAAATATCCGATTTTTCTTTCGCTTTAATGGCTTCAAACCAACAGGACAATGTCTTTTGTCAACATTGTCGCAAGGCAAATCGAAATGTAACTGAAACAGCGATGAAAGAAAAGGTTGGAGACGAAAGGGAAATAAAATATAAAGAAGAGGCTGTAATCAATTCACTTGATATTCCAAGAAATCCCATTTATAGTACCTTCTTGAGTTCAAATTCAGAGACATCTGAACCATTGGAGAAAAAAGCTGTTGTTGTGACTGTAGTGTTTTGATATCTTTTATTGTTCTGCTGTTCTCGCGGTAAAAATACAGAATAACTTCCGGTATTATAATTACAGAATGAAACAAAAACGGACCATAAAGTTCCGGATATTACATCCCTCCTCAAGTTTGAATACAATAAAAACGTTCAACATCATGCGGACTAGTTTATTGTAAATTGTTCTGGTCTATTGCGAGTCCTTGATAAATCACTATAAATCCAACGACTAGAATGTCTGACTAGAATTATCCAAAAAATGCCATTTCACTGTCTAAATGAATTACAGACAGAACATAAAAAACAGTGACTACTAATAAAAGAAATAAGGGGATACACATTGAGAGATAAGATGGTAATATACAATCAGAAGTAAGGGGGTATACAATGAACTATAAGGAGACAATACTAATAATGGATCTACTTGATCCATATTCACTGAAGGGATTATTGTGCCCTTTTTTTGTTTCCAGTGTATTTCCTTTCCACACAATAATCACTGAGGAATGTCGGTGTCTTCCGGATCCTTTCAGATCTTCTAACTGGTGGTGAATTGAATGAGACGGATTTCTGTACGGTCGCGTAGGGGAGTTTGTGAGGTTTAACTTCAACTGGTTCTTCTGTCGGGTTCTTACTCTGAGGAGTTGGTGTTCTTTTTTCTGTTTTTGACTGAGGGTCCAAGTTTGAGTTCATACTGTTGTCTTCATCTCTTTTCATTGGATCTTTGGGTTCATCGAATGCTGGAGGCAGATTTACCTTCAGGTCTTCATCATCCTCTTCTTTTGTTGGATCATTTGGTACGTCGAATGATACAGGTTTGAACCTTGATGAATCTCTGGTAACTTCTCTCTCTCCTCTTTTTCCTGTCACCATTGACCCTTTCTTTGACACAATCTTGTAAGGTTTCACATCATAAGTTGGAGTTAACTTTCCTCTGACTTCATTTTCTAGGATCACATAGTCTCCTATTTGTTTTTCTGTTGCACCAGTTGCTCGAGTTTTTTTGTCTTCTCTGAGTTTCATTTGAGATTTCTTTACGTCATCATTTCTATGTAATAGTTCCTCTAAACAGGGGTTTCTTATGTTGTTCGATTCGTTCATGAATACGGTTGGTAGTTTTGTGATAGGGTCTCTGTTGAATAACAACTTGTGTGGACACATACCGGTTGTTGAATGAGGGGTCGCCCTATACTGACGGAGAAACTTCTGCATTTCTTGTTTCCAGTTCTTTTGTTCAATGGTAGCTGCTTTTACTGTTTTCATTAGAGGTTTATTGAAAGCCTCTGCTTGTGCATTTGCTTTTGGCCAGTGTGGAGTAATTTTCCTATGCTCGAATCCAATGTATTCTGCTTATTGTGCAAATTGTTTGGAGTTGAATGGGCTACCATTATCTGTTTTTACAACCTTTGGAATCCCGAACATGCTAGTTACGTTATCTAGCACTGGTATTGTTGCATTTGCTGAGACACTTCTAAGAATTTCAACAACTGGATATCTTGAGTATTCGTCTATTATTACAAACAAATAGTCTCCAGATGAAAGAGGACCACAAAAGTCTGCACTAAGTCGTTCCCATGGTCCGTTTGGAAGGGGGCTCATTTTTAGTGGTTCTCGCTGTATGACAGGTTTTCCCATAGCCTGACATGCAACACATTTTCCAATGATCCTTTCAACTTCCTCATTGATGTTCGGAAACCAGACTTTGGAGCGGATGAATGACTTTGTCTTCGTGATTCCTTGATGTCCTTCATGCGCGATTCTGATGGCTCGGTTCCTGAGGTTTCTCGGTATCACTATTCGATTTCCTCGCAACAAAATGTTGTCAGTGTGTACTGTGAGTTCATCTCGTATACTTCGAAGAGTACTTAGCTCCAATATGTCAATGTCTTCATCAGCTTGAATCTGGTTGATTTTATGCCACTGTCCGTTTCTGGTAAACTCAATGGCCCTTTGGATTGTTTTGTCCATTAGAGCGGCTGACTTTATTTCATCAAGTGTCATTGCCCTTGGTACAGATGTCTCACAGATAAAGTTTACGTAGTATTTTGCAACCTTTTCCTCATGGTCGGATAAGACGCTTCCCTCTCGAGGATGGCGTGAAAGATAGTCAGCCGTGTTTTCCTCACCGGGTCTATATACTATTTTGAATTTGTATGGCTGCAGTCGGAGTCCCCATCGTTCGATCCGAAGGGTTGGTTTTGGTTTGGTCCATATTTTCTCAAGAGGCTTGTGGTCTGTGATTACTGTGAACTCCGGGGATCCATAGAGATATGTATTAAGATGTTTACAGGCCCAAACGACTGCAAGCGCCTCCCTCTCTGTCTGGCTGTATCTACTTTCAACTGTTGTTAGTGCCCTGCTGGCGTAAGCGATAACTTTATTGCATTGTGTTAGGACGGCTCCGAAGCCTACGGGGCTGGCATCCACTATTACTTCTGTTGGTTTGTTTGGGTCAAAATACGCAATTGTTGTTTTGTCCGATAGAATGTCTTTCAAATTTTGAAATGTCTTCTCATGAATTTCCGTCCATTCCCAAGGGACATCCTTGTGTGTAAGCCTCCTGAGGGGCTCACAAACAGTTGCATAGTTTTGGATAAATCGAGAACTGTAACTGGTCATGCCAAGGAAGCTACGAAGTTCCTTTACTGTTTAGTGTTGTTTTGCTTCTTTAATTGCCTTGACTTTCTCTGGGTCCGGGGAGATTCCTTCCGAGCCGAATACTACTCCAAATAATGATATCTTTTTCTGATTGAACTGGCATTTTTTTTTTGTTTAGTGTAAGTCCGGCTTTTCTGATAGCCTGAAATGTTTGTTCTAGGGCTTTATCATGCTCTTCTTGTGTTTTGCCGAACACGATTATGTCGTCTGATATGTTCTTTGCTCCATGAATGTGTTGGATGACGCCGCGTATCGCTTCTTGAAATACCTCAGATGCCGAGGATATTCCAAAATTCAGTCTCTTGTATTGATAAATTCCAATATGGGTTGAAAAAGTGGTGATGTATCTTGAGTCTTCATCTAATTCTAGCTGATGATAGCCTGATGTCAGATCAAGTTTGCTGTTTAGATCATTAACGATTTCATCTAAGGTTGGCATGATGTGACGTTCTCTGACAATTGCTTTATTTGGTTCTCTCATGTCCACGCACAGCCGGATTTCTTGTCCTCCTTTTTTAGGTGGAGTGACAATAGGAGATATCCATGGAGTAGACTGATCTTCAACTTTTTCGATGATGTCTGCATCTATCAGCCGTTTTATCTCAGCTTCTACTTTGTCACGTAGATGGAAGGGGATTCTTCTGTGTCGGAGTGCAACTGGCCTAACCGCTTTATTTATATGCAGTTTGACTGTCTTGTTCTTTAGTTTTCCTATGCCGTTAAATAAGTCCTGGTATTCCTCTAAGGGATCCGTGACTTTCCTGAGTTTGTTTATTACTTGAACCAATCCCAGATCTGATGCAGACTGGAATCCGATAAGGGATCCGTAGTTCCCTTCTACCAGATGAAACTTGCAAATATCATGTTTTGTTTTTGTTTCGACATGGATTCTCAGGGTTCCGTATGTTTTCAGTGGATCACCTCCTCCGTATGGAAGTAGTTTCTGCCCTTTGTACTTTTTCACTTTGGGCGATCCAATTCGTTCATATGTTATTTGGTCGATTATGTTGATTGATGCACCCGTGTCGACCAGTAAATCAGATGGTATGTTGTTGAGCTGTACTTGAACCCTTGGTGTTTTTTGGATTCTTTGGTTTTGAGTTTTGATGCTGTATGCGTACTCATCACTGTCGCTGCTCGTTTCTTCATAATCTGACTCATGGTCCGATTCATAATTTACAACTCTTACTGGTCTTGGAAGTTTCACTTTCCTATTTGATTTCTTGAAGCACATTCGCTCGAAATGATTTTCTATCCCGCAAAAGTTGCAGGTGACACCAATAGCCTTGCATTTGGAGGATCTGTGGGGCCAGGTACCACCACATCTGAAACATGTGTCTTGTCCAAGTGAGATTGGTTTAGGTTTCGTCCTGTAGCTTTGTTTTTCTTGCAATTTTCTCTCTGATCTTCCTCTTTCTCCTTTGGATTTTGTGCTTTTGGTGGTGACTGCATTAGCAAACCCCAAGTCTCTCTCAATTTGAGCCGAATACTTGTCAGCAGCCTCCATTGACCGGCCTAGTTCGATGACAGCATCCAGGCTTGTATATTTCTCTGGCTCTCTGAAGACTCTTTTTCTTAACTGAGAGAGTTTGCAGTGAGATATTAACTGTGAACGTATTCGATCGTTAGTATTTGTGAACGAACAATAACGGGCAAGTTGTCGTAGTTCAGTTATATATTCATCAAACGTTTGGGTTTCTTTTTGTCTGCATGCAGTAAACTCGTGTTCCGCAACAAGTTCGTTTTTCTTTGGAGTGAATATTTTTGCCAAGTCTGTTTTTGCCGTTTCGTATTTATTGCCATCGTCAGGTTCTTGGTCTGACTTATTTGCTTCATATATGTCGTGTGTATGCTCTCCAACGTAATGTAATAGAAGTGCTCGTTTTCTCGCATCATCTGTGATTTTCATGGCTAGAAAGAAATTTTCTAGCCGGGCAGTGTATTTTTCCCACCTTTTTCCAACATTTGTTTTGTCGTTGTCAGGGTCAAATTCCGGGAAAGTAGGAATGTGTGTCATACCTTATGTCTCCCTCCGACGGTTTATGACGGCTTTCATGCGGTGCTTGTCTGTCTTGTATGATTTATCCTCGATCCTCGTCGCCAATGTAGTGTTTTGATATCTTTTATTGTTCTGCTGTTCTCGCGGTAAAAATACAGAATAACTTCCGGTATTATAATTACAGAATGAAACAAAGACGGACCATAAAGTTCCGGATATTACAGTGACTATGCGTGATGAAACCATTGATAACTCCCCTAAATGTTCCGAGTTTAAACACAGTAATTTTGGTTCATTTTGCTTTATATGTATTTTGTTTGTCATAGCTTCATTGTATTTACTTGTAAGCATAATACATGAATTAACTTAAAGCTGAACACCGCTCGTAAATAGGCACTGTCCGCCACATTTCTCTTTCATCACTGCCTCTCTACAACCCTTATATAAGGGGCAGACCTCTAAACAGTTCAAAGTACTTCGCTGTAGAGGTCTCACCTGTGTGGACGTTACATCTTTCCTCGCCGTGTTACTCGGTCGCGATGAAATTATCAAATTTTACGCACTTTTTTCAAGATAAGAGAATACTAACATCAAATAAATTGGTCATTTCATTATTTACAAACAGAATATGCACATAGTTAAGAAATAAATGCATAAAATCCTAAGACGACGAAAAGAATACTACATGTCGGCCACGAGTTTCAGGTGTGCAATCGGATGTAACGAAATCAAAGGGTTTATATACCAGGTACCTGTGTGACGGTGCCTATTTACGAGCGGTGTTCAGCTTTAACAAGAGTTAAACTGACCAGGTAAATTTGAATTCTTGTTTTACTTTTAAATGAGACAATAAATGTATGTCTATTTGTATGCAAAGTTTTGGAAAGATGACATTACTATAATTTTTTTTATTTGCGTTATAATTTGATTACTCCAAAATTTTGTAACATCTGTTGTTGTGTTCCTTATGTACTGGCCTTTGAAGCCACCAGAAGAGCAAGAATTTTTAAACTTTGACTTAGATTTTACTTTTATAGTCACTACATTTGTTCAACCTCATACTGTATAAAAATCATAACTAAATAATAGTTCAAACTATAAATATTTGTTTGATTTCTTCAAATTATCAATTTAAATGTCAAATTTTAGCAAAAATTTCGGGAAAATTATCATATCTGTTTGGAGCCCAATTTTTCCAAAAAATGGCATGTGACATGGGTCACAAATAGAATAATTTAACATTATAGGTCCCCATCTTTATATCCAAGTGGTTTTTGGATGATTGACATTACTATTATTTCAGGTGCCAACCTCCTTAAATGACATTTTAGACGACTTCAGGGAAATAATCTTAATGCTTGTTTCTATACGTATGATTAATGATACAGAGTATTGTACATGTAGTATTCATCTATAAAAACATTTCTTCATTGGTTTTGAATTACGTTACACCCTAAGCCTGTGCCATAATCTTGGGGAAATAGCGACCAAAAATTAGATTATTATATTTTGTTATATTCAAAGTATATGAAATAACGCAATTCTTTTGTGTTAACAAAAATTACTTCTACTTGTTTTTTCAAATTAGAGGGGGGGGGGTTCCCTAATCAAGATTTTGTTGGTTAAAGTAATGTGGTTATTTTTTCTTTAAATCGGTAGAAAAATACTATGTAATTTTAAAACAAATCAAAAATACATGTCTTGACTGTTTACTCTTCTGATTAGAGTCTCCAGAAGATGTTTACCCCCTTCTTCAATCACATGATATTTCAACCCAAATCATAATTTTGCTCAGATACAAAAAAAAATATAATAGCAAAACAAGTTTTCAATATATTACTTTTATCACTGAATATATAAGAAAGTCATAACCATTGTCACTTTTTAATATATATATATATATATATATATATATATATATATATATATATATATATATATATATATATAATTCTTTGTACTTGTAAGCTTAACGCCAATGATTATATATGAATTTCAAATCTTTATTTATCTTAACTTCTAGTGTAATCCGTACTAATGAATTATCAAAAGTTTTAACAGGTTCATTGGTGTTTGAAAATGAATAAAAAAAATATTTTAAAAAGTACCATTTACAGTTTTACTGGTACAAATGTGTAAAGCTATGGTAGGCCTATATAGTTTTCATCATAACATTTTAATTGAACCATATACCCTTAAAATCTTCTAGTGAGATCCCTGTTTACATATTGGGCCATTCAGACATGAATTTGTTTGCATCGAACAACGTTCCGCAAACAAACATTAAAAATTCTAATAATTTGTGGTGGAAGGAGGAGGGGGCCTTATAAAATAATAGGATTTTACTTTTACTAAAAATAATTAGGATGACCCTGTCGCGGATGGAAACCTGACGTCATTTTGAAGAAAACTCATGCGACCAAAATAGACTATCGGAAATATGTGTCGGCATGGTTGTTGGTTTTTTTTTAAAACACGAGCAACATTAGTGCATTTCTAAGTCCCCTATTGACTAATTTTTTTGCATGTTAGTTCATTTGTTCACTGAGTTAGCCCTAAATGTCAAAATCATTTAACGAACATGTACCTTTATCTTATTTAATCCTCAAACATTATCTATTAAAAATATTTTCAGAAAATAGACATTTCCTTTTTCCGCACTGACTTCTACTTTCGATTCTATTACCAAGAAAAAAAAATGTTTTCTGAATTGTTTATACTGCAAAGCTTCGTGTACCATGGAGCTCAGGCCATCTGAAATCCGATACAGCCAAGATTCTATCGCAAGAAATTTTGGCCGTAGCACCGGACACCCGTTTCGAGCTATTGGTCAAACACTGGACGACATCTTATCCGGACAATGTAATGTGAATTCGATCCCTCGGATATCTGTGATATATAGACACGACCATTGGTTCACTGTCGACAACCGGAGACTATGGGTCTTTCAAAAAGCAGAAGAACGGGGCAAATGTGACAAGATATTTGTCTACGAAACAAGTTTCATTGACGATGAAAAATTTACCACGACAAACGAGGGACGATCAGTGCATGTGCGGGGAGACCCCGGTGGATATTTATGGAAGCGGTACCCTGTTAACAAGGAACGAAGAACCCCACGTACTTATAGCTATGGAGCCCCAGCATATAGTCAAAGAAGTCCAGTTCAGACCAGCAGACCCTCCTATGAATATTCTGCATCAACGCGTACGGTGTCGTCTGCTTATCGTCCCGGAGAAGGTTACTGTAATTCGTATAACTCGTATAACAATCGACTCTATTCAGCCCCTGTGAACTCATATGGACGAGAAGGAAGAGACTTTTCTCCGTTGAGTCCAGAGAGGAATTACTCGACAGACAGGTCGACATCGAGTGGTTCAGGATTCTGGGACATGTGTGTCATATTGTAAAAGCACGACAATCGATTTTGCTGATTCAGCTCAACTCACTGTAATTATTTATTGAATGCACGTATTTATTTATCTTGTGTTAAAAGATTAAATTTCTTGTTATCATATACGAATCTTTTTCTTCTCTATTCGTTTAATGTTGTTCATTTATTTATTACGCTGCAGCCACTAAAGTGCTACTTGGTAGTGAAGTTTGCAATATATATATAGTTATGAGATTCTTGGCAAGAGTTGCCTCTTTTTCTACGTAAACATAATCCATCACAATGAGGTAACTCAAAGGAGTACAGCATAACTATTTAATTTTTATTTTATAAGAACTGAATTTAATTTATAAAAAATATATGTGAAACGTGCGCGGATTTAGAGAGGTTGGGGGAGGGGTCTGGTCTCCTTCTGGAAAATTGAAACTCGGAACTCCTCCCTCTGAACAATTCATCCCTCGGACCCCCCCCCCCCCTCCCCTGGAATTTTTTTGTTCTGGGCCCACGCATATGCAAGGCCTATAATTATTTTATTTCAAACATTTTTTTTAATTGGAAGGGAAGCTCCTGTGCATCTGCTCAACCTCCTATACATCGCATTGTGGTATAGCAGTAAAAAAAAAACCACCAAAAAACCATAGTGCTCAACATGTTTCAAGATATTCTTGACCTTTTGACCCTGGGAGCATTAACTTACTATTAATTAACAATATTTTATATTGTTTTGAGGTGGAAAAAACCAACTTTTTAATGCTGATATCATATCAATTATAAGATAAATTGTAGGGTGGGTAGATAAACCAGGAGGTTATTGCTACTTGTATATAGTAATCTCTTGTGTTTGTATGGTTAACTGAAGGAGCAAAGAGGCCCAGGGTACTATTAGTACTAGGTACTACTAGTATTAAATGTAGTTTGCGCTCCATGTTTAGCTCATGTAAGTGAATTTCTCGTCAATAGTTCCCTGGACCGAAAACCCCTGGCTAGCGAAAATTATAATTTTAACTTTAATATATTTTGAATAATATTACACACTGTATATAATTATGTTTAAAAATTTCCAAAATAGGTATATGGTAATCATGACATTTTCTAAAAGCAAATCGTGTCTGTAAAAAAAAATATTTATTGAAAATATAAAACAATGCCGCTACAATTGCAACATTTAAGAAGTACATAGTGGTAAAATCATATACTGTACTTAGTAATAATATTCAAGCAATGGTATGGTTTTGTAAATGAATATGTTTTATGAAATAAATAATTTGTGCAAATTGATGGCAATTAAAATGATAATTATACATCGACATATAATGATGATAAAGATCATTCGTGGAGTAAATTTCATTAACGGTTCCATGATTTTTTTCTCCCCATAATTTGGTTATCTTTCATCTTTCTGCCACTGAATGTTTCACAAGTCCAAATGTTTCTGGAGGCAATTACCTAATATAAATACAGTACATGGAATGTTTGTGAATGAGATGAGCTGAGGTATTTTAAGAATGAGGATTTGATTCCATTGTAGTCACTAGTATTTGTCACGTGACTTTATCACGGTTCCAGCCGTGAATCGTCTCCCAATTTTTCGTGCAATTCTCCCAAATTCGTATTGGGGTGAATTCTTGTACAACACATCCGCGAAGATAAAAAGTTCAATCAAATTTGTAGATTTTTTTTTATCAGAGCGTTAAATCTACTGAAAAAGTTCAATAAAAGTCGTCTTGAAAATGAACAGCAAACTAGGGTCGTCAGATATAACAAGATGCGTTGTACTTGGGCATTGTTGCTCTCAACGGACGTCTGTTTTGTTCCTGTTGCTGTAAACGTTGCTTCTGCTTTTTGTCGCTGTTGCTCCCGGTGCTGTAAACTCAGAAGTATATTAAAAACGGGTCTTGCACTTCTGGTCCTCCTTTTTTTTAAGTTCTCTATTTTTTGTCAGACACACTTGTAGGAATATTTGTAAGTCGTTTTCGTCACAATTTCGTAACGAATTCTGTTTAAAAAAAAAAGAAAACATCGTTTGATATCCAAAAATTTTGATATTTCATGTAAAGAGTCAAAATTATGAATTGGGAATTTAAAGAACTATTTTATTTCAGATAATTTATTTTTTGAACACAAATTATTAGAATAGCATCGCAATATAGATTTGTTGAAACTTGTCCATTTTACGGTTACCTCGCTTTGATAATAGAGAACACGCGCATTGTAACTGACCTTGTTTTGACACAGGACTTCCAGCTCCAGGGTCCACACTTGGTGATGTATTCCTCGCGGACCATTCTCTTGTATGATCTGTCGTAAGGAACGGTGTACCTCTCATAGCTACAGCCTCTATAAAATAACAAGATATAAAGTGACGGTATTCTTATAATAATGCGCTCCACTGTGATAATCTCAACATATTGTCGATAAAGCAAGTTCATATCATTGTTGCGATTTTAATTAAAATCATAAATGATAATACAAATTGTTTTTTGTCAAGATGTTGACAGATATTTATAAAATAATTTCAACAGAATATTTCAAGATAAACATGATCAATGAAATTTGAATTTGCATTCGTATTGAATATGCCAGAGACTTTTCAATTTCGACCATAACATCAGATAGACAATATAAAAAGTATTAAAATTTGAAAAAATTATAATATCATGTTTTCAGTATATCGGTGTAATATCAGACTGAAATTGGGCTCACTAATATAGGACTGCCGAAATGACATCACGGCAATATTCATTGGTGTCAAAAAAAGGCTGAAAATTGGCAGCTTTACATACGCTTAATCCCGTATTCTAACTAAATGCTGATTTCATTGTGAATTTCAATATGCCAGGGTGACTGAAATTGATGCATTTGCTAAAAACGTGTCAAAAATCTGTAACCACTACCTTTTTAGTCTAGTGTTACTCCTAAATTTTTATAATTAAAGTGTCAGAGATTAAAACAATTTCACCTTTATAAATTGAATTTGAAATATATCTCTATATTATTGCAAAGCACACATAGTTCATGTTCCGTAATTTGGGTATCAGATTGCGAATTTACTCTGTTTTTAAGCATTCGGTGTTAAGACTTTTTACGGTTCTTGAGAAAATTACAGACTTTTACATTTGAGCATATAAACAACTTAAAAATGTCAAAGACCTGAGATTGGAAAACCGTAAGGTATAATTCAATAGCAAATAAAAGATGAGATTTATTACCTAAAGGAAGGATTTTTCTGCATTCGAATTTTTTCTCTCAAGCTTAAGTACGCTGCTATTAGCATTTGGAATTTAAATGGCCGTATTGTCTCATATTACGTTTTAAACTAACGCGGAAAATGTAATTCATTTATTGTTACTTTAGAAACACCACTTTTTGGTATGAAAACAAATAATTTTTTGGAGCATTAATTATATTGACTGTCAATTGTCGAATGACATTGATAGCATTTCAGTTCTAGGAAATAAGCATAATTTTATTTTATTTTATTTATGGTCCTTTCAAATTTTATGAAAAGTGACTGTCTGGATGATACTGTAAACACGTAATCAAAAAGTATACTAGTTTGTGAGACTGCGCGAATATCATGTTTAATGGGGGAAAAATCATATCTATGTATTCCCCCCTTCGTGGTTGTATCTGATCTCTGACATTTTTCCAGGAGGTTTTGATGACCCCAAAAAGTCCTATCTAGGAAATTTATTTCAAGTGAAAACCCGATTCTTTTAGTATGTTATTTTAAACTGGTTTTCAGTTTTATTTCTTATGCTTCGAAATTCTTTAGTGCATGTATAAACACTGTCCTCAAAATGTCAAATCTAAATTCGGCAACTAGAAACGATGAGTTTTAAAATAAATTTTCTGATGTAAAATAACATGAGAATCAAGCCAAATGAATAAAAACCCTAAAAGTGGCATGCCATTTTTATGCACATTTCTTAGTGAATTTAATTCTCAAAAACAATTTAATCACAAGTTGACTTTAATTATAAAGATGACGAATAGCTGATTCAGTAACTTTCACTAGCAAAAGAAACGCTCCAAGTGTCTTTTTTATTATTTAAGTTATGCAACCCGAGATTACGAAAAGTGTGATCGAGTTTGAGATTTTTGAATTAAAAACATGCGTCTTAACGTTAATTTGATCTTGATTTTTTTTTTCAAGGGGAAAAGTCCGAGGGATATTTAAATTTGCACAAATTTGTGTGTGTGTGTGGGGGGGGGGGGGGGGGGGGGGTCTGAGATATATCCCCTCTAGATCCGCACATTGTATATATCTATAATAGTTGTATTTAGACACAATATAAGAAGCAAAGATATAAAGATATGTAATTCATATATGTTATACCTGACGGCGCATCTTTCGCCTTTCCATCCGGCAGTACATCTGCATTTGTTGTTTCGACATTTTCCGCCATTTAGACAAGGATGATTGCATCGACCTGCAAGCAAATTTAACACTTCATTTTTTTCACTCCCAAACGTGTTGCGAGTTAAAAAAAAAACAATGGAAAAAATAATTATTTTCATTAATTATAAAAACTTTGGTTAAATGTTTTTTAATTTTGATTAAAGAGAAAAAGTTCGTCTAAATTTGCGGAAAATATTAGACTTTTCTTAAAACTGCTTGCCATGACATTTTGCATGACTTAAGTTTGACTTTTTATGTCTTATAAATACAAAACAGATTAATGCAATATGATGATGCCATTATATTTCACCCCTAGTTTATGAATAAATAGAGCTGCAGATACTAGTCCATGTTAAGTTGTCCTCTATGTGTGTTACTTACCTATTTGACACCATTTTCCCGAGTAGCCCGGCTGACAGCTACATTTGTTGGGCCCCACACAGAATCCTCCATTCTTACAGCGTCTTCTGCACTTATCTGAATCATCATCGAAAATTAAATTAATGTAACTTTACTTCATAAATATAATGTTTGGATTTGTTATGCAAATAAACTTGGATTTCTCAAACTAATATTTGTGCGCCAACTTTTGAACGACTTTTTTAATTCTAAAGTTATCAGTAAAAATTCTTTAAAAACATTGTTTAATTCATGATTTCTAATAGCAATCATGAATTTAAAAATGCAAGAATATATCAATTTAAAATTCACATGTACTAGCAAAGCACACTTTGGCAAAGCACCGCCATGCATTCAACAATTTGTTGAAAGTTTGTCAGAAATATAAGAGTACATTTGGCTCTCTGAATATATATTTTGTGCACCGCACCGATTTATCTCCCTTTTTTCTTGCTTATCAGCATGAGCATGGCATTTTAAAATGACGAAATCAAACCAGATCTTGAAATTGCTGACATCTTTTACTTACATTGTTCGCAGTGGGTGCCATAAAATCCTGCATTGCACTTGCAGACGTTGGGAAATATGCATGATCCGCCATTTTTACATTTAGGCTTGCAAATTGCTGAGAGAAAAAAAAACCAACAACATAAATTGATCAGACGTATGATGTAAGAAATAAATTGTATCTTTCACAAACGTCAGCCATTAAATTTGACATAAATATTATTTATAGGCGATGAATCGCAAAAAACTGTGACAAAAATATTTCCTGATTATTTTTTTTTTTCGGGAATCTATAGGATTTTATCTCGATGACGGGATTTCATTCCAAGAACGATGTCAAGGATAATTAAAAAAACCACGAAATGCACTTTACCTTTTTGACATCGTCTCCCCTTGTAATCCCGCCGACATGAACACTTATTTGGTGCTACACATTTACCGCCATTACTGCACTTGCGCCGACAGACCGCTGTGTGTGAAACATAAAACTATGAATTCAAATCAGTTTACATTCATGTGGCATAGATCCACGTATCCTTTAAAAATGTCTGTAAAATCGTTCTAAAGATATTTTAGTGAAAAAAATAAATATTGCTTACGAATAGAACAGTCCTTTCCTTTGTAACCCTTCTTACACTTGCATTTGTTTTTTCTCCAACATTCTCCTCCATTTTGGCACTTAATATTACAGCCACCTAGAATAAATTGATATATAATTAAAACTGAGATTGAATGAAGTATTTCAATATATATGATTGATTTATGGATTTTACATTTTATACTTGAAAAATAACCTTTTACTCACCTTTGCAGGTAGGCTTTCTGTAGCCCGGGGGACATGAACACACCCCTGGACGTATGCATTTCCCGCCGTTTTTACAACGTGGACTGCATATTGCTAAAAATAATTACTTATTATACAATATTTGAATTATTAACCAAAACAATTACAAAACAAAAAACATTAAAACAAAAAACAAAATTTCAAAACTATTCTTCTGATTGAGATCTGGTTTCACGAAGAAATTAGAACCATTTTAACAAGACCTTGGACTTAAATTTCCGTAGGATGTAACTTTCTTATTTTCTTTTTTCTTTTTATTTTTTTTGGCATCAAAATAAATTAAGGTATCAAGTGAAATATACACATATTACGTAGTCTTAGCTCAAAAGCCAGACAAATCTTGTTGATTTCAAAGAGCCATGGCTGAGTGGCCAACGACGAAATAGACAGGCCTATGTCACATATATACATGTAAATAGGAGTGTAAATTTCAAATATTACCCTTCCAAACAGGCACTGTTTATTTTATTATACTGAATGTCTTAATTTTAGAGAAAATTTTACTGCTTTTATATAGAAATGACGTAAATTCTACTGCGAACCATACGCGCAAAAATTACGCACATGTAACAATTCGTTTTATTATACTTTCATGTTAAATACTGCAATCTGATTGGTTTAGACGCAGTTGACAATCCGTTCTCTCTCCCTCGCACGCTTAGCAACGGGCCGATAGAACGAATTGTTACATGCGCGTTAATTATGCGCGTACGGTTCGCCGTAGAATTCACGTCTTTTCTATATAAAAGCAGTAAAATTTGCTATAAAAATTAAGACATTCAGTATAATAAAATAAATAGTGCCTGTTTGGGAGGGTACCAGTTGAAATTGACACCCCTCGAAAACCATTGTCAACCTCCGCTTCGCGTCGGTTGACAATGGTTTTCTCGGGGTGTCAATTTCAACTGGTACCCTCCCAAACAGGCACTATTTATATAGTGTTACCCATTGCCAAGTGTTTTGCTAACGCTGAGGTTAATAGAACAGATCAACTGCGTCTAAACCAATCAGATTTCAGTATTTAACATGAAAGTATAATAATGCTGTTTGACACAACTACTCAAAGCTTTTGATAAACTGGTTCTATTCGAATAAATTTGACATCACGTGACTACTCAGTACCTTTTTGGCACTGTTTTCCTTTGTAACCTTTAGGACAAACACAACTTCCGTCTGGACTGCATGATCCCCCGTTATAGCAGACAGAAGCACAATCTGTAATAAGGGAAATTGCACTGATAAAAGAAATTTGTTACAGACATAAACTCACGAAAATTAAATATATATTTAATTTAGAAAATATTCCATAATGGCTGACATTAATGAATTAAGAAAGACGTCAATATGATACCTTTAACAACATTATCAGAACATGTTTTTCCCCCACAAGGCCTCGTTTGGATCAGTTGATTTTCTTTTTCTAGACAATTGTCAAGGTCATTGTTGCCACAGTAACGGGTGCGAGACTGAAATCCCATCCCACAGGAGGCGCTGCATGTTGACCACTCCGACCAATCAACAAACACGTCTGTGAAAAGATGTAATTAATAAAAACACGATTATTTCTCAATCTCTTATTCACGAGTAATGACATTAATGTTAGAAATTGTTATGAAAATCAATTTTTATTAGATTTAATTTCTTTGAAAAATAACAACTGCCCATACATTGGTTTGCTTGAGTATTCAGTGTTGATGTGGTTGCGTTTTTTACAATAGCAGGTTTAGAATCCGTTTTGTCCGGCTGGGATTGTTCGGACTGAGTCTGTCTCTGTGCGGTGCTGACCTGACTGTCATCTTTGACGGCTTGTTCTCGAACATTTCTGTTGCCCTGTTTGCAAATTGTGCAATTAAAACCTTTAGAAGTTGAAATAGGATGTTTACAAAATTATGAAAGTGAATTGAATACGATATTTGAAAACTTATGTATTGGAACTCATTGGAAGAATAATATCACAAACATTTACTGTATTTTAAAGTGAAAATCGGTTCTTGTACCATCAATGACTTGATGGGTTTTGCTACTGCAATATAGTTTTGAAATGGAAAAACAACATCAGTAGATCAGTGTCTGACATTGTTTAGTCTTACCCCATTCTGAAGTTTGGTCGAACACTGCTTTTCGGCTGCAGAAGGGTCCTGAGCAACTACCAACTGCTCTATGGAACCCTAGGAACAAAATTATTTACATATTGTTTTAAATGATGTTTATATTTTAGATTACAGGTTTTCCAGAATCTATCTATATTGGACGGTTAACGAAAAAAATTACAAGGAATTTTATATATATTTCATGTATTATACCGGTCTTGTCTTAGATGATTCACTTAAGAGACCATACTTTTACCATAAGACAACGATGCAAATGGTTCTTGTAACTAACATATCCTCACCTGGAATGGAGCGCCGTATCTCGCAAAGTAGGGACCCAGGGCCAGCATGAGGTTGACCCCGACATACGGGTCCTTCGCTCGCCCAAAGAACTGGGACTTCACTTTCTCACAGTCAATATACAGCGTCACAAGCTGGTCCTCTACACTAAAGGCAAACTGGTGCCAAGTGGAATCACTCAGGTTCTCCCTAAATCCGGGAGATTTGGGCCCAGGCAGTCCGTTCTGATCGTAGTATTCCAACGTAAGTCCTTTGCCATACTTTATGGCCATTTTCTGTTGGCCCATGATATCACTAAAGGTTAATAAATATCCATCGGACGATGTGTTAAGCTTGGCGGTGATTAATATGGAGAAATCCTTCGGAAATTTACCTCTGTATAGGTCGGAGAGCGGGATGTATAAATTAGCTTCACTGTTTACAATGTAAGCCGAAGTCCTATTGAGATCTGTAGAAACACCGTGAGGGAACTTTGGTAGTCCTAATGCTTGGAGTAGATCTGTGGTTCCTAAAACAACACGATACAGAATAAACAGTCCATAAACATGACTCAAGATCATTCAAAAGCTTACTTTACACAGCAAAACGAAATTCCACTAAAGGTTGAAGAAGTAAAGCGTGCATGTGCATATAAGTGGGAAATGTCGCTATTGAGGGTCCGAGTTCTGCAAGTAATCAACCATCTCACGAAATCAACCTTTCTTTTCACGCTGTCATTGTATACCATCAAAACACCAAAAAAAACCCTCCTTAAATTTACACTCTTCTAAATTGTAGATATAGAATTATGTAGTATGTGTATTTTTGAAACTATTTTATATGGAGTCTGTTGTTCATGTGCTACCTTTGCATGAGAAACCATTGCAGACTCTCTTCTCTGACGCCTCGCTCGAACAGGAAGTGGCGGAAGAGCTGCATCCTCGTCGTCTGATCTGAGTTCCTCCCCCACAGGTGGCGCTGCAGGATTCCCATGGCGACCAGAAATTCCAACCTTAATGTATTAAGTTACCATTGGAATAAACTGTATAACTAAGAAGCAATTGTATATCATATAAAATGAACAAATGCAGAGCAACACAACAAAGAACAGTCGAAATTTTTTAAAGATAACTATCTATTGTTTGGTAAAAGAGCAATGACCTTACTGAAGGAAGCTTATGTATAATATAGAACCTAAAAGTTCAACAGATAAAAACGGAGTGAACAGCCATGTGTTTTACAATAGGAATGACTGAAACGCAAATATGACACTATATCGAAATAGTTTTTAAAATCATAATGCAGGCATTCTGCTACGACCGATAGGAAATTTTTTATGCTGAATAGAGATATTGTGCTTTACATCTGAAGCATCTATTACACTGTAACAGCTAATAATGCTACAGTAACTGGGTAATATTTGTCATTTAGGAGGATACTCAGTGAATTGTACGACAGTATTCAATTTTTCAACTGTTTAAACTAGACAATAAACAGAAATGGTACAGACATTACCAAACCTCTTTTTCTACATTTCACTTCAACTTTCTCTTCTTTTTATGACCATTCTCTTTCATATTTCCTATATTTTACATCACTGACAATTCGAATTGTTTACTCGTTGTATCTTCTCAATCCAGTACTGAGTAGAATTTACAGAATCATTACAATATATTAGTGTAAAATATCATTAAAACAAAGCAATACGCGAATACTTGAATTTATATAAACATACCATGTTATAATTTGCCATATAAACTACATGTCTTATATACTTTATCAAACAAACAAATGTACTTTAATTTGCTGTAATAAGTATGACTCTATATATGCTATAATACTTTTTCCATTCATTGTTACTCAATCATACCTTATATTTCTACAAACTTAAGAAGCAATGTGCTTCAATTAAAATATCAAGAATTATAAATATTGCCAAAAACAATCAAGGGCCCTTCGAGTGTTTTGTTTTTTTACGTGCTCTAAGTGCTTGACATTTTAATACCCTGTCTATGTGTATCTTTGATCATCTTTGTGAATGACCCTGGTTACAAAATTCACAGGTGCTCGGTTCGGAAACTGTCAAATTATGTTTTTTAATTATTTGCTCCATGATTAGCAGTATGAATGGCCGTGTCACGTGACTGGGTAGTTATCCTGTCCCATCTACGTCACGTGTCTACCGTTTGTAACCTTAACTGTCTTTAGACATTTGACGGAGGCATTTCGCGTGTGATAATCTATAGATATATCCCACTGATAGGGGCCTTATCGGATCTCTGATCTGACAGAGACTTATTAAGTGTCATGAAACACGTTGGGGCAGTTATTCCGCTAACTTGGAGGAACATGCATGCGCTTCTTGTGTCTTTTGCTGTAATGCAACGAGGGGTTGGGTAAAACTGGCATACCTGGGTTTTTTTTTTTTTTTTAAATATTCCCGTTTTGTGGTCATCTACACCTTATTCATCGTGACAGGTTCTTTGCTGTGCCAATTTGATAAATATTTTTAAAATCATAACAAAACAAGATTATCGATAAGGTGTTTGGTATACAATTCAGATTACATCTTATCACATTAATCGTATCTTACGTATAAAACAATATTCTTTTTATGCTTGCTCGTAATGAGCAAACCTATTTCTAAATACTATTAAATGCATGAAACGTAAATGTTTATTTTAAAAGTATGTTGTCAATAGAAATCAACTATTGACATTATGTTAGAGCTTAAGTTTAATATACATAAGATTGGGTCAAATAATATTCTTACTTGGAAAAAAGTACTAAGTACAAAATAATGTGCTTTGATTTAAATGTGTTTAATAGGCTTTTGACTCGGTATCCAGTGACAAAAGAAGTTCTAGTTCTAATTAAAAGTTGTTCGTAAATAGCAATTTAAAATCAGCAAAAACCACTAAGTAACTTTGTCACCCTAACATTCTACTAACAACAATTATTCACCTGAAATGGCAAATCTGTATCAAACTAAACACTGAAGGAAATGAAGTGGAAATTTTAATGCTTAAACGTTTAATATTCTTCTCATTTTTTTAAATATCTAAAGCCAGTGGAAGGTCAGTTAAAAAACCATTGAGACAGATCAAAGAAACAGTACATATTATTATACCAAGATATAATTTATTGACTGGGAATCCATAATAACTTAATCTCAACTAAACCTCCCCTCCAGACATTTCGAAAATTCTTGGTATATTACGGAGCAAATCTTTTCAGAAGCAGCTTCGCGCCCTGCGGCCAATCGGCGGCACTATATTTTTCACTTGGCTGCTCTTTTGAAAAGAAGGTGAAAAAGGTTTAAACGTCTCTAGAAAAGGAGGCGAGAAAAGTATTAAATTGCTCTTGTGAGATATAACGAAACACTTGAGCAGCTTAAATAGACCTCTTAAAAGTTGTTGTTTTGATTAGAAAGATCGTTTTGAAGTGCTAAGATGCTACTCAACTGCGACAAACCGTTTGAAAAGTCTGTAGGGTATCTAAAGACTATTGGAGTCAAACTCACATTCAACAAATTTATACAAACCAATGGGTTTTAACTATTAAAGTGCTTGCTTTGACTAATTATGTATCACAGATCATTTATAAACCGACTGTGGGGTCCCGGAATGTATTCGCGTCTAACCCTTCTTTGAGAGAAGTTTATTCAGCTTATGAATTTCAATTTGCTCAAGATTTTAGTTCCATTTCGCCCAACAAAGAAAAATGAGACAATATCGACACTAGTCTGGCCGCCTGGCGAGGGCTGAGAGACGGAGTTATTCCGTGAGCTTTACCCGCTAGTTTTCGCATCATTTTCATACCTAACTTTCATATGTTATTACATGGGAGGCGCAATTATCGTAGATATGTGCCACATTCTGAGCAGTAACAAAATTCCATGAACCGAATCAAAATAGAAATTCGTAATATCTCTTTGTGATAATTTGCGAAACAAATAGTTTTCGCCTTAAAATTGGAAACTTGCAGTTATAGTGTCTACGAAATTCTGAAAATATATATGCCAGTTATATGCATGCATTTATATTATGTAACCAAGCCTTAATCACTATATCGCGTCTGTTTTTCGTGAACATTCATGATAGTTTCTCGATTAAAGTAATTTTAGCTCACAGAAACAGATAAATACTACTTCTGAGATAGAAGCTTTTTCTAAAGTTTTAGTTAGAATTACGAAATATTTCCAAAATGTTCTCCTTACACTGGAAAAATTGTTTTGATAAATTAGGAAACGATCGCGTCTTCCAGTGATTGATTACTAATGTCTGTAGAACTTTGGAATGATCACCCTTTGACATAAATATTGACATGTAAACTTCATGGAGATGATATCATGTTCTTCTTTAATTTGGCGGTTCTTGTCGATGTTTGGTAAACCTGCCGGCGGTACAGCTATAGGGATGAGACCTATAAGCCGATAAACTTTATTTGCTTATAAATCTTTCCTTAAACAGGTTAAATAACTGTACGAAATTCCAATTAATGTTTATTTACTGTTCAATTATTTAAGAATTGTTGATCAATATTGATTTTCGCATGCGTGACATTCCAGAAGGGGGACCCTGATTGACAATGTAAACAGAGGAAGCCGAAAGGAGTGCGAAGTCTCGCACAGAATTCTCTCTCTCTCTCTCTCTCTCTCTCTCTCTCTCTCTCTCTCTCTCTCAAACAAACAAAAACAGAATTGAAAGTCGTGACCCCACTGAAACACATGGGAAATTTCAACTTAAAAAAGATCCATAATTGACAAGATAATCAAATGAACCAATTCTTTAAAAAAAATTACTATTTCTGACTGAGCAAAAACAGAGGCATGAAATGATGCTCTTCTGGGTTTGAAAGGTTAAAAACAGACTCAAAAAAAAAAATTTCAGCACTGGAAGTGTGTAAGGAAAAAGGTATTTTAGAAACATTGACGAATTTGTTTTAAAATAAACATATTGAAATAGAATTTTACAACCAAAATGGGCATCCTTTGTATAAGATAAGTTCAAAGGTATCTTTAACAGTTTTAGGGGAGGGGGTGGGGGGCACACACACACACACACACACACACACACACACACAGTGTTCTCTGTAAGCGAACCAAAGGAAGGGACAAAAGACAAATATTGGGAAATCTGATTAATTTTTCACATCTCTCTACGATTCTCCAACACCTTGTTAGCTTGCAATTTTCTAAACAAATATTTGATGCTATATAGTCTGTAAGTATATCTGAATGGGAAATAAATATTGTAAGAATTTGGGTGGTTGTCTACACTAACACTGTGTACTTGCGGGTAGTTTTACACCTTGCGAATGTACTCTTAATTTATTTAGACACCCGTGGAGTAGGTTTATGATATCAACAAGCACCTCGTTTTCGTAGGATTTTCTCGTTGTAATATTTGATCATTTTAAAATTCGTATTCAATCTATTTCTTTTGGGGGGTGGGGGGGATTCATAAAATTTTATATTTAGACATTAATTACCAAAAGTTTGAAAATAAAAAGGACGGCGTGAAATTAATAATAAAAGTTGCATGAAACCCAAAATTTTGCATTGAAATATTGATTAAAAAAATCTTGCACAGTGTCGTGTAGCTTTCCATGATAATTGCTAGCTGCAATATGGTCTTAAGAGAATAAATTAATTTATTGTTATACATGTATGTTTAAATGTCACCATCGAGACATACTGAAAAACGCCTACATATATTGACGTTTTTATTTAAGTTTTTAGTATCAACTATACAGTTCCAAATACATGTATCAAAGTTTCTTCTATACTACGAATAAAAATAGAACAATTCTACTATAAGGAAGGGGTCTCTAAATTGAATGACAAGGTTGATTTGAACTCTGTATTTCTTTAAAAGAAAAGTAAGGTGACATGATTGAAGGACTTTGCAAATGTTTCAGATTTTTTATCATTTCCGCTTGGTATACGAGGGTTAAATTAAAAACAAATCTTGGGTACAGGAAACTGGTCTGAAAAGCGTTAAATGCCGCTTAACTCTACATTAACCAGTAGACCACACTCAAACAATAGTTCCTCGCAAAAAGAAAATCAGACTTTAGGATTACCCAAGGAGTAAATTCCTGTTAAAGACTCGCATCATGCTAGGGGGATTTGATTGTGACCAAGAAAATGAAGTCATTTTGTCGTATTAATTACCGGGTACAAAACGTATTTCCGTGCAGTGCCGTCAACCAATTGTCGTCTGCTGAGATCACGAAAGGGGTCACACAAGGAGCATCATTGTAGGGGACACAATACTCACTATGTGGGGGGAGGGATGCCTCAGAGGCGGGGGAAGGACCCGTTTTGTTCCTGGCTTATTAAGGAGTTTACTTAGGTCTATTGAGTCACTGCCACCCATCTCGAAAACCTCGCTTTACGACATCCCGTAAATGAAGCTAATATAATTCTTCAGGCCACTGTATAGTTCAGTAATGTAGAAAATTTTTACTTGTTATATATTTTAACCTTTTTGGTTAAATCTATGGACGGTTGTCCTTGGCATTTTAAAATCATTGATATCTGATCAAATCAATTGATTACAATCATTGATCTGAGAATAGAATACCCTTTAACATTTTTTTAATTTGAGTACATTTGCTCTAATACTGCATGGATGTTGTTAATTTTTGCACCAATCTGTCCGTTTTAGAACTCGCATTAACTATTTCATTTTTCTTTGTTTAATTTGCAATTTTGTTTAATTTTGTTTTGTATTTCGTTTTTGCTTGTTCTGAGATTATTTTTGTTTTGGTTTCATTTTAGCGTTTAATTCTATATTTTCTGTATTTGAGTGATTTCAAAGTGGCAGACGACCGACTGACAGATGATAACAAGAGAAGAAGAGTATGTGAAACCACGCAAGTCAATAACACCTAGTCATCTCTTTAAAAAGAAAACTCTTAACTTCTGAAATGTGGATATTTGTGGAAAATAAATCGCTACAATACTCTATTCAGATTTCTGAAATTCAAGCTCCGGATTCACAGATCAAGCTGTAATGAACCGCTGTGAACAAACAATGCAAATAGTTAATAACTGTCCCGCACTGAAGAAATAATTATATGTCCATTGGTCACCCGCTATCAATCCCTCATCCGTACAAAAGATGGCTGTCTTAATCCGACTGGCTATCATGCGATAAATGGCATGATCTCCGCTAAATAAGCTGTTCTGATCATACACTGGGTAATTTTAAGAGGATGGGGCAGAATTTATTTCTCTATAAAATTTTAATTGTAGATCACTTAAAGGAGTATTTAATCCCGCGGTTAAAATTTTTGTGAAGGGGACTTGATATGTCTTTAAGGAGTTTTTGAATTTTACATGTAAATTTATTCATGTAGGTAATAAATGTATTTTATTTAATTCGAGTGCATTACTTTGCTGATTCAATATACTTTTATTATTTACACGGAAATGAAAACATGATTTTCTTAATTGAATATGAAAAAAAAAACATTTAGCCGAATTTTTCTTTTGGTCCCTATTAGCTCTAATTTACTAGACAGTTTCCGACAGAAATTACACAGACGCTTAATCAGACACGTATATCAAATATTCAGATGCAGTACATGTAAGCAAGTAAACAGGGACAGAAATCATAATCCATCACGGGTTTTTTTTTTTAAGTATTATTCAACGACTGCAATGATACAATGAAATATGTCATATTCATGATTATCACAAACTGTGTGATATTCATAATTATCACAAACTGTGTCATATTCATGATAATTACAAACTGTGTAATATTTATGATTTATACTAACTGTGTCATATTCATAAATGATTCCAAATTCCAAATCATGTTCTTTCAATTACAAAAAATATATCATAGTTTGAATAACATAATTTTAAATATTTTTTTTTATATTTTGGTCCATCGTTATATGATTAGTATAAATTTTAAATTGTCAACGTTTTCATGAAGTGAGTGCGGGAAACATGAAGTCTTAAAACTCAAGATTGTCTATTGATTGAAATTTTTATTTGAAATTTTAAATGTTTTTTCTCCTACCAATTCTCTTTTAAAAGTGGAGGAGAAATACAGTGTACAAATGACACCTAAAAACCGTAAGATGAAACTTTTTTGATATTGGACATTTCAAATAATTCCCATGAAAAATAATCTGTAATCACACATTTTTTTTGCATGGCGTAGAATTTTAAAAATACATTATTAACTTTGGTAACTGTTCATTGCGTAATGAACTATTGTAAGCATGCATGCGTGTGCTGTACTTTTACATATACGTAGTAATTCTTTAAAACAATTGAATTATAATTTTTAGCATTTCCAAATCTAAAAAAAGAATTGAAAAAAAATCTTATCAACATGCTGTTCCCCTAATGAATTCATGTACCCGCTGTTTCATACGGGGTGTTTTGAGTAAAGAATGTGTTAACTCGTGTACATGTGGTTTTCATTTCGCTGATTCTTGTGGTTTTACGATTAAATTAATATTTTTCTTATTTCAAGGTTGACAAATACAAAAACCTTCCGATAGGATATCAAGTATATGTCACATATATAAAAACTGTGCCATAAATTGTGTGTGAAAAAATTTCTGCTGACAGGCAAATTTAAAAAAAAAGATATTGTCTAGGACGTCTTATGCCCTTTTTACTATTATTTTGTATCTTACTTATCACCTATATATAGATAATAATTGACGACATTGTCGTTAAGATTATGATTAACAGAGCTCATTTTATCGATTTTCCATCAAATCAGTCACAGGGGGACACACGGGGATTGATTCAAGTGTTCAACACTGACAATCTTGTCACAACGGACAAAACCTGGAGGGACATAGATCGCCTTAACCCCCTTAGTTATGTGTGACCTGATGATTCAAACTAACTGATAATCCTCCAATAATATGCGGGTAAATATCCGGCCGATATTGGCGGAGAAAAAATTGTATTTTATGATCTATATATATAAAATCGGCTGATAAGGTTTTTCTAAAAATCAATTTCATAGATAACTACCTAAGAATTTATCGAATTAAACATCAATTTTCATTGAATAAAGGCATGAAATCGGCCTTTTCGATCGCTCGAATTCCGGCGATTTATGAGCACGAAATTATGACCCCCAGATCCCAGACCAAACAGAAGCTAAACTAAACGCCGGAGTCCAACTCCATAAACCTTACAAATCAGAAAAAATGCAGACTTAATCAAACATCGCAAATCAGGTAGTGATCCGCCACATTCAATTTCAATGAATAACTCTCTCTCTCTCTCTCTCTCTCTCTCTCTCTCTCTCTCTCTCTCTCTCTCTCTCTCTCAGAAACATTTCTGAAAACAGATTCTTTATATTTATAAGGGAAAATTAGGCGTACCCCTAACAATTAGACACACTTTTACGTAAAGGGTCATACAAAAACACATCTCTCATTATTACACGACGATTAGTTTTGTTTTGATCTCTATGAAGATTTAGATAGCTTAAACTCGAAATAATATCCTTAATTTGTGAGGTTTAGAAGAAATTATCTCAATGTCAAAGAACTAGATCTATATCATTAACGACCGGCCAAGGTTGCTCTACATTTAGAAGGGAAAAAAAAGTATCCAAACTTCATATCAATCTGGCCGAACTTTCCAAATCAAAGACAGCGAGTGTTGATACCGCGATCTTTCTCCATTTTTCTGACCCTTAAATCCTATCTGTGCATGTATCGGTGTTGCGTCATATAATTGCAAAAAAGTATCAATGTTTTCTTGCGATTTAAAAGATTTTCCATTGAAAAAAGGTAAATATTTGTCAATAGGCATAAATAATCGGGATATTTGATCAGTTCTCAAGTCTTTCTTTCGGTTACCTGTTAGTCACTTGAGGGGAATTTCTTACATGAACTTTACATATGCAGATCACATCAAGCTGAAAATTATACAATTTAAATACAATTTAAAAGTCAAAATCCAATCAGTAATTAACAGAGATAATAATTCTCTCTCTCTTTCTCTCTCTCTCTCTCTCTCTCTCTCTCTCTCTCTCACCATTCTATGTTTTTGCAACAGAGTTCAATTTCAAAAGTTTATTTTAAATTTTCTTGTAATAGTGTAATAGTAACCTATCTTAATCAGTATGCGAAATTGAAGGCGAGAATTTGGGTGATCTTCATTTATCAATAGTTTAACCTGTTGATGCTACAAGTGACTAATGAGCGAAAATCGCTAATTACAGAAAGACAATACAAAAGAACAGAAATTACTTGGCAACTGGTAAACATTTTTCTTATTTTAAGTAATGTTTAAAATTCCCTCAGACTCAGGATGATTGAAATTCATTTTCATAAATCAGATTCATAAATGTTAGCGTTGCTGAGGTACAAATCTCTCGATACGTAATTGCCAAGTTTAAGGGAGGTATTATAAAACAGATAATTTGACCTGATGTTACACACTTGATTTTCAAAACACTTGGCTTCTTTACATTATCCTAACATTTAAATTTCAATTACTCAACACTTAGAAAAAAGCCAAAATGTTTATTTAATTTTACAAGGTGCAATGTTTGCACAGTTCGATTTTTTGAGCATTAAATGGCTATATTTCGCCGCAATGAACTCAGAAATTGGCAATGCATAATCGCACATTAGTATAGAATGATTATGTTCAGAAATGTATCAGAAGAAATGAGTAAGTTAACAGGAGCGCGAGATAGAAAAAATGCCTGTTCTTTGTACATGGACATAGTTTCTTCTAGACACTGTCAACATTCATCTACTCAAATTCTATAAAACTTACAACTCTAATATAAAATCTGTTTTCACTGTTTGCTAAACTTCTGGTCAGAGAGGAAGGAAAATACTTTCCAGGAGCGCATTTTTTTCACACTCTGAGAATTAAAAAAAAAAGCCGGGGTCAATAACTAACGCTTGGCGGATGTGTAAGTCATGCTGTAAAGATGGTTGAAACAGATCGTAGTTGAGTTTTATTGGTAGAAATGGAGAAGTGACCAACGTACCTAAGTGTGTGAGTATTTCTTCCTCCCTGGGTTTCGTGAGTTCGGTGGCAGCGCCGAAGATATCATCATACTTCGCTGACAGCCGCTGCTTGTACACCGTCAAAAACAATATGTACATTTCATTCTCCTGGATGTCGGCATAACACATTTTCTTATCCCCAAAATTACTGATGACAAATGTGTTCTTGGCCACAGAAGTCAGATTGTCGACCAGTTCCTGACCTTTGTAAACAGTCACCAGTTCTATTTTGGCACTGTAAGTCAAATCCTGGGACCGGAAGTCCTTGTAAGTTTCATGAACGAAACCGGAAACAACAACGTCTGCTAGAAGCGTTCGGTTGTAAACGGACATTGGTGTCCAACCATTTAGCAATAGAATACAGCCCTGTGTCAAGAAAGCAACCTCCAACAATGTGAGATATGTTAATATTAATCCATTGAGTCGATGTCTGTTGAGCCACATATCTGATCGGCAAATCTCGGGTGTCGGGTGGATTGTTTAAGCGACAGGGTAAATAATATTGCGTTTGTATACGAGATCATATTTCATCATGAGATGAAAATAATTCTCAAAGCAGAGTGAAAAAATAATAATCTTCACAAATAAATATTTTTATAACAGAAAAATCACAGTTTTGTCTTATCTTAAAAGTTTTTCAAATGTATATTAAAGTTTATCTGAAAGAAACAAACTACCCAAAATCAACTCACATATTTTTTTCCGCTTTCAAATACAGAAGATAGCGGCGGCGGCACCATTGAATTAAATTCCATAAAACTAAATAAAATCCATTTTTTTTTTTCGGTGTTCTCCTCATTAGCCGTTAATTGAGAAATGAATTAATGAACTTGACATTTCGGGTACTAGTCCAATGATGATAGTAGAATAGCGTCGAGTTCCATTTAATACCATTCATAATTCTCTCTCGCCCGTACACCCGAGCGCGCATTGGCTGTTTCTCCGGATCGACACACTCCCTCCAGAGATCTTTAGATATGATATTCCATGGTTGAAGTCCTGCCTCGAGAATTGACATTGAATTAGATTATCATTTACGAATTCATATGCAGTTTAAAAAAATGTTTTTCACTGACAATCTTACACAAAAGGTGATAAGGGAGTGAATACTCCTGAAGTAATGGCGAGAGCAATTTTCTCGTTGAAAGGCATTTTCATATTTTCTGACATTTCGCTAAGATGAGACTTTAAAGATTCAGCTTAAGATAAATCTTTCATATTTTTTTGAAATCCTATTTTTACTTCAAAAATTGATGATTAATGCTGCCTTGAATACAAAGCTTTTTCAACGGTTGATTTTTTTTTTTGTCAAACACAGATACTGTTAATATAAATGTACGTTTATCGTATAGTTTCTGCTGTTATTCACAAATTTCTTCAACAACTTAGATCTGAATAAAACTGAGTACAGTGAACTATAATAATTGAATTTTAAAAATGAATATTTATAGATGTTTCATCATGTGAGTAGGCTTTCATTATCAAATTTTTGTCATGAATACTAAAATTAGGATCCACATAACCGTAAAACAGATGTGTGTGTGTGTGTATATATATATATATATATATATATATATATATATATATATATATATATATATATATATATATATATATATAGAAGGTAGGTCTTTGAATGGTTTAGTGTTAACAAATAATAAATGCTTTCAGACCACCCAAGTAAATTAAGAAATATAAATGAGATACAAAAATACGAATTTACCATAGAGTGGAATAAATTTTTTATAAATATAACGACAACTTTTAATTTTAAGAGAGAAGCTGATATGGCGGTGTTTTAAAAGTTCGTTTAAAAACAAATACCCTGACATACTTAATGAAAATATTTTCTTATGAGTCATTTTCTTAAGATGCAGAAAAAAAAGAAACAACGCTTTCGCACATTATTTCGTGTATTCTTTAAGTGTTAACAACATATTTCATCGACATTTTCTTGAGTTGGGTGTGCAAAACGTTTTAATTCATGTTCTTTTTCCAGTACTTTAACAGGTGTCAAGACGAAACAGATGCTACGATGTTCGCTTAAAAAACAATTGTTTTAAAAAATGCACAGAGCATCGCAGATATGGATGAGAGAAAAACCTAGCGGCAAACTTATACTGCGGTTGGTAAAAATCAAAGAATGTCTTTTTTATTCCACGCGAATTTGTAGGTAAAGTAAGAGCTTACATGTAAGCAGGTTGCGGCCCAACCTGGTGTGTGGTGGGGGTGGGGGTTGAAATGATATATCTGTTGGTTAGATATTATATGTAACTTTTTTTATTGTCTTTGATATCATATTTAACCTTTGTGGTTTTATTGTCTTATTTATCATCTTATCTATCTTTTATCATGACTTAAAAGTTGTTTTAGTAAATTGATTTTTGGGGGGTGGGGGTGAGGTCATGAATATCAAATGAGCTTTTGAATATTTATGACAACATTTGCATATTTAGTGCCATTTCTAGACATGTAAACTTTATCGTGTTTCATTGATTGTCAATATTCATAGGTTTGAAAACCGGTTTAGTCTGAACGACTACAGCCACATCATTCAAGATTGCACAAAGTTTCATTTTTTTTAAAACTCTGTACTTAAAATTTAAACTTTGAGTATCCTTAATTGGTGCAGTAATTTTTGAAAACTCTAAATTTCTTGAAATAAAACCGTATGCATCATTTCCATAAATATTTTTTTAATCGTATAACTTCTCTTAAAGTACAAAGTACATGTAAGAATTTTCAAGATGTAATCGAATTTTAAAACGTAAAAAATCTAGTTCTATAATCTTTATCTAATAGTTCCATTGGACCTAAAACAATGAACCGCGATACAGGTCATGATGAATCGATAATTGCTAATAATGTATTAATTTGGGGGGGGGGGGGGACATAGAGATTTATCAACAATCAATTAGTCAGTTTTGTGAATATGAAGTCACGTATCAAAATAGAAAGTCATGTACCATTCAACATAGGTGGCGAGAGAAGAATTTTATTCCCTGTACAAAAAAAATTACCATCGGAATAGTTTTCAATATTAAATTTGCACCTTAAGCTTACGAAAAATATTATTATATTTCCTGTTGATGTTACTGATATATATCGTGCAATATAGCGAGTTATCTGTCCCCCCGGGTTTTGGCATGCCTAAGCCAGGGCTATAGATTACGAGGAACATTAAATTTATATATTCCCGGCGATTATCTAACGTTTCTGTCTTTTGTTATTTTACACTCGTCACTTCTTGCTGAGTTTTCATTCACAAACGGCCAACAATTTTTTTATTGCTCAAGAGATTGAAAGAAACACTTAATATTGAAGAGGAATTGGGGGAAGATATATCTTTTAACTATATTCCTCATACTTGACAGATTTTTTTTATAAATAAAACTTACACTTTTGGGGAAAATATGCAATGCATATGTATCAAGAACAGTAATACTATTATGTACTTTTTATTTTTGCAATTTAAAAGCACAATCAAATCTGAAAGATTCTTTATCTCCAGAAAAATATTTTCCCGAAATACTACGATGATATCGTCTTAAAGTAAAATAGGTTAAAAAATGCTGAAATATACTCCATATATTAACTTGAATTGTTCATTGAACTTGACTTTTTATTGCAGTTAATGTACCGGTATCTCTTAAAGTGTAACGACAAGCTATCCTGATAGTACAGTGATATTTTTTTTACAACGACAACTTAATTTAATACAAAACACACTTGCGATTATTCAATTAATTTCATATATCCTGTATTTTTGCACTATTAGAATAACTTTGAGCAAAATTCGCTCGATTTTATAAGTATAATATTTCAAAAGTGCAACTTAAATTCTCATTTTCCTTTTTAGAAGTGCGAAGAAAATCACGTGAACAATATAGAAATGTCCTTGGCATATCAGCAAAATTTCACTAGTTCCTCGAAATCAGCGGTCGATGGCATTTTTTCCTTACAAAAAATAAAAATGGAGTATCTTGTTAACACGTCATCAACCAATTGTCGTCTGCTAGTTGATGCATGTGATCAAAATCATGGTATTCTTGAATGTTCTTTCTCGTAATAGTAAACTCGGCCAGAAATCCAACTCCTCATACCGTATTTATCCCCACTTATAAGGATAAGTTTTCTACCTAATCAATCATTCTTTCGCCACAAAATAATATGGTACTGAATTTGAACACCATGTTGGAATTCGTTACTTGAGTTGGTCCTATAGTGCAGACGTTGATAAAAAGAAAATAGGAGGGAAAAGGATGCATGGAAGTACCCCGTCGATAAGCGGGTGGAAAAAAATCTGACAGTTCAACCCAACTGCTGAACAACTGTTCGCTAGCTTTTAAGTGAAAGAGAAATTTGTAAAGCCATTGTGAAAAGTGTAATGGCCAGAGATGCGGCGATAGTGATAGAAGATGATAGTCGGGTATAAAGAGATAATTTAACCTGCGCAGTGTGAGATAATCGTTTTCATTACGAGAGGCGACCGAGCTGAAAAATGCTTTTATCACAATTGACGAGACTATGATGTGAATATTCTTGGCCGATCTTTATCAGTTAACTTCAAACACTGTCCATGGACTACCCCCATATCTGTAGCCATTGTTCTCTGTGGCTACAACCAGGTACCAGTAAAAAATTGGTTCATGCAACAATAGACAAGAGAGATACAGAAGCTTGCTTTTAACGTTTACATGAATTTATTTTGATAGAAAAAGGCATCAGAATAATAAGTGTCTGGAAATTAATTAATGGCATATATCAGCGCCATTAAACTTTCAAACAGCGGGGGAGCCAAGTGAAAAGTGAGATATATGTGACAGAAATCAAATCCAGCGGAATTCCAGCCCCTCAAAATTGACTACCCTGAAATTTTGAACTGATAAAAGATTGATATTGCCGATAAAAGAAATGAAAAGCAATCATTTTTTTGAAAATTGTTAATTTTAAGGGTCCACGTTACAAAAAAATACTGATATAGAAATTTTCGTCGGGCTCAATCACTTAGGTTTTCAGCAGTAACTGACACTTTATCACTCCAACTGGCGGACCCTCGATCTCTTTAAGGATCGAGAAAAGTCGGTGGTGAAATTTTATAGATATATTATATGTTGATACATGGCTGGTTCTAAATTAATTAACAAATGAAGTCCTGGACCTTAACTAACCGCAGAACATGCTACCCAATTTGCGCTTTGCCTGTAAAGCCTATTAATTCGTGCGGAACAAGTACTGTTCAAGTTCTGTAGATTCTCAATTAAACGCGAGGAATTTTAAAATATCCGCGTAAAATCGCGAGAAGGACATCTCGCGGATTTTAAAATCTCGCTTTTATTTTTGGACAGATGAAAACTAAATGAAACAATGATAAAACTTAGGCGTTCGCGATTTTATATTCTCGCAATTTGATGCAAAATGGTTGAATCGCGGAATTAAGTACTCGCGTAAAATATGGAATCTACAGTAATTAGAGTTTTGTTTGATTTGTGTGTGTGTGTTTTGTTTTTCATTTTAAGTGTTCTTCATTTCAACAGTTTTTGTAGGTAGCATCTTTAGATAAAGTGAATCCCATACTTCTCACTATACTCAGGAACACCAATAATACAAGTTAGCCGATATCCCAAACAAATAAGCTAAACATTAAGAATCATAATAACTGTAAAAGTAACAACTGAGGTTGTCTGGGTGAGTAGCTTCAGTTCAAAGACGAGGATATACTGTACAAAATATATTGCAATCTCCATTGCTGGGATTACTCCTATCTGATCAAAACTACTAGATGTATTTAGATTCAATGCAATGAGTGAATGCTTAGTCTAGTATTTTTAATTATTTTTCTTTCATTAAAAAAATTATCAAAATCATATTGACAAATATTTAAAGAAGCGGTCGCGCTAACTACACGAACGGCCTCAAAATCGTGTACCCCTATCCCTCATTGACTGGTTTTTCTTTCAAATAAAGTACAAAAACATCGGATGAATTTGTTCCCGTTATTATAGTGTTATACATGTGCAGTGGGATTGTTGATGCTGATGTTGGGGTTACAAGCACTTTCCATAACTTACATTGTTAATGCATTTAAACTTAATCTTTATGCACCGCGCGGCACGTTCCGCCCAGTCAAAACATGACGATGTATACGAGGAGCAATCTCTCGAACCAATGATGTCATTTATCAGCATATGAACAACCTAACCTTTACATTTATGCTATATGTAAGATCTCCAAAACATTTTCAAATATATGGTTTCCTCTGTAATTTTAAACATCGTCATTAAACAGACGTGTGTTCTTGAGCTCAAGCCCAATGCGTGAAAACCCAGAAATCAGCATCCAGTAAGCAGCAACTGAGTTGCTTGCTAATACACTCTTGCTAAAAAAGCGATAGCTGGGGACAGAATGTATTACAACAAACGTTGGTATGACGAAGGTCCCTCGCTGTTCCTTTTCTCTTAAGGGTAATACAAAGATCATGAAGCTTTTGGTTAATATGGGTGAAGTCTCGCCGAGTCAAATAGTCTCGAATCGGATATTAAACAACAAAATCTAATCAATAAAGACATCGCTTTTAGTGTCTCGATTAACGAATAACACAGCAGTGTATCATCCATTAAGTTACACACTTGTGGATAGAACACACTACTTGAATCAAATAAAGGCTAATTTTTACTACCTAGTTAAATTTTGCCCACATGTACAGGTTGAAAATACTTCACTGGCATTTACCAACTAAAGTCTTTTCCTGGCATATATGGTAAATGTTTAACGTCAGAATCAAAAACCTAACTATCATCAGCAGTAACTGTGCGATATTGATGGGTCTTAACACAAGGCTTGTGTTATTTTCCAGATAACTGTAATAATATAGCAGCCAAAAATACTTTGTAGGTGAAGGTCATTCATTTATAAAACCTGTTAAAGCTAAAGCTATTTTTGCTTACATTATTTGTTGTTATAGGCTCTTTGTCTCAATCATTTATATCTAAAATCAGCCTTATGACGCAAGATGTAAACTGACCTTGACCTTAAACACGAACTCAAGTAAACACACAACAGAAGAGCATGTCATGTTTTATGATGACTTTATTTCTGTCAGTCATGTTGTTCATAGATGAAGTTATACACATTACAATTAATTAATTAAGATTTGTACATCAAAAGCATTTACAACTCATGCATGTCGACACAACCCACACATGACATTGACCCCATGACCCTGAACTGGTTCTGAACAACCTGAGGATCCGGGGAACAAGCTTACACAAGATAGACAAGATTTCTTATACACAGACACAACAACAAATAATTTCACAACAGTGGCTCCTCTCTTTAAGCCTAAAAACCTTTCTGATCAAATTTCCATTTCAAGAAAGGTTAACTTTATGATACCTGGGGTTAAAATGTAATATTACATGCAAATTGTGCATAACAGTTTTTCATTGAGAACCTCGATTCACGGAGATTTGTCTGAGAACTTCCTTTGTAAGCTGATCTATACAAGTGTCAAGATGGAGACAAGTATATGAGAATGAATGATAAAAAATGGTGATAAGGTGACAAGTTTAAAAACACCACTTTTTGTACACATAGTAAAAAAAGTCCTACGACAAACCCCTATAATATTTTGTTCAGGTTAAAAAAAAAATATGTATGATACACAGGATATACCATTAACATAATTATCTACATTTCTCTACATCATTGTCAAGTTTATTCTGCTTCCATAGCCAAAATGTACACTTGAGAGAAATTCCTCTGAGACTAAAAGACTCGTGACCCTGTGTTCATTTTCTATCTATTTTCTAGTTAACTATGAGACAAATTATTACCTTTTTTGAGAAAAAAAAAATCTGATTGGCAAGAATAACAGTCTTTGGAA
This sequence comes from Magallana ariakensis, assembly GCA_020458035.1. NCBI lineage: Eukaryota > Metazoa > Mollusca > Bivalvia > Ostreida > Ostreidae > Magallana > Magallana ariakensis. The sequence continues at coordinate 16,182,382 of CM035818.1, read as the reverse complement.
TAATAGTAATATGTCAGTTATTTTCTCTCTATCAGTACTACAAGACATTCACATCACATGACAAAAAGAACATGCAGTCTCCACACAGGCCGACCAATCTCATTCGTTTACACCTGAAAGACACAGTTAGCTGAATTTCATTATAATTTCAATACTTATAAGAATTCCAACATGATTTGTATGCCAATTTCATTTCTGCAAATATTTCTCACAAGGAAATTCCTTCCTTCTTTAACTCAAGACTGTTACAATACTGAATGGGTTTTCTTATCTTTTTCCCTTTTGTTCCTTGGGCCAACATGAGCCCTACCCATATCAAAAGCCAAGTTATGGCAAACAACCAATCAACTGACAACAATTCACTCATGAACAGCTTTTTTAAATATTTTTTTCCTGTCTCTTTCTTCACACACTGAGCAATCATAAGCTTATATAGATCCTACAATAATGGATGAGCTCCCCTGATAGGTCCTATAACAATAGGTTAGCTCCCCTTGTTGGATTTTTTAATCACTTGTTCAAATACTGGCCTCACACCCATTTCTGTTATATGATGATTAAAAAAAAAATATATACACGAACGATATTTTTTTTTCGTTTCATCTGGTACAGTTGTAGAATACGCCCATTTTACTGACACAGGTCTACAAAACATAACTATGATCTATCTTCCAACACGCAATGTGAATATGTCTCTGGGGTGAAGAGTACAAGCTACGATAGTGAAAACTTAACTTATGAATATCATTATCTGTTCAGGTTACATAGTTAAGAGGTGCCTCTAAATAGTTTAGCATTTTCTGTGTGTTATATAGAATTAATAACTTTATATCAAGATGTACATCAGTAATAGGACATAAAAACATTCAGAGAGAAACCGTACAAATCCTCAATTACTTTCTTGAAGATACTTCATCTTTCCTGTCATTTTTAATTCCCTTGTTAGGGAATATGCTCTTTCTTATGAACACACTACAATAAAAAAAAAATGAAAAAAGAAATAATATCATTAAGTATACTCCTGATAAAGTACAACATGGATTCTGATGCCAAGCACATAGAACGTTCATCAGTGCACAGTAAAGCCAACATCTGGCTGAATTCAACAATGCAAGCCTTGAAGATATGTGATGTCCTTGACATCTGTATTTCTCCTTGACCTTCAATACTTGGCTCTAAAATTATCACCACCAAGTGAATCCATTAATAAAGCTGTGTTTCTTTCACAATTTCACTCATGGACACACAGTTCAGTTGTACTTTTAAGTTTTCACATGAAATAAACCTTTCAAGCTCTTCCTGTGGAATGGTATCATCCGTTTCTATGGCAATGTAACATGTTGCTATGGAACTTGTCTCATGTATCTAAGGAAGATGCTGAAGTACCACTACTTGACTGCTGAGCTCGCTTGATGTATAAATTCAATAGTTTTACCTGAAACAAAATAAATCAATTTAAAATATTTCATAATGAGACAAAGTGTTAAGGCCACCTCTAAAAATTGTTTGCCTTCTCCTGACCTACTCACAAAGAAGTACTGACTTGAAATATTTTGAATAACAATCGGAGCAAAACCTTTTTTTTTTTGAAAATCATTTGTTTGCAGATTTGGTTTCTATTTAATTTTTGTAAAACTTAACCCAACCTAAATTTTAAAACATTCAAAAGGGAAAGCAAACAATTTTATAAAGGTGGCCTGAAGAGTAACACAAAACAGTATTTTATGCCGATAAATGTCGAAACATCTCATGAAACAAATTCTTCACATGGACCTAATGTAACGAATATGGTTACCCTATAAGGTCATTATTCAGTTACTGGTGTGAGGTATTTCTAAATTTCTATTTAAAACTAAATTAGGCTAAAGTTAAAATACCACACACTTAGAAATATGATCAATCCATTAAAAAAAAAAAACAGGTCTTATAATTCCATAAATCCTAAAGGTGAGTCAAAATTGTTCACAAGATATATTTTCTTTCAGCAGATAACAACAATCATATATCACCTACTCTAATAGCCTGCACTTGCTAATCCTACTACAAATCACTTTATTGATGTGTCTAAAATTACAGCCCAGATAATTTTAGAAATTTATCGCTGACAAAAATTGGAGATTTACGAGATTTGTCATACCCCGGCTGTATTAAATATTGGACCATAATTTCATAATTTTCTATCTTTTAAATTTTGAAAAGAGATACATTGATGTCATTGCACTGATAATGGTATAAATAAGTGGTCTCCATAAACTAAACGTGTCGGGAAGCATTAAATTTAATTGGAAACTTTCAACAAAAAAGTTATCTACCATGCTAAAAAAGTTATATCAATCATTTCATAGTTTTTATTTTTCATATGAAGACAGTGATTTAGTCTGAAATAATTTGAAATCATTTCAATATCTTGATTTCTATGTGATTCCAGATAAACAATATAAATAGAATGAAAAAAAAATGTTCTAAATTGAGAGGGACGTCCATTGAATGAATCCATAAGAACCAGTCAGAATTTGATCTAAATTATGAATCGTTTCATGTTAAAGGAATGGCTGTAAAAAGATTCCATGGACCATTAAACCAGAATATGGCATGAAAAATATTGCAGGCAAGCGACTGATCCTAATCTATTCACATACGGCTTTGAACTCTTTACAGATTCATAAAAATGCATTTTCATATTCCCATAAATCTAGTCACAGCATTTTGTCTCCCTGCCGGATTCTGATCACAAAATTCAAAAGCATCAAATTCAAATTCCGATGCAGAGAGGACACCTGCATCTCAATGTTGACTTCATAATCAAGTGTATGATAAGGTGCATAAATAGAAGGCAAATAAGCTGATTAAGAAGCACATCTATGTCAAATCACCATCTAGATGGTGTAAACTGAGAGCTACGAGGTGATAATATTTTCCCCTTCTTTCAAATTTATATCTTTTACATCTTCTTACCAAAAAAGAATTATGGCTAGGGGAGAAAAACAACTGAATTCATTATCTATCAAAGTTGAAAATAAAAATGCGCAGAAATCTGGATGTATGAAAAAGAGAGAGTGCTTGAAAGTCAAACTCCTAAATTTCTCCTAGTGATTTTAATGCCAGTATATATACACACAATATGGAAGCAGGGCTCTTTGATTACAGAAAGTATTCACTTGGTTATTAACCAGAGGCATCATTGACAGCACCATTTCATCAAATCTGCCTCCCTCACTGCTAACACAAAAACAAAAAACAAGGCTGAGCAGCCTCCGTAAAACAAACTACTTATCTTGTGTTTACCAACTCATCGCAGCAAAAGTGCACGCATCAATTTCATTGCCCGAAAATGTCTCCCTGTCAGGAATTACATAAGATGGGGAGAGAATTTTCCAGTTTTATTTTTCCATCAAATTCAATTAACCCTTAAATCCCTGGCCAATCCTTCCAAAGAGCAAACCCCATGAGCTTGGCTCAGCAGTGGTCTGTTGTGGTGGCTGTTCAAATCCTGGTGCAAACACCTTACCCCTTTCATATGTGGCTTAGCAATAACGTATTAACATTATTTCACACAGAGATACATGTTATTTGCGATTCAATATCTACAACTATACTGCAAGCTGCCCAAATCCTAATCCTCACATTTAATATGTATTCCTTATTCTTAACACCTTCTCGTTTATGAAAAAAGAATAATTGAAGCTCACATGGCCCTGACACAAATATGATAATATTGTTTATCACTCAAGACTGCATCACACTTATCTAAGAACAAAACAAAACCCACATCAATTCACCGCAAATTTAATAGCCGACATTAAAATCTTCCTTTGGAATATACCTCTTTGATGGATTACCACTAGAGACAGATAACATCTTTAAAATTAAATGGAAAATTGCCGACTGTTGCTTAAATATAAAATAAAATATGAAATCCAGATTCCTAACTATACAAATTATCTCTTTTTCACAGAGAAAATGAATAATACGAATTTAACTGACTTGTGATTTCCGATACAAGAGATCCCAAATAAAAAGGCACTAAATTGTCAAGCCATATTAAAGGAAAATGTTCAAAGTCTACTAAGCACCATTTAACACTTTGTGTGCTGTGAGAGTGAGAGGAAGGGGAGTTTAACTCTAGTCTGATTGGAGAGATTATCCCTCCTATCTGCATACATTAAAGAGCGATCAATTTTTCATTTCTTGCAAGAATACTCTTGTATAGAGGACAGTCATTCAAAGTGTATGTAGAACCCTGTCTTATTTTAATACAGTCGATTAATGCTCATCAGTCAATAATGTAGGAGGACAACATCTAACTTCCTTTTATCTTTCAGGTCACACCCAACGTAAAGTCAGAAAATTCTTTCGCTCTTAATTTTTAGAGTTCAATATAGAGATAGGCTGTATAAGAAAAAAAAAATAATACAACATTTATAAGTGATGTGAACATATAAACAAGAATAACTGTTCCTGTATATCTGTTAATTGTTGTAATATCTTAATCCTCAGAAGATTTAACGAACCTAACTGATAATCCAATGCTGATTGCACCAAGATAACTTGAGCCTGGGAGAGTATCAATGTAAAAATCTGTAATCTTCTTTCTACTAAAAAACTGGTGGAAACAACCTGATATCCCGAGTGATGTATGTGTTGATTTCCCAGGGCTGGGTGGGATCCACTCAACACACAGATTACAGGGGTATGTATCAAGTTCTGATCATTTATCATCCAATATTAGTCCCGATTTAATGTGTTTCATAAACCCTCCGTAATCTGACAGTCACTGAGCCAACAGTTTTGTCTTAACACAGAACACATCAACCTTGTTTCCTGCATTCCACTATGAAATTCCTGATCACAACAACAGCCAGTAATAACCAAAGATTATCAAAGCTGCAAGAGTGACTTCCCTTGTCATGTGTTCATCCCAGAATTCTGAGCTCTCAGCAGGAACAGGAAGTTTGAGCGACTGGTTTATATCACATTTTAACAGTAACTTCCCCATCCTCCTTCACTCCTTTAGATATTCTTATCAGCTATCCCAGAGCTACGTGTCTGCACCGATCACTACAGATATCATACCTGTTCAACATCTTGTATTTTATATATACATTGTGTTTTTGGGGGCACCAAGTGTCAAAGAAATTTTGTTTAACTGAATGAAATATCCTGCATAACACACAAACAAGCAAGTTTGATTGAAGGCAAGAAACTGATACACATGCATTACAATAAATCTAACACAGTCTTGTTCTAAAATAGACGTGAAGAGGGATTGAGAACAAGATTACACCTGCATGTAGAGACATCAAACCCCTTAAAGCTGCCAGCCCAACATTTATGGTAAGTCAGTATTTAGGGGTATCTTTATCAAAATTTGTAACATTTGAGATGGGAACATATTTTCCCCTAATTCTGAGACAGACTGTACCATAGCTGAGCTTGGTGCACATTTTTCTACAGCTTCCATACTTACTTTACTGTAGTTGAGCTTGGTGAGGTGATTCCAGATCCCCTCGCCGACCTTCAGATAAATGGCTACCAGGCAGAAGACGGCCGACTTCCTGACAGTGCTCTGCTGGTCATCATATCCCTGGAAGACAGAAAACATTACACTCTCATCTCTCACTGGATGGAACTAAATAATACATTGTTTGACAGCAAAAGATATTAAAAATGAGATATCAACTTAAGGGTTATGACAGCCAACTGAAGTTTTATATATAAAGGTTCCTTACCCTTAGTAATCCAGGAATGATTTCTACCATCTGTGCTTCTAATGTGTCTTTAGGTAACAGCTCTAGCACCTGAAGAAAGACAAACAATGCATGCTTTAATACATAAACTTGAAATGAAAACAATGACATCAATCTTAAGTAAACTTACACCCTAACTGTATTTACCAAAGGGCAAAAACATAAAACCTTGAAAAAGAAAGGTAACTCAGAACAAAATTAGCATCTACCATGCAAATAAAGTATATAAAATTAAATTGGAAGCAGGATATTTTGGCAAAATTTTATTTTAACAAACTAGTTTGGAATACTGACACATCATATTTTGGCAGATTTCAAGTTAAAATAAATAACTGGTTTTACATCACTGGAATTTTATTTTTATCTGCCATAAAACCGACAAAATCACATTGTACAAAAATTATCTGACACATGATGAACATCATTTTTCAATAATGAATAGGAAGCATGGTATGCTGCTCTACACCGATACCTACCTTATTCTGCATCTTAAGGGCGGCCAGGCTGACCGGGTAGTTAGCAGTGCTGATGATGGGGTTCAGGATGCGAACACAGGTTTCGGGTGGCAGGTAATTAGCCAGCGTATCGGCACACTCCTCCGCCGACCGCACCACCTCTCGCTCTGTGTCCTTGTGAGCCTCCAGTACCCGCAGAATCGTCAGCTCCGTATAATCCTTGAATCGACTAGGTTGATTTTTAAGAATTTCTCTAAGTACCCGTAATGCTAATGCCCTTATATGGCCCTGAGAAAGACAATATAAACAGTCATCCTTGCATTGTCATTATATTAAAAACAACAACATATAATCTATCAAATTTTGTAAGGTTTCTCAAATAATAATATTATTTTCTATTTTGGGTGCTAGAATGATTAAGAAGAACAGAAAGTATCCTTTAAAAGCTTACTATGAGTGCATGAAAGAAATTTTACAATTATAATTTCTTACATTTGTGTCCCCAAGAGTTTCCAACAACACAAAAAGAATGGTTTTGAAATGTTCATCCCAGAAGTTGAAATTTCCTTCTCTTGTCATTTTGATCAAGGAAAGCATGGCATCCTTTCGTTCATTATTCCTGGGAATCAAAGAAATGAAAATAGATTTATAAAATACGCAAATGCAACATATTTTCCTGTTCGATCTTTGCTTTCAAAATCATTTTTATAACTAAGCTTAAAACTTATTCAATTGATCAGGCATCACAATGAAAGAAAATTTGTGTGGATGAATAAGTTATATTTTTCATTTACAGGCAAAATTTAAGAACATTTTTACACGTGCTTCTATAATTATTACTGTCATAGTTCACCTCTTGTTATGATTGGATAATTCCGTTAAAATGGTGGTGATGACATCATTATCTGTAGACTCTGAAACGACATCAACAAATCTTGTCTTATTCAGATGAAAGGCTTTTGTTTTCATCTAAAAATTTTAAATAAATACAAAGATGATGAAGGATAATACATCTGTAGATGAAATTAAAGGAAAGAATATGCAAATCAATTATATCATATACCGTAATATCTTTATATTAGAAATTATTCATGATAACTAATGTTGTCTAGAAACAGAATTGACCTAATCTAGAAAAATTTCAAACTAAACACAGAAATATTTCACATGCTTTCTAATAAATAAAATCTAGTTTGTTTCAAACCATGATACATGAAAGATATACATGGTAATTCAAAACCAGCTTCCATCAGGAATTCTGATTAATTTATGATTTATAAACAGAGACTGATAATGGTGCAGAACTATAATATGAACACAAAAGTGAAAGTGAAACTTGAGTAGGCAAATGATACTAGATAAAAGCATGCATACACATTAGTTTTGAGTTAGAGGTATTCTCATATTTCATCAAATCCCCTTGATTTTGGGTTTTTTTTCCTCATTTTAATAGTTTTGGAAAATGTGAGAATGATTTTGGATGCAGTGAAAACTTCCTGAACAAAGAGAAAATGATATATGACGTACATTTTAATGGTGCAGAAAACAAAACCCTGAAAATGGCTATCCACAATAATAATGTACCGGGTATACACTTTGCTGTAATAATGTAGACTTCCCACTTTTCCTATGGACAAGTTTGGGGGAAGGACTACATTACCCAAGCTGTTCTTTACTATATATCAGAAGCACTAGAATAATTTAACAGGTTAACTTTCCATTCCTTGATTTGGATACAGACATATACACACACACCGACTATAATGTAGGAACTTTCACTCTAAAGTCACATGACTATGCATGCCACTTACATGACAAGTTAGAAAGTTAAGTTTTAATCAGTGAACATGACAACTGTCACATAACAAAAGGGGAACAAAAAATGGATTCCAAAATAAACACCATGAAAATGACATACCATCATGCTCAGAGCATGAGAATCCTAATATGGCTTTCCAGGGATCTATATAAAAACAAACAGGTTGTCACCTTTGGAGCAATGATTCTTGACCTTTATTATCTTGGCCAGAGAAAACAAACCTAGTTTCTACAGCCTTTTTACGGTACTCATGGCGATGAAATGATCAAATGCAATAAAATGAATATGTGTGGTTTTAAAAATTCATGATTTCTTTTTTTTTTCAAAACATATATATTTTTTAAAATTTATTTTCCCTTCCCAATTCCCAATCTTCAAAAAGGAAAACTCATCAAAATTAAATATCAAAATGTCAAGATTCTTTATCATAATAATTTAAAAAATTCCATCTTCCCAACTAGTAAAACATCTGTAATTAACAACACATAATTCTTACTGAATTCACAATGAAAGAATGTAATAGCAGGTAAACCAAAAGAAATATATTAAATCAGAATAATACTGATAGCAAAAAATTTTGCAAATAAAAGCCAAAGTGTGATGCATGAATTCATAAATATCAGCCACCACAAATTGTGCTTGCCAGGCTAAAGATTACATGTGATATCAACGAGATGTAAATTTTTTTCGTAAATTACACCAAACCTTCACAGTTTACAAGTTTTTAAGCATACAATATTAGCATTATTTTTATTACTACCGTACATTTACTTAGTACTACATAAAGGTTTTTAATCTACAGTGCTATATTCATATTGTGATTATCTAATATTGTATTGCATAAATAAAAACCCCACCCACCCAACCTTTTTTTTTTATATTAAATTTCAATAAAAAAATTCTTTCCCTTTATTTAGTTGATACACATTTTAAAGTGGTAGATAATTGAAGTAAATACCAGGTTGTAAATGTATGAACACAGATAAGTAAATAGGAATATATCGCTACAGAATATACAGGCCTCTGGCCAGCACAACTAACCTGGAAGAACTATTGAGTTTATCAAGTCTGAAAATTTCAGGAAATTTTTAATCAATTTTACAAATTCAGAAATCAAGAAATCTTGCCCGAATTCATTCTCTCGAGTTGAAATATACATTCAATCTTATTTTTGTTTCTTTAATACAGTTTTTAACAATAAATATTTGGATATACACATGCAGTAAGAAATTGTTTATATTTGTACAGCTGGTAAACACACATATACAATCTTCTCTGGCAAAAAGACATGTTGTATAAAGTTGTGTACAAAGAAGTGTACCAATTTAACAGTGTTTAAAGAGATAGTCACAAACTTCCTTACCTTCATTAAATAATTCACTATCATCTAGTTCAGCATCTGCTAAGCGAGACCTGTTGTTGTACCCATTCATTGCCTAAAACAAAAGTGAAAGTTGTATCCAGTAATGCTTTGTATGGTTTTCATTTCACCAAACTTCCAAGAAGCATATCATTAATGATATCTGTAAAGTCATTCAAATTAAGAGGCCAATTTTTCCGTAATGCAAGATTCTTACAGGTTCATCAGGACATATTGTTGTGGGTCTGCTTTACATGTAATAAAGGAAGATCATGCTTTTTCAATTTGTTGATAATGTAAATTTGTGGGTGAGGGATAACCACAAATTTTACAACAATTGAGCCTCCATGAATTTAATTGATTCCACAGTACCCTTTCAGTTATTAAAAAATTGACTACCCAGCAATATTCAAAACATTTTGACAATCGAAATAAAATTAAAATTCAAAGAGCATTTTACAGGAAAAGATATAAAATCATCAATAATGGTCTGTAAAAATTTTAAAACTGATATCTTTCACAAATATACTCTCCATGGATAACAACGAGGAAAATCATGCATCATGTATCTGTATGTATGATTTAGGGAAGTCTCACCTCATCTGAGTATTGAGAGGGGTTGTAGTTGCCTTTCCTGGAATCGACGGCATCCGGACTATCGTTCCGGAGATCCTGGATCCCGCTGTCCTGGGAGGTAAACTCTCGCTTCTTCTTGACTGGATCATAGCTCTCCAGCTTACTGTGAAAGCTCAGGTTCTGAATGTCGGCTGTCGTCTGCTTGATGGAGTTGTAGATGTCCTCTGGGTTCATGTTCTCTGTCTCCATCTCATCATGGTGGCCCCTGGAAAACAGCAAGTACAATATCAGATTCAATGTCTGAATGAGATTTTCAATAGTGAAATAATGAAAATAACCTTCAAGATTCCCTCCACAAAGGAATTTAAAATTTTAAGAGCTCATTAATGCTTCTCTTACACAACATTACTTCATGTTTACTGCAATAAAATTTTGCATCTAATTCATTAAGTTTCATCCTAATATTAAATATTACTATACATGGATGCAACAACAACTGAAATTAAATGACAACAATATCTTCAGCTTTTCTTCTGCTTCGTAATTTTCTCAGACTGCAACTTCACTCCATGCACAACATCAGTCTTACCTGGATGGGGGTCGGCTCCTGTTCTGTTGTGGGGTGACGTTTTTGGGTGACAACACATCACTGGTACTGTCGCGACTCTCACGACTCGCACTCCTCATGTGGGTCTGTAGGATCTTGGTGGCACTGTCTTGGAATGGTTTGGGCAGATTCGTCAGCATCATGGACAGTTCCGGGGCATTCAGGTTAAAGAGGTCAATCAGTACTAGCTGGGCAGCCTGAAAAACATGAGGAAAAATGAATTACTGTTGACAACAACAAATTTTTTTATTTAAATTCATATCATACATCAGATGACAAACTCATCAAGTTAACATGTATTTCTGGTGTATATATTTTTGCATATTTTGCTCAAGATCGTGTTATTGATGATGATGATGATGATGAAGTTGTAGAAGCAAAACCTACCTTCCTGACTTCCACACTTTTGGGTTCCGTCGTGAAGTTGATGATGCGTGACAGCACAAGCCGTGTGTCAGCAGAGTTGACAAAGTCTGTGTCATTCATCACTAACACAAGATTATGCATGTAGTTCAACAGAGAAGCCTTCACCTACAGGTACGAAAAAACTGATCATGTTAGCTTTCATTTCTTTCCGAGAAAATTTTAGATAGGAATGCAAAAGGAATACCACACATTCTAATTACTTTGCTGAAAAAAAAATAAAATTCACATAACTGGCCTATTAAACAAATTGAAATTACTGCCCAGCTGACACTGCAGATTAATAAAATTGCAAATCAAGTTATTATATATTGCTAGAAGAATTAATGGGTTTTTTTCTTTGCTTTATCAAAGCTGTAGGCACCAGTGAAGCAATTTACGAGACATGTGCTATTGTACATAGAATGAGGGCAGGCAGTGAAAAATATGTATTTCAAAAGATTTAAGAATAAGACCACCTCCTGTTGAGTAACTGACACATTTAGCACATAGATATTAAATGAACCCTTAATTTTGTAATTCAACAAGATATGTAGATAAAAAAATATAAATTTGTTCCTTCTAATTTTGGACAACACTGTTTGATTTGACAACATTTACTCCATGCTAGCATAGTGTTCAAAATTAAAAACACATGAAAAACAATTTTTATCCAACAAATTCTAAATCCTAAATGAAAATTATTTTTTCTATACACCAATCATGCTTGTTATTAAGAGTTAGTTCTATCACCGATGAAAAACAGAAATTACACAAATTATTTACTTTAATCAACTTTCTTGTTTAATGAATATTGACCAGATATCTTCTCGTGGAATTTTTCAATTTTTAAATAAAAGTTTTCGAGAACACATTACACAAAGATTATAAAATTTAACTGTGAGAGTTCCACTGGAGGGAAAATATAAATTTCAAGTCAATACATATCTTAAAAGCACACAAGGGCATTATAAGACAATAAGGGAAGGATCATTTTTAAAGGTTACCTTAGGCTATGTTGGCAAAATTTAAAAAAAAAAAATGAATTAATAAGAAATTTTCATTCCAAGAAATTATCAATGCAATACCAATTTCAAAAACCTTTCTTTACATTTCATTCTGACATGAAGTCATCATGCATAAGGAAACTAAATAAAGATGGTATTTTTCAAATGCACAACTGATGCAATCTTTATCAAATATTAGAATATACATGATATGCCTTTAAATTATACGGATAATACATGTTAATGCAAATTAGGAAAAAATGAATTACAGTTGAATGATTATGAGCTTATTAAGATGAATTGAATATGACCGAACATCGAAACATGGGTATAGTGAAATCCCATTCTTGAATGCTCACCTTAAGACTGGCTGATTGAGTTTGATCGACAATGTATTTGGACAATGCACTAAATTGTTGTTCTGCTGGAAAATTTTCTCTGTAAAAGATAAAAGAGACTCAATCACATGGTTGCCACTTTCTCCTTATAATTGTCCTTTGGGAAGGAATTATACATGTACATCATGAAGAAATTTGAGCTTTTTCTATAGGAAATGTAATTAACAGAACTCAATATCCATTTGAGGAATTAAATTGTCATTTCCACATCAAAATGATCTACACTTCTTTTCACACACCCCACCCCACAAACATGATCCACCTTTATTTGATCCCCCCTCCTCAGGACTTACCTGACGGCATCCAGCGCCCTCTGTACCCGATTCTGAACGGAGCCAAGCATATCTTGTCCAGACTTGTTCAGCAGACGAGTTAAAAATGGAAACATTTGGTTGGTCAAGTCTTGGCTGTGGACTTGAATCAAATCAACTAATGTATCTAAAAATAAACTTAAAACCTGCAAAACAAAATTAAAAAATAAATTTCTTAAAAGATAATTTTGCTCTGTTTCATAATAATGCTCAACAATTTTACAATCGTATTGGAACTATTACAGAACAATCATTTGTCAATTCTGAATCACTTTCAGTTCAAGTTTAATTGGCAGTAATATTTCTGCAATGGCCAATTTCTAGATCTCTTTGACGATTTTTATTATATTTAACAAATGTATACTTTTCTATTCATATTTATTATCACCACAAAGAATTTCACCTTCACTAGAATTGACTAGTGCCTTACTTTGCTGTGTGGATCATGGAACATTCTGTTGAAGACTTCACACACTTTCTGCAGTTCCACACGACTGAAATACAATTAAGACCATAAGTTCTTCCATCTATTGCTAAAAAACACTTCATTCAACAACTGTATCAACATACAAGATTTTTTTTAAAAAGGTCTCCATGTTAATCAAAACAGAGAAAAAATGTGACAGTGACATAAATTGTTAAAACACATAAATTTATAAGTATAATTTATACTTGACAGAAACAGAAAAGTTTTTTTTTCACCCTATTGTTAATTCAAAGTACCTTAAAAATCTGCCATTCCTAAGTAGGTTCTGCAGTGCTATAAGTCCTTCCTTTCTATCACCATGGGAACCGCTACCTAACAAAGCAATAATTTCTGTTGTGTCCTACAAAACAAGAAGGAAGTAATATAAAAATAAAGAATAAAATAAATCAAATAAGTTAAAAACAAACATAAAATCAACAATTTCAAGCCGTTCTTTAATTATTATTTTTTTTTTTATTAAGTTAAATAACATAGATATAAATTTTGTTTAAAAATTACAACATTCGCTTTAATTCAATTTTATATCCACATTGCTATATTTATAATCTATATAAAATTAATATTTTAAGGATAATGTGATATTATTATATAAAATAAATCATTATGTGTTTATCAAACTCAGTGTACATGTGTATCAATATGTTAAGCAATTATGACTGAAAATAAGACTGTTTCATGCAATTGAATGAGATGCATCATCATGTCAAACAATATTTCCAGAACTAACATAGCTCTCTGAAAACCAAGCCAAACACAAAATGCACTTGAATCCAGGATAAATTTCTAGCTGGTTTCTTATAACACATTGCTTGGAAAGCATTACTTTATTAGAAAACTGGTTTCTTATAAAACATTGCTTGGAAAGCATTACTTAATTAGAAAACTATCATTGGAAGGCACATATTCTTAACTTTCCATATTCAAATACACTTAAAAAAGTCCAAAGCAACAAAAAAACACACTGATTGAAAATTTAATTTTTTTTTTTTAATTTTAAAATTTTTAGATATAAAAAAATCAACACAATTACAAAGCCAAAGTAAACTGTTTCTGACAACAGCTGGTTTGCCAAATGCTGTTTGTTACCTTTGGGGTTTTCACACTTTCTACAGTTGGAGGCGAACAGATTGAATCCTTACTTGTCGACTAACCAAGAAATCAAAGTATTGATTACACCATTCAAAATAAATTCATCGTGAGTTTATGCCCTAACGTGACAGAAAATATAAAAAAAAAAATTGAAATGAAAATAATCCCGTGGAAAGAGAGTAGCTTCAAAATCTAAACATGCCAAATTAATAAAAAAAGTACTACAAGAAATTGCACAAGACACAGATATTTTGTAAAAAAAAAAAAAATTAAAACAAAATAGACATTAAAATGAGAGCAGTAAAATTTCAACCACAATGCAAATTTTTTATCTGAAAAAAAAATTGATATAGAACAACACCGAGCACTACTGCGTTACGACATGAGTGTTTCGTTCGGAGTTTGTAATACCTGCGTGGGGGTAGGCAGACGATAATACCACTTATCAAAATCAGTTGACGAGGCCTTTAGCAGCAGAAGAAAAGAAAAAGCCAATCAAAAGCCATATATATTCTCAGATAGTTTTAACTCAGTAAAAAAAAATATAACACTTTGGAAAAAATGACCAGCACAGATGCAACCATACTTTGGTACAAAAAAAAAGGAGAAAAAACTTATTAAACCAAAACAAAAAATTAAACATTGAAGACAAGTGATGGATGAGAGTTTTTGATAATAGGGTTAAAAGTGCCAAACTGTAGGCTTGGAATAATCATCAGAGAGAGGAGAGATTTCATGCAGTGAGTGTCTTTGAGGACTTGGTGTGGTCTGAGAATCATGCCTGCAGGTTCTTCCCAAGACAACTACAGATTCTGTGAATTAATCGCACCACCATTCTCAAAGGGAAAGGACAGAATAATTCAACTGTAATAACGTTACAATGGTGGAGGTAAGATGAGATCTAGAATAATTTTTCGTAGAAAAAAGTGGATTTCTGTCCACGTTTGCATTACCTGTGTTCTAATTTTTCTTTTGAAGCGACTCTGTATAAAATACTACCTATTAAAACTTCTGGCAAAAATATCTCATGAGGTGAAACAATATACTTGAGAATTGACGACTCCTGACTCTCGGGGATTGGGATTTTACAAATACGTGTAATCACCCCCCACTCCCATTCCTTCTCCCATCCAAACCATCCAACCAACCAGCCCTCAGGATTGTTAATGTTACAGTGCAACAAAGGGCCACCACGAGTTAGAATACTGCACACGGTCACACAAAATAGTTAATAAGTGTAAAACATTGACAATCGTCTCCAGAACTGAATGTGCCATGCCATTGTGTGGAGTGGTCTGTACCTGATATCCCCATAAATAGTACTGAAAAGGACCAGACATGGATTTGATCAAGACAGTGAGGTGTGCTGGTCAACAGCATGGCTTCAGTGTTTGTACATGTACACGGTGGAAAGTATTTATATGACTTTGCATGGCCATCTGAACTATAGTCGAGTGTGGGCCAATAGATGGAAAGGCAGCATGATGTGAAAAACACATGAACACAACACAAAATAATGTGTCTTAACTTTGCAGAAATAAAATGTACATTTGATAGCATAATTGCATAATTAAATTTTTAAGGATACTTCATTTTCATGAAAAACTGTAATTCTGCTTTAAAAATAATAAAGTTTGATAGAATCTTCATTTTTCTCTGTTTGCAAAGTTTTATTTTGACAGAATGCTCCTTACCTCCGAGGTTTGCCCTATTGACCTGTACGACCGCTCTGAGCACACGCTGGATGTTTCACTGGCTGCATCATCTGAATCGTACTCGTACCGTCGCCTGTTCTGTGCTCTCTGTCAATAAAGAGTTGTATTTCTTGTGAATGTTCAATAAATACAAGAATTTGCTAGCCAAATTGGAACATAAATCATTCTATCTTTCCTCTCTCTCATTTACTACTGAATCAACTCAGCTTCAGGACCCAGGGCCATAAAACTTGGACTGGCTCTTTTTTAACCTCAAGTCTCTCTTTTACATAGGGAATATATAATGGAAAAGTGACACCAAGTTTATAAGTAAGCTTGTCTAAGTTTTTCGCCCCCTGGGTCCAGAACTTGTGTAATTCTGTGCCCCGCACCAGTGCATCTGTGAGTGCCTCCTCTACATCCTGTCCCGGCCTGAGGGTGCGCTGTGCCAGTACCCCGGCCTTCCTCCTGCCTGCAGAAGTGGGCAGGGTCTTTCCCCCACTAAGGCGCCTCTCTCTCCCTAAAACAGAATTAAATATGTATCAGAAACTTTACAAACCTACTACGACACATAACAATCCTACTAAGTTTGTACTGGATATAGAAACCATAAGGCCTCAGATACAGTAGAGAAAAAAAAATTTAAAATGTTTTTTTGTAAATAATTGATAAAGCCATCTTATTGATTTCCAGGTTTTACGAAATTTAGTTTACCTGCAACAACAATATTTTATCTGGATGCTTGGAAATTTAGTCCGCCTGAGAACTCCATTCACGTTCATCAAATGAAAAACCTACCTGGCTGCATATGTACGCGGTTGGGACTGCCCTCTCTACTTGCACCCTGACTGCGAGTGGCCCCTGACCTCCTCACTGACCTAGGGGTCATCGGGTCCTTCTGGGTGTGAGTCAAGTAACTGATTCTGGAGGTTGGTGAACTGGATCTACTATTAGCTGTAAAAATCAAAATAACAGCATACAATGACCTGTGGACTAAGAGAATTCACTGTAATGTCTGCAAAGTCAATTCTGTGAGGAGAGTAGCAACTCATGCTTCCATGTTTTTTTTAACAAACAAAACAAATACATGAACAAAATGCTGTAAAGAGAGGATACATATGGGACTACTTCTGAAAATATAAGCCTTCAAGCTGTGCTATTAAAAGCCAGGGTTAACAAACACTGGTAAAAGCAAAGCTTACTACACTTCAATGGTTAATGATACGAATACCAAATAGTATCTTATAATACAAAATTAACTAAGAACACTGATGTTTTACAAATCTGGTTAGATTAAATACACAGGTTTCCGTTACAGTAACACTCGTGTTAGTATATCAGCAGCATGTTAATTTCTTTTTTATTCCGTCCAATCAGGATCCAGAAAACACTGGAAATGGGGAAGGGAAACGGGGGGTGAAAATGGGATAAGTCTTTGTTGTTGGTACTTACGCTGCGATTGGGAGCTACCATTTTTGTTGCGGGCCCGACTATTACGGTCCAAGGTGCCGAGATTTTGATGAGTTGAGCTACTTCGATGACGTGCTGAAAGTAACAAGCAATTGGCACCACTATGACACAGCCACACAATAGAGAGAAAGGGGAGAGCAATATACCTCCAGCCATTATTCAACAGGGGACTATATCAACAAAAAGGAAACTGAAGCAATGGAGATATGACTGATTCATAGAATTTAAAAGACTATATATACATTGAACTGTTGTTTTCCTTTATAGTCATGCTATCAAAAAGAGTAAATGGAAAATTAAAGAATGCATGATATGAATTTAAACTTATTCCATTAACATGCTTGTATCGATATTCTGAGGCATCTTTCATTCTGTATGATATATTCATGAAGAT
The DNA here is from genome assembly GCA_020458035.1 of Magallana ariakensis. Classification (NCBI taxonomy): domain Eukaryota; kingdom Metazoa; phylum Mollusca; class Bivalvia; order Ostreida; family Ostreidae; genus Magallana; species Magallana ariakensis. Next base: position 16,164,566 of record CM035818.1, on the reverse strand, counting down.
TTTTTTATTGGATAGCTTTCTGCTACAAATTTAAGAACATGTTCTGTGATTTGTCTGATATCATACACCATTTAAGTACATACACCAAGCATTCCGATACACAAAGACGTTAGTACTGTCTCCGATTATATACATACATGTAAGAAATTGGTTAACAAAGCCAAGCAGAAAATACATAGGTTTTGTAGACATAAGACTTTTACAAACAATTCTTTCATTATTTTACAATAGGACAAAACATTGGATCGCCACATCTGATTAAATTATGATTTTTTTTGGTGAATCCGGATGACATTAGCCAATGGGCATCAAATGTGTGAGTTTGACCTGGCCGACCCTAGACTGTTGACCTGTTTTTGCCTCCTGGGAGATGTCAAGCCAGTGATGGTGTGAAGAAATGATGTCAAGTTCCCTTCCTGGAGCCCATGATGAGTAGGGCCATGATGGATGATTATATGAGGATGATGTGATGAAATACCTCCGAGGCAAATGAACTTATTTTTTCAAATTACTGTCATAATTCGATGTATGGGGTTCTTTACCCTCCCAACCCCAATCTAACTGTAACCAACTACATGTACTTTCAAAACATAAACCGGGCAGACTTCAGAAAATCGATGTATGGGGTTCTATACCCTCCCAACCCCAATCTAACTGTAACCAACTACATGTACTTTCAAAACATAAACCAGGCAGACTTCAGAAAACTTTATATTTCAGTGAATTTGTTGCCAGAATTGATATCAAAAGGATTTAATTTTACTAAGAAGAACCTGTATACCCCTACATAACACCAGACAAAATTACCCTTGACTGGTTCCACAAAATCACTCTCTTCTTCCTCCCACTCCTCCTCCCCGGAGAAGAACCCTTCCTCCTCATCCTCATCCCATTCAGGGCCTCGAGGAGGAATTTCTACCACATACGGAAACACAGCAAACCTGACATGTTTTTTAACATCACAAGATCCCATTGTTGACGGTCCTCCTGCGACACCTAGCTATCTTTGACTTGAGGGTAAACCATTTACAGCCTCTATGCCCCTTTTCTTCAGCTTTGCATTCAAAACCATTGTTCACTGCATGTTCAAATACACTGCACACACTCAAATCACAAATGTTTCACTATTTTCCAGTGTACATAATGGAACATAACACTATACAAAATATTTAAATCACCACCGAGAACAATTAACAAGACTCCTTCCTCTTCTCTGTAAAACGAACTCTAGTTTGATCATGAAATCAACTTGTCCATCCATGTTCAAGTGAAATAGAAGAAATATCTCTAGGTCATCAGAAATCTATTTTACAGATTATAATATGTATAAGAAAAATCCTTCTTCTACCGGTACATCATAATGACCACTCCATGCAAGTCTATGAGATCACAGGACACTGACTCCAATTCTAATCTCTGCTAATCTCCTTAATCTCCTCTAAATACACAGACCAGGCTTTGATACATGGAGCTGTCACAATTTTTACGATCCAGATGTCTACCTGTCCCATTCATAACTGACCCGTCTCTACACAGCCTCACTCCCCGAGCATCTGAACAGTAAGCACCTGAAAAACCCACTGCACTCTAAATCTCCAAAAACTGACGCATCAACTATCAAGTCAAAACATATCTCCGTGGTCAATTCCAGATCATTGCTTTCTTCACTCAAATATATATATGAAGAGTCCTTGCATCCAATGTCTGGGGGCTAACTTTGTTGATCCTCTTGACATTTATGCCCATATAACACTGTTTTTCGCAGTATATGCAACAGAACAAGTGATACAAAACAGGAGCACTGGACCATGACTAATTTTTGTTTTGACCCCTGACACACACTCTCTTCCCAGTTCTTTGATTACAGTTCAGCAATGTTTACTAAGCTTTTAATCTGCTTATTCAATCCTTGCCTCATAATTCACTTTTCCCTATTCAATATTTTGTCGTTGGTGTAAAGGTACGTAGACTATGTCTCAAATCTGTGCCTACATTTTCCATTAGCATTGGTAAATACAAATTACTAATAGCCAAGTGAAATAAAAAGGACTCTTTTCTTTTTTAAACAACTGAGTAAATACAACGGAAATTTATATTTGCACTTTTATAGATGAAATTAAAAATCCATATAATAGATAAAATGTGAAGTGAAAGGGCTATATTGGTTAAGAATTGTTGAGTTCCGATTACTTGTATTTTAATTAAATGATATAGACTTGTCAAAAGAGTAGTTTAAGCTCTTTTTAAACATTTCTATTTATGCGTCATATCTACCATATATGCCACTCCACAATTCTAAAGAGATCAATACAAATTACAGGTAAGCTTATGAACAAAGAAAAATTGAAAGTTTTTCCATTGACTGAAGTCCTGATCCAACACACTTCAAATCTTAATTCACCGATTGAGATATCAAAATAACACACAGCACAACAGGTCCTGTAACTTACTGGTCATACAACAACTCAAACTGACAGATCACAAAATTAAACCTATCAAAGATATTTGTTAGACGCGTGATAGTCCATGCTGGGCAGTGCTTAAACTCCGAGAGCAATAACTCTCCATGCAAATTCCCTTTTTCAGAATAATTTTAAAAATTTTCTCTCCTTTAAAAAGCATGCAAGACAGAATAGAATTTCTCTTTTCATTGAAGCCCCCTTGTGTAAATGAGATGAAATGATCCCACCCATGACATGCAGTTGACAGATGACACACCCCTTTTTTGGAATGACTGACAGCCATGACACACCTAGAGCTAAAGACAGAACACACAGAGTTCTTACGCAGTGAGTAAGTGGCTCCTGGCATCATTCGAGAGGCGGCCGCCATTTGAGGCGACCGCCGTTTTGGCGAGGCGTAACTGGAATAGGATGGGCTCATCCCATTTGCTAGATCGACGGCACTACTAGAGCGGATTATGCGATCCTTAACTGACCTACTTAAAGTTTTGTCTAAATCTGCAAGAGGTCATGAAAGCAACTCAAGAAACAATGACAATACTGACACAGATAGAGAAATCATCTATAATAATATTCACTACACCAAATATTGACATTTGCTTTGCACATTAAAGAGCATTAATCATGCAAAATATTTACCCATCACTTTCTTTAAAATCTTAGTACCATTAATTCACTTTATATAATAATTATGATTACTTATTACCTCATTAGATGGATCAGTAAAAGTCAATATTCTAATTTCAAACACTGTGTTTTTAAAGTGCTAATTCTACATGCTATTATTTTTTCACTCTGACTAATTTCATTCCCATTCAAAATTTTATCTTTATCCCCCCTTCCCTGTCCCCTAAAAACAATAATCTGAGAAATGTTTTTATATAATATGCTGCTGCTTTTATTCTAGGAAAAAGCCAATGCTGCTCTTTTTCTAAACATGTACAAACAAAAGAATCTGAATAATTTTGAATTACTTGTAGAACATCATTCAAAACAAAAATGACAGAAATTTACTATTTCCGAAAATTTAATGTCATTAAAAACAAAAATGATATATTTAAAAAAAAAAATTAAGTACAAAGATTTAGACTATGATATATATAGGTAGTACAATTACACTATATTTACTGCTACAGTATGATATGGTACTGATCAAGTGCTTTAACTTTGTATCAAAAGTGCAATCTAAGATAATTAATCAGTAACACAGAACTACAGTGAGATTATCTGTCCTTGCCCCTCTACTGCTAGTATAAACCACTGTAACACACCACACACTGTGACAAGCAGCGCGGCTAAAGTCACATGATACCCCATATGACAGGTCATGTGACCGTCTTACCTGCACCATGGTGGCGTGCAGCACCACTGACATCCACGTCTGGATGTGAGACAAAAATAAAATCAGAACTCATGCAAAAAAAAAAATAAATAAATAAATTTTAAAAAAATCCTTTAAACCGTATTGATTTTGTGAAAAAAAAAAAATAAAGACAAGAGAATCTTGATTTTCATTACATTTTATCAGCCTCCAACAAGAATAGCAAGTAGTAGAGTTTAGTTTAGACTTCTTATATGAACATATTTATCCACTTGCTATCCAAAAGTTGTAACAAAATGTATTAAAAGTTCAAGATATAAGTGTTTGAAAGAAATATCCACAAATTGGGATGGAAAGGGTGAACACCATGCTACCACAATCGTATTCATTACACAAATAATATTTGTTAACTCAATATTATAGTGTGACCATTATCAATTAGCTATCCATGCTTAGTTTTAATTTTATTGGTAAAATATACTGTGAAGTGAAAAATGATTGCATTATTTATAATCAAAATAAAATTATATCGTCCTTTAAAAAAACAATCTGGATAATTTCAACTTCTGATATATATGTTTTCTTTCTGACTACATATTTTTTTCTTATTACATTTGAATTATTGTACATTTCCACTGCATATGAATTTGTTGGGTTTTTTTAAATTTATTTTTGATTTTGAGGTTTTTATTTTTCTATGATTTACTTTCTAATTATTTTGATTGATTTTTATCTACATTGAAAAATCACAACATTCAAAAGCCAAGACCTCCTAAAAATTTCCTTCCAAAATATACTACATCTATCACATGGACATGCAATGGAAAATTTACCTTTTGAATATTTAAGAGAACGTGACCTAATTTCTGTAAGGTAATGATTAAACGGTTATGCAAGAAATTCATTTACATGACATATTGACATAGATATAATGGTAATGTATGATGCCAATAAAGAGTTATTTCCCTTAGACTTTCCAACATACCTGCTCCAGTATCACTCCGCGCTGAACTAAAATTTGAATGCTTCTTTTTTCCAATTCGACTGCAAAGAAAATTGGAGAACATTTATGTATAATCAATTTCAATTATTAAAAATAAGCAAAAAAAGCTCAAAAACATACATATCTATCACAAATCTTGATTAAACAGTATAAGCATTCTTTTATACATGTATTGTTATGGACAATTATATATCCTTTTTAACTCAAATGCATTAAGAAACTCACCCGAGGGTACTGGAATCGAACCCTGTACTACGGTCCTGACTGGCTGATCGTGGCCGTGATTTCCCAGTGTAATCACTGTTGACAGAATTACTGGAGGACCCACTGCACTGATCGTTTAGCAGCTTCTGATCTCGGGGCTCCAAAGCATTCATCAACATGTCCGCCTGCTCCTTGAAGTGCTCAGCAAACCCCCAGTAACACCTTAATTAGAGAGGACAGCATGTTAAAAGACAAAAGTAGTCTTGAATTGACATTACGATTTGAGAGGTACAATAAAGATGGTTCCATTTTACCCTTAACTGATGTGTTAGGATTTTTAAATGCCATTAATATATACAACCGACCACTCTGCAATAACTTACTGTAAACCAACTTTTATTCGCGGCGACTTTATTTCGCAATTAACTGCCGATTAACTGGTTCGCGACGACTAATGTTCGTGACCAAGCCTTATACAGACCTGTATTGTTATAAAATTATAGACAAAGGATTGATTCGTGACAAGAAATATTCATGACGACAAGGCTCTCGCTAACTTCGCGAAAATTTCTCGCACGCAAATAAAAGTTGGTTTACAGTACTTCCCATTAGAGAATGCTAAGCCTCGACTGACTTGGATGTTTTTACTGCATTCTCCAAATTTTGACATTAAATGAAATTTATACAGATAAATATTGTAGATGTTTTGTTATTGTTATTATTTTGTTGTTGCTGTTATTTTGTTATGGTTATTATTTTGTTGTTGTTGTTTGGTTGTTGCTCTACTTGTTATTATAACTTACTTCCGTGCAAACACCCTGGCCTCTGAGTCGGCGTCAGAGATCCCCCGCTTTATCGAGTCCTGAAGTCCAGCTATGTGTTTCTCTAAGTAATGTGTACTCCAATTTTGAAGTGCTATGTTTAAAAATTCAAAACATTGTCTGAAAGAGAAGAAAAATGCAAAAATATCATACACTGGTACAATAAAAAGTAAAGGTTTCCAAAAATGCCAAGAGATGCAAATAAAGCAAATGGAGAATTGCTGTTTAATTTTATGATGTATGAATGGTAATATTTTACAAAGATCTTAGGAACAGATTTTGATTGAAAGTTGCTTACCTCCTAATGATGTTGGACTTTGATGCTAGGTTACTAATGAGGATGGGTATGAGGCGTGATGATTGGGTATACTGCAATTAAAGAGCACAGGTATTTCAGTATCAATGGGGTCAATGGATAGTACAAAAAATAAACAATACAAACTATTGGCACAATAATTTATTATTATTTTTTTTTTTTTAAATTTTAAATCCATTAAAAATATAAAACCATGATTTCTTTAAACCTTATCTTTTAACATCAGAATGGAAACTGAATCATGGCAGGGTTTGTGAAAAGTGATAATTTCAAGTGTGCAAATTTTAAACTTATAAAATGTGGTTAAATATTGATCCCAAAATGCCTAGTAGATCAATAAATTGCTTATTGATTAAAAAAAAATGATCCAACTAGCAGTCAGGGCCTAATAATGATTGTTATCTGTTAAGAATTACACACAAGGGGCCCATCAAAATATTTAACAATATTGCAGTGAATCGATCATTGCGGGAATTGTGTAATTCTATAACACTAAAGCAAGTTTACCTTTCTATATTTGGTGAAAAAAATCTATTTTACCAATATCTGTCTATTTATAGCTTCTCATGAACGTAATTTGGTGAAAAGATGGCTTTTGGGAATACATATTTATCTTAACATGCCATCTAATTAAAAATTAATGTTCAGAAATGGTAGCGGATCCTAAACATCAAATTTTAACTAGAATGCATAACATGAAAAGTGCATTGGTATTTTAAGATATTATATTTCTGGGTGAGGTGGGTCCCCTATGTTATCCTCAAACCCTGTTCCCCAGAAACTCCAATGAGCACACTTACTTGGATGATGAAGTAAATGCAGGTGACTCCCGAGGAGGCCATCACCTTGGCACTGTTGGGAATGAGGTTGATCAGATGAGGTAACAGAACCTCCGCCAGGTGTTCAAACCGGGAACCCATCCGTTGAGACAGGTACCTGCAGGACCAAAATAAAACAAATCAACTAATGCATCTGATTTGTAAGGATTAGGGTCAGTGCCTTAAAAAGTTTTTCCCTCTTATACTTAATAAATATTTATACACTTTCCCTCTTATTAGATATTCACATTTGATTTAAAAAACATTTTCAGTCTTCACAAGTTCCATAGAACATGTACAATATACTGGTATTGGGTAAAAAAACAAAAAACTCCTAAAAAACAAAGCCTATGTCATAAGACAATACAATTTGACATATTATTTTCTAGCAATGTAGAAAGGTCTAGCTCTGTTTGTATAACATTTCACACAGAGCTAGTTATAGCCCAATTAATCAAGAGATTCTTGAATAGACTGATCGCTTTATGTAACACAATGTTCCTTACGCTAGTGTGATGCAGGTCTCGCGGACGATTTGGGACCTCAGGTCTTTGACTGAGGTAATCAGACTCACGTCCAGGGACCGGATGCTCTGCTGAAAATCATCATACTCCATTCCCCCAGCCACTATCACAGATCGGATACTTTTTACCTGAAAATTAGTCAAGAATTTTTTTTTTAAATATTTAACATTTGCAAACGTATTTCTTTATATCCCCTTACTGAAGAGCAAAAATAACCCATTTTTTTTAACTGGTCAAGAGGTCGCAATGATCATTGCACAAGCTTTTATGTAAATAAAGGAACTGAATTTCATTTTTTTGCAGATTTATGAGGTTATTAACTACAACGCTTCAAATTGGCATATTTTTTCATAAAGCTCTAATGGCTTCATGACACATGTAAAGATAAAGCTTGGTAGATCACACCCTCATGAATCTGCAAAAATACAATTTATTTTACAAATCATACAATTTAAATTGCACCAACATGATTCTATAATGTATCCAGTAGAAAATAATTGTATAAAAAGAAGTCTGCAAATAAACTACAGGAAATTCTTTTCATAATTCATACAATTTAACTTTGGAAATACATTCTATCCTATTGCTTCAACATAATTCTATAATGTATTCAGTAGAAAATAAATGTATATATATTAAAAAGAAGTCTGCAAATAGAAAACAGGAAAATCTTTTCGTAAGTCATGCAATTTAACTTTGGAAATACATTCTATCTTAATTCACCAACATAATTCTATAATGTATCCAGTAGAAAATAATTGTATATTAAAAAGAAGTCTGCAAATCGTGGACAGGAAATAAGTTTGGTACGTACAGCCTCACAGCGCTTCTCCCACACACCGTTGGTGTCACTCAAAATGGTCTGGATCTTGGATAGTTGATCCTGAACATCTCGGGAGGAAAAGATCTGTACAGAAAAAAACCCACATACTTTATTACATTAGAATAATATGAACTTTCTTGAGAGTATGGGTCTTGTTGTAAAAGATGAACATGAGAGTGTGCTATTGTAAAAGATACTTTCCTTCAGTTTCAAAGACCTATACATGTACAGGTTGCTTTAATTGCACCATTGATCAAAATGATTTATGTTGATGTTGCCATGGATATTTCAAACAATAATCTGTGTTCACTTACATAGTTAATTTATACTGCATCATTTATACTGATGTATCAAAAATGCATGACTCACAATATCATGTTCTTGTATAAGGTTGTCTTCATGTATATTTTTATAAGAAAGACGACCCTACCTGCAATTTTGGAACATCTTCAAAAGACTTGGTAAAAAGATCCTCATCCACACCTCCAGACTGGCCTAAAACAATAAAATAAAAAACAATCAAAGAATGAAAGAATAAGGCATAATTGGCATATATTAGGTGTCGAATCCAACAAACAATTTGGAGTGAAAACATTTGAAAAGGACAGTTGTACACTTTATTATCAAAGAGTGAATCATTATATTGAGAAATTCAGAAGATTTTGTGCAAACTTTATCTAATAGATGTGCTTATTGATATACATCTATTTAATGTGGGGGGTTTTCTTGTACAAAAAATGGGTGCTTTGTAGAGGTAGCTATTTTGCACAGGTGCCAAAAAAGCTCAAAAACAACAAAAGCAACAACCACAAGAACCTGAGTAAATCATTGAGGGTTTTCTAAGCTTTGCTTGAACCTCACATAAAAAATACTCATAGAAAATACATTGTCTATTTCACACAGACACCATTCATAAAAACGTACAACACTCATTCGTTAATAAAATAGGACCAAAAACTTAACTTTCTCCTTGCATAAAACAAATGGTGACACATGATGTAGAAATGTCCTACAGTTAAAGCATGCATAATTATCCCTCATTCAGTGCAAAATAATCATCTTATAAATTCATACCGAGAAATAAAAATCCTAAGCTTTCGTTTCAGAAGGGATGAATTGATCATTAAAAAGAGGTGGAGGCAAGCCAATTGATCAAATTGATAATTTATTACTTTGTATATGCCACACAGATGCTTCACAATTTACTACCGGTATTTGCATAAATTTGAATTTCATTAAACAAAAAAATGTTTTAAAAATTTAAACCTATAATTTCTTTATAGCTTTTTTACCACATTATATACACATATTTTTTTCAGATCCATAAACATAATGTTAAGTGCACATGTCGGCAGTGTGAATGTACCAGTATGTTTGCTTGTAAAGGGAAAACAGGTGGTGTACAAGTGTATATTAAGTTACTTTGGCATCTGAAATATTTGACCAGTATTCAATCTTAAAAAACATAGCTTCAGAAATTTTGGAGTCTTAAACAAATAATACTAAACAGGATAACTTAAAATTAAAAAAATTAGCACCTTTAAAATTTTTTGGGCAATTATAACATCAAAGGAAAATTTTTTATAATATATGTAACACAATGTTTGAAGATAAATTATGTCTGCAAATTACATACTCTAATATGCCTTTATATGTTTCCTCAAAGTTAATCAACTTATGTACCGGTATACATTTGCACCATTCTTAATCTAAATAAATCAATTTCAGTTTTCAATGTAAGCAATTTCTGTCAGTTCCACTTGCATGGCCCCTGCAATAAATACATTACTCCCGAGTGCATCTTCAACATCAAAGTTCTCCTAAACATGCATACATAATCTATCCCCTTTGTACCCATCTGAACTAGATCATACTTCAGCTTTTAAATTGACATCTAGAGGGTAAGACAACAAACCACGAAATCTAAACAAAAAAAAGCTACAGTACACAAGGAAGCTCCAAGATCAATCTTCTTTTTTTTTCAAATCTACTCTCACTATGCATGCAGCTTGAATTGGGAGAAAACCATATAATCTGGTATTGTCTTTTTTTTTTTTTACATGCAAAATGCCTGAAAAGAAAGGAAGGGAAAGTCATTCTGTACCAAAAAAATGGTCATTGTTTTGACATGGGGAAAAACTATAGTAATGGGGGGGGGGGGGTGTTGGTAACAAAACTGACAACTATCCAAAAGTTTCTGGTAAATGATCTGTAAGCTTCATGAGATTAAGTTGCTGATGCCTGTGTGAATGTTGGACATTTAAAACCACTCGTAAACAACTAGGTAATTACAGGTCTCTGTAGGAACTAGCCAACAAATTTACATTCATTCTGCAACTAAATATACCAACCCCTTCTAAAAACCTGGGATATGGAAATAAAGAACTCAATTCCCTCTAAATCACTCGGTACGTGGAGGGAAAAATGCAGGTATTTGAAATATGTCCAAATATTGATTTCTTTCATTTTATTTGCCGAAGACTGTCTAAAAAGTTTCACACATGAAGTATGTTTACCCTTGAAAGGCAAACATCCTATCTATCCAAACTATAGTGTAACAACTTTCATCACTGTCTCACAAACACAGGGCTTAGTATGGCAACATTTGGCTAACACAGCTATTGACAAATCAACATCAAATGTAGGCTAAGCTCACATCCTATACCTATATTCTCCTTGTTAATTTAATGTTAAAGAAAGACTGTAAAATAATCTTTGAAATTGGTAAATAAACCAAGTGCACATGCACTCAAGTCACTTTTACCTACAAATTTTAGCTTACATTTCTCTCAAAAATTGATCTTTGAAATTATTCCTTAATTTCTACATTCTAAAACACAACTCTGAGAGTGCTCAATAAATCTTCATCATTTTCAATAACTATTACAAGTCTTGACCAGATTTTGGTACAGAGAGACTGAGCAAGGGGAAGCGACTCTAGTGGTGACTCGGTTACCTGAGGTATGAGGGCCCGCTATGGAGCGTCGTCTCTTCAGAGAGGTTGAGGCTAATATCAGTAAAGTACAGTTAGTTATCTTAATAGCCATAACCAAAGACTGGCACCAATAATAGAACATCTACTGCTTAGTCTCTACATCATTTCTAAATTGCTATCCAAAGTTCCCTTCATATGCAAAAGTTCATACATAGATTCCAAACAGATATTTTAATATCATAACTGAATAATTTCTCATCTTGCCAAGTTCATCCCTAAAAACATATCTCTTATTTTTACAATGCACATGCTAACTATAGCTAGAAGCCTGGAGTATATACATACATAAAGATTATCATTTCTGGCCAATATCATATTTTTTACAGAGCCAATAATTTTACATAAAAATAGTTACATTTTGAGTAAATAGAGCTTACAAATATCATATATACATGTAGCAGAGTAAGAAGAGGAATCATGATTTTTAGTAGGTTAAATTCCAAGACTCGGTACACCCAATGATATTTACCTGCGCTTGACCGGTTGGTGGGGAGCAGGCTTTTCCTGGCCCCCACGGAGGAGGAGGCTGAGGAGGCAGAGGAAGCCCTCTTGGCTTGGGGTACTTTGGTGGAGAGAGGTTTGGCAAAGTCCACGTCATCATCAGATCTATGGCTTGGAGCTACAATAGAAAACAAAAATACTTAATTTACTTTTCAAACAATAATAAGGTCTTTACACAACATTTTCCAAAAAAGAAATATTTTAAAAAAAAAAGATATTAATTGTTCTTATCAAAGCAGATCAGAAATGCAGATTGAAACTTAATACAACTTCAAAATAGAATAAGGTCATAAAGCTGCAAATCCTATTATATGTCTCAAATTCAAAAGTGTTATAAAATGAAACTAAACATCAGTTAAGATTTTTGGTTGGGGTTGGGTTGGGTTTTTTTACCTTTCTTGCTAGACCCAATAAAGTCCCTGCATTTTTGCAAAAAAGATTTTTTTACAGTGGACATTGTGCATCCTTCTCAGAAATGAAAAGCCACCACTAAAAGTCACTCATCGTCACATCACAGTCAGCTCATCCCAATACACACTCCAAGCCTCAGCACCCCATCTCAAACCAAGAGCACGAAAAAACATGAACTGCTTAACACATATTTCTTCACTTTTAACACAGATACAAAGATTCTCAGCGAAAAAAAAGCCACTTGAAGATATTCAAACAAATGAAAAATCACTGCTTTTGAAAACAATACAAGAATTTTGCATCAGATAGCACTTTCTGCCTCCGTTCTGAACATGATGCTGCACAAAGCAGTACCGGTATATGCACAGCCTGCGATAATAGGGACTCAACTCCTGTCAGCTCTCTCTCCAGACCAAAAAATATGGATTCCCTCGATCATCTTTGTAGATAATTGACAGTTTGTTATTATGGAGCTTGAAACCATGATAAGCTTGTCTTGCACAAAATTAGCAACACTGTTTCCTCAAATTCAAGTTGCAACGGAAAAAATTAGAACACAACCGAACACTTAGGTCTCTAAATTGCATTTTAATTGAAAACATCCTGATTATGATTTCAAGCAAAATTTACCTGTCAAGCAATTTTCTTTTGTTATTAAATTAAAAAATTCAAAATAGAGGGTACACACAGAGGCTGCCAAAATCGTCTGTGTGTGCCGATGTTGAGCTGGAGACTGATAATAGACAAGCGCTACTATTATTTTTCTATGGTGAACATGAATTCACACAATAATAATACCAGAATGTGCAACTAAAAAAAGAGAAACAATGTGAAGGATCCCAACCAGATGTTATTTCCCTTGAGAAAACTGGAAACCTCTTCTGATTATCATCTCCAACATATGTTATCATACTTCCCCAGAAGCTAGGCTCTGACACTCTTTCATCTAGGTCAAAGTGAAAGGGAGATTGCCTAATTAAAATCCAGGTGAGATCCTGGTAAGCTGTTGGAATTTATGTTTATACGTATCAATTTTTATGCATATAAAGATGCCCCCAAAAAAGTTTAACACAATTAAAACTTGTGTGAAAATAAAACTGATTACTAGAAAAAAAATTCAAAATGTATAAATGTGTTAAAAACAAATTAAAATTGAGGGGAAATGTATATGCATGCAAGTAAATGAATGTCATTAAATCATACCCAAGACATTGAAGATGCAGCACTGCATTTCATCAAAATAAATATAAAAAAAAAATCTTCAAGTTTTCCAACTATGACCTGAAGATACTCATTTATCCACCGATTGACAGCTGGTATATCTTACAACATCAAAGACTACAAACTTCCTTGTATTGCCCAAGACCTGTCAGCTGGTCACGCAAAGAGTGTGAAATGTACGAGGATGTCAACTATCACACCTATCTATATAACAACAAAATTTACACTGCAATTAACAGAAAAAACCACTTAATCTATAAGAGTTAAAGGGAAACTGGGCACTAACTGTATATATTAAGATTTTGTAACTAAAATAATGAAATTTCCCCAAAATTGCCAATAGATTAGATGGCTTAAACTGGTGCCGGTAGATCTACAGATGATCTGTGCGATAATTTGTTTCAATGTACATAAAAAACAGTGATCAGCTACATCAGAGATTAGGCAATCAGGTCACCACGGCCCCCTTTAAATCAAAAGATCAATCTGAAATCTTAACAATATGTAGAAGTTGTCTATTAGATTAAATGAGCTGTGCATGGAATGCATTCTTCAGAAGCTTTGTAGAGCAAAACCAACGAGTCCTCAATAAAAACACACTAAAGACCCCGAATATCTTTATTTCTTACTCGATCTTACAAAATCTTACTACGATGTTACAAAATCTAATGTGTGTCTTTTAAGGACTTTTTAACTACTTAGTTATAAATAAGATGATAGAAGACTAATTTACAAAAACCAAAACAATATAAGTAGTCATCTGTCATGGAATACATAATGTGTGACTTTTTACTGGACATCCATTTTATAAACTCTGTAATGTTCTGTCTAGAAATCATAAATAATCCTATAAATCTGCCTATTTTTAGACTTTTAAGATTAGTGCTTGTAGGTTAATTAAAAAACATTTAAATTTAAATTTTATTTTTTTCCATAATCCTATGAACAATGGCCCGTTGGACATTCATCTAAACCATGACTTGGCATATTGTTTGATTGTCAAAAAAACCCACCATGGACCATGAACAAACACAGCGAAGGTAACAGACATTATGGCCAAACCTTTGGCCAGCTGATCGTAAATTGCCAGACAATGCCGCACCTGGGAGAGCCATAAACGTCCCAGAAAACAATCTTCTTTACAGGCAGTGGAGCTCAACTGTCTCTATGGTGTACTAGTGTGAGTGTGAGGAGGACACCTCTGTAGTCTTATAACATGCACATACCAGTATATTTATTGTGACCACAGCCCAAAATGTGTGCACATACCAGTACATAAATCACTCTAATGTCCATTATGTCATAATAGGTAAAGGTCATATTAAATGATCTTGGAGATATTTTGCTCCTAGTTTTGCAGTTTGTTCTAAAAAAAAATATTCCCCCTCTCTCTCTCTCTCTCTCTCTCTCTCTCTCTCTCTCTCTCTCATTATTTTTAGTCTCAGTATTGCTGACACCACACATTGACTTCAGGTCACATTGTGGACCATATTCCTACTAAATAGCAGTCAACGATAATCTTGTAAAAATGTTGGAGCATTATCAAAATAATGGGTACTTGGATAAGAGACCAAACAATGAGCTTAGTATATTACACAAGAGGCAGTTTCAATTTTCTTCAGTCCACAGAAAATATAAGACCCCATTAGTGACCACCGGAGTTAAATCTTTTCTTTAAACAATTAGTCACATGTAATAGGCTTTCATTGGTTCCATACCAGATTGGAGGTCTTATGCAACAGAGATTGGCGAAGCTCTGTTACACTCTAATACTAAAACCATGTCACACACAAAATTTAAAAGTCAAGATCTACAGCCTTAATGACAGCTGAAGTTGTGTCACTTCAGTTTAAACAAATACCAGCTGTTTTGATTAAAAACAAAGTAATGATCAAAATATTAGCTGCAATACTGGGCAACCTGTTAATGAAACACACATAGAAGGAATATGTGCTAATTGAGATCTCATGACAGTTAAGCACACCATGTAAATATAAACAACTGTTATCCCAACAAAGCATCATAGGTTTCTATTCAATACACATTCTTGCATGGTCAATTGTTGACACAGATTTGGAGATCTGATCCAGGACATACTCAAGCGAAGCATATACATGTATCCTTTTACAAACAGAAAATTTTTTTTCCCCCACTTTGCCTACAATAACTTATCTTGAAACTAAGAACTGAATGTTCTTAGACCTAGCTTGAAAATGGACCCAGGTCCGAAAGCATTTAATGAACCCTTCAAAAAATCAATGGCTTTAAATTTAATTAGAAATTCATGTCCTAAATGTCAGCTATTTGCGACAAGCACTTTTGATCACAGCTAAAAGAATCTGTATAAAATCTGATCTGAGACCACGACACTATCATAAAGACTTAGGAATTACAAAGGTTCCCTCCAAAAATCAATGTTATTAGACCTAGAGTTTTAATACACGATTCGAAATACGACCCTGTTGATACAACTACTTAGTACACACTCAACACAGTCATACTTGTAATGGCCGTTTTGTTTTGACCTTCCTTCACGCCTTGAGTTGAGTTTTTTTAACTTCTTTAGAAGTTTGGACCATTTTCCTTCAAAATTATTGTTTTGTTTTAATTCTATTGACATTTCCTGCAGCAAAAATTTGTCTTCAATGATTATCTTCAGACTAAACAACTTAGCGTTCTACCTCAATCATGTATATAGCATCAATTTCAAAAAGACCTAGCTCACAGTTTTTTCCTGACCGCCTTATCAAACCAATGACCCCTTTTCACAGAGGTAATCTAAGAGTTATGGGCCAAAATGTTGTTTGAAAATCTCAGAAAATTCTAAACTTAATCGTAAGCTCAGATAAATTTAAGTAAATCAAACAAATCTCCGCATTTAAATTACAAGTTTGAGAGTTAGTCATTGTATGTTCAATGGTATATCGCACAGTCAATAACTATGTAAATTGTTTTTATCTGCGCATGCATCTGATATTTTTCAGTAAGTCTATCGGGATAGAAGAAAACACCCAAGTGTGAACCAGCAAAAATGAAATCCAATCTCCATGAAATTCTACCCCAATGGCCATATAGTCAAAAGACCACAAAGGGGTATAAATTTGGACAATATTAAACGTTATAGCTCAAATTGCGATAAACAAGTAGGTTTCATGTAAAGGCCCGATCAGCTGAACTTCATGGGTATATGCACCCATTAAGTTTCGACACTAGGGGTACTTATTTAACGGGTGTGTATCAAAACAGAAAATGACCTCCAAAGGCCAGCTTTTATAACCACAGAGCCCTGCACAGAATTGTACATATCAAGTTGAACAAACAGAATCTTGGTAATCCTTCCAAATATGCCAGTTTCAAGAATCAAATACAGGCAAGAACTTTGGCCAAGAAGTTTTTTTTTCAAATGGAAGTTTGTACACCCTAAAGCCTCCCCATTTAATCAAAGACACGGCAAATACACTACAATTTATTCAACAGTATTTGTCAAACATTCTCGGCTACCGAGCAAACCCACTTGAACTCATTTAAATTTCCTTCATCATCATTGCATGTTAAATGCACCCTAGCTCTAATACTGGCTTTCAAGTGTCTCAAATTTCAACCTGTTGTAAGAATATTTTGATTATTTTTTTGTAATGTGACAATTTCTCATTTTTCACTCGCTGATGAATACCAACATGATGTTGGTACCCACATTGTAAGAGTTCTCCGATTACTTTGGGTGGAGGGCCTCCCCAGAGAACTAAGAAGGATCTCGAGATATCCCACTCTCCTGTCGAGATGATCAGTAACTCGATATCCCATATCTCATGACATTGTCTTGCAGACAATTCCAGTAATTACAAATGCAGCAATTACAAACCATCAACATATCAACGTCCAAATCTTAAGCTAATCATTTGGGGTTTGTTTGAACACGAAATCTTTCATCACTATTACAAAACACACAACAACCTCCATTCCCAAAATCTAAACCTAAACTTAATCCCAGCAATTTTCAAATTAAATGAAGAGGGATTTTTTTTAGGTTGTTAATAAGAAAGTGCTTCTTACTCTTCTTATTATATACAACGTGCAAAGAAAAAAAATCATTTTTTTTGCAAAGACTTTTTGTGATATGCTTTCCTTCAGGAAAACATATGTTTGTACTCTTCTCTCAGATATGTTTTATTTACTATCCAATGAAAAATAAATCATTCCAGCACGCACTAAAGTCACTTCTATCTGATGTGTTATGCAACTGTCTCCTCCACCATTTTTTGGCGCCAACAAAATCATACATTTTCTAAATGGATTCCTATTGATAGAGTTTTGGAATTAATTTTAAAGAAAAAAAATTTATTTTTTTTTTAAATTGAATTTATTTTTATTTAATAAAAAAAAAATCAACAAAAATTTCACACACACAAAACCCCCCAAAAACCGTATTATTGATGCCAAGTACACCATTTGCAAGCTCATTTAAGGAAGCCACTCATTCATTCATTTATTCTCTCTTTATTTAATAATAATGAACAATAAATAAGCTATCAAAGTACCCAAGGTAAAGGCTGTGTTGATTGTACTGATATTACATGTATTATGATAATAATCTCCATTTCTATATCTGACAGGTTAACAGGACTGGTCAGTCAAATTCCACCTACACACCCCTAGGACAAACAACAATTGACCCACACCCAACATATGACCTGACATCCAGTCTAATCGAGTTAAAACAGCTAGTCATCATATTATTGATGCTAAGTGACATCTGATCGGGGTAACAGTAAATCGCATTGTCTAACATTACAATTTTTTCAGTGTGAAAATAGATTGTATATTATAATCAGAGACTAGGTGAGGGGGGGGGGGGGAGGGGGGGGGAAAGAAGAGACATATGAATGTCTCTGTTGTTGCATAATGAAGTAACATCTGTCTGGCTGTGAGCAAGAATGTAATTGTTGATAGCCTTTTACCTTGCAATTTAGCAAACGAGATAAAAAGCTCCAAAAAACGTTAACTGGTTTTCCTTATCAAGCAAGCCTACACAGAGTATAGAAATAAATCATCACAATTTTTTCAAACCAACCCTGAACCTTTTGTCACAGGGTCAGCTACCTTAAAACACTTACATGGTGTGGTATCCTGACAGAGGGGGGAGGTGGGTAGGGTGGGGGATCTCTGGGGCACGGGCAGTTTGGTGGGTCCTGAGGTAGGTTTGGCTGCAAAGTCTGGAAACTGGAACACATTGGTATCTTTGGGGATTTGATCAAACAGATCTTTGTAGTCATCGAAAGGTGAGGTATAGTGCATGAGGGGAGAGGACCACAGCTCCGCATCCAGGTCCCCATTCAGTGGAGGACTTTCACCCATAGCGGCACAGGCCACAGAAACACCACTAATCAATTCCTAACACAACGTGAGAAAACTTTCACATTGCAATAATATTCCGTCAAGTTGCATTGACCAGAAACATAAGATCCTCCATATTTGTTGATTTTTGCACAGTACACACAAATAAAACTTCCCTCATTGAATTTTCTTTCCGTAATAGTAACCAACAAAGGAAAAGGAGAATTTTTTTTTTTTTTTTCGAATGGCAGTTGAAAATTCTTCACTGTTGGAAACGACACAATCGCATCAGCTTGAAGTATACATGTTTACAATGCTTCCAGTCATTTTAATTTACTTTGGTGTAAATCATTTGGATGGTTGTTTTCTCTTTTCTTATTGGATGCATGATGTTACACATCTGAGATAAACTTTCCATATTAATTACAGTCTGGCTTGATAAATACCATAACATTCTCTCTGATCATGACATGCTTCCATGATTTTAAATGTCCAACCTCCAATCCTTGCAATTTTTTTCTCCTTTTATCAATGAAAAAATTCACACTTAATAGAGTGGAACATCTAACATCACTTGCCCTGGTTTTAAAAATGAAAACAGCAAAAGAAAAGAAATTGATGCATAGGAAAATGACATTTAAATTCCTGAATGAAATACTCTGGTAGCTAGTTCATCTGTCACAGAGCTCTAGTGTTTCTGAGTGTTGTCTAAATCGCACTGTGAAAAGGACCTCCAGGCACTATATTAGCAGTGCTCAAGAATTTATCACACCAAATGTTGTGTGTAACATCATAAATTATGCATCACACAGTCCCTGTAGAAGAATTGGGTAACCCTGTCTCTTTTTGACATCACAGGCTTGTGTATTTTGGTAATTCACCGCTCGTCAACAAAATCTTCTCCTCTGCAGGAACTAAAACATTCACACATGGCAGAAAAAAGCCCTCATGTGTTAATCAGGTAGTAAGTATTGGAACGGAGCACGGTCCGCTAGCGGTCTCTTTGGACTTTTAAATCCCCGTTTCAGAGCATTTCTATTTTATTGGAATGGTGCCCACTCCACATTGTAACATAAGACCCAATTCTACATCCATCCAACAGTCCATTTAATTTGAATGAGATATGCAGATAAATATCATATTATCTATCTATATGTTTTCATTAGGTAAACAAACATTGACGAAACAGAGTCGCCCCAATCTGGTCTTCTTACGTTCACTCCTTCTTGTAATTCGATCGGCCCACGCTTAATTACAATGTGACTGGTCCTGTCTTGATGCCCACCCAGCTGTGACTTTTCGCTGACCAACAGACTATTTTCTGACCATTGATGTAAAATTACTCACAAGACAAAAAAAAAAAATCCATTTAAAACTTTAGGGAGAGTTTGATAATTTCCTCCCAATCTATACTGCCAATTTTAAATATTTGTCAATAATGCCATAACTGGCTCCTCTGAACTTGCTGATAAATGTAATCCCTTATTTATCAGTATGTAAGAAATGACAACATTTGACCCCAAAATAAATTCTTATCTAGTTTAATCAAAGCCTTGTAATTGAACCTCAAACGACTCAAAAATCACTAATATTAAGAAAAGCATATGAAACTCTCGAACCCTGGGAGAGAAAAAAAACTTTATCTTCAAAAAAATCCAGAGAATTTTTTTACGATAATTATTCACTACTTTTTTTTCAAGTGCAATGCCTTATTTTTTCAATATAAAAATAAGTAAAAACCAAGTTTATTCTAATTGTTTTTCAAAACCAATTTCTTAACAAATAGAATCATTATTTAATATAACATTCAATAAAAGGATTATCAACTCCTATTTTAAATTAAAAAATATACCCCCCAAAACAAAAAGCCAACTTTAAATAAATATAATTAAACTTTTAAAAACATTTTCAATAATTGTCATGAGAAAGCACTCTCACCTTCAATCTAAAATCCTTCAAGCATTTCTGACAGCCTATCAAATGCCCCTCATAAAAATCCCCAATGAAACCTCACAAGAAAAGTTTTAATATATCTCAAATTATTATGAAGTGTCATAAATGTTTACATAGATTTCCTTTTAAGTCTGGGAAGATTCCAAATAAAATTGAGAAAACAATACACTGCCAAATTTTATTGTCAGCCAAAGAAATTTGTCTCAAGTGGATCGAGGAACATTTTATTAAATTTTTCTGTTCAGATTACTTTTCCTTTTTAACCTGTGACTGGGGCCTTGCTGAAATTAACAAGCTCCGTCTGTGTGCATTTATTTCCTAGCCATTACCCGCTTTGACAACAGAACAAGAAGAATGAGAAATATTTCAACAAATACCTGTCTACATTAAATCCCATTAATTTCAATGATACTGTGGTCAAATAACATTAAACATTATGCTAACGGCTAACCTTCTTAGTACACAAGAGATTAGGACCATGCCCAGAGCACATTATGAATGTAAAATACCTGGAATTTCATTAATTCTTAGAAGACAATACCCTGCTCTAAATAATTTTGCTAAATGTTATTTCATTGGTATATACCTGGTACTTAACCTGGCTATAGATGATTATCTAACCAAAGAAAAACCCTTATGGAGAAAAGAATTGTTTCTTTCTTTAATTTGCTAAATGCAATAAATTTAGCTTTGTAAAAAATGACCATCTGACCAATTCTATTTTCTCTTTAATCCGTTATACATAAGCAGACTTGATTCTTCGTAAGACATGGCTGCTGGCATGTAATGAAATGATAACTGGTGTATTGTTTTATCATTAATCAACTGGTTTTGTGACAGACCCCCAGAGAAGGGGACAGACTATTGGCACTGACCCTGTGATCACCAATGATCATTTCTCCCAGCTCCGAGCACCCACAGCACTTGGCAACTTTTATACAGTCCCATTATCATTAGATTTTTATGGGGCGCAGAGAAATTTACAGCTTAAGAAAAGATATATATACATGTATGTGAGTGCCCTTATTTGAGATCGATTTGGGATTACTCGGCATATCTTGGTGTTCTTTAGTACCACTCAGGAGGAATATCACATGTTATAAAGACCTTGTTTAGATAATCAGAGAAAGAAACGCATGCAAATTACCTGTTTTAAAAGAAGCATTATTTATTTATTTTTCAAACCAATGTTTTTATTTCCACGAAATTTCATTAAAATATCAATAGAAAGGATGACGACTGATGGCAATATAAAAAGGAATAGGTAACTAACAGCCCCGAGAGCGTCTTTGACAATGCGCAGATTTTTTTCGAACCATTTGCGGAATGGTGACGCAGTTATGAAAGGTATCACCCTGTCTCTTTCTCCAATGGAAAAACAAACTGACCTAGCCCCATCAGGCTTACAGCCTGACAGTAATGTAGACCACCTAATACCTTAAACCTCTCTCTGTCATTATCTACTGCCCTCAAAAACCGCCAAAAGAGCCCTCGTTAAGCACCCCACATTCAGATTTCCTCCCTTTTAAAATATAGCAATTTCATCTTTTGTTAGTCTCGATCTTTCGCAATTAGGCCAGGGATTTTGATCTTTATTAGAGTTTCATTTGTTGGACCCTACAAGATCATTTTTATGCTCGTTCACACCTTC
The DNA here is from genome assembly GCA_020458035.1 of Magallana ariakensis. NCBI lineage: Eukaryota > Metazoa > Mollusca > Bivalvia > Ostreida > Ostreidae > Magallana > Magallana ariakensis. The sequence continues at coordinate 16,142,208 of CM035818.1, read as the reverse complement.
AAGGACAGCGTTACAGGTGTAAATTTTATACCTTACCCTGAGACTTAATCAAACAGGTGCTTCATAAATGGGTACACATATTCTATACCTACTGATAAGCAAACTTTTATTTTTTTATTTTTCTGGTTATATGTACAATTACACACTTGTCTGATTCCAACACAATTATTTTCTACAATTTTTACATATTATCAGGTAAGCCCCCCCAAGCAACACTCATTCAGCTGTAAGCCTTCACACGTAAGCAGCACCCATAGAACCACTCAGCGGGATGTTAATTACCACTCAAGAGGTCATTAATTAAAGCCTGTTAGGGATTTGAACCTGCGTCTATTGTGGTTCTTGAGATGGGTCTTTATGGGCTGGCACGACACACAATATTATCCTGGTCCTAGGATTAACACATAAATTTGTCTGGATCGGCCTTTGAAGTTTCCTCAAGGTCATCAATATATCAACACAGTACAATGCCTGTATCTCGGTGTGTCAGCTAAAGTGAATCTCATTACAACTTTGTATATCTACAGGCCAGAAAACTTTAAAACAAGGGGATAAAAGTCTTACAAGATGTTACACAGCAGAGTTTGTGTATTTGAAGTCAAATTGTGCAACATTGAATAAAAAATTGATCTTCAACCCAAATAACTTAAACCAATGTGACACAAATATTTTTAAGAGATAACATTTAGCCAAAGGTTGTTTTTCCCTTCACTACAAGTTTAAACCTATTTCAAAAATTTGCATAAAATGTTTAAAATCATTCTCTTTTTGTTCCTTTTTTACCAGGCTAATATTTTTTCCCCTACAATTTTAAAACCAGTTCAAAAAAGTTTTCTGTGGAATGAGCATGAGTTATTTAAAAACCTTTTTCAAACACTCTACTTGAAATAACATTCAAATACATTAAATCTATTTTCATTTTTATATGAACAGACCCGTAGTCTCCAATGCAGTGGTGCCTTTTTATAGCTTTGTTAATTTCTGTACACAAACAAAATAAATAAATAACCATGATATGTTTGCTTTTACCTCACAAGAAAACACAGATGTGTATTTGCTTGACCTCATTTCGCTAATTTAATAATGGGCAGATTATTTCTTGGGCCCAATATGGGTCACTTCTGGGGCAAGGCTGTGGACATTAACTCATTTAATCATTAAAGCCTGTCAACTGTCCACAGATTTACAATTCAGCTGAAGAGATAACACTTCTAACTCACGATACAGCACCAGTACGTAACACTTCCATTCATGATGTACCAAATTAAAAACACTTTTTCCATTTATTTTCATTAAAATGCATGCATCGCTATTTGATTAGATAAACAATTTTGTTTACTCAAAAAGATTACCTGATCTTATATAAACTACCTTAAAATTTGCCTTCCAGCAATATCTTATGTTATACTGAAGAAAGGGGAGTAACCTTCAGTATTTTCTCCATGATCATTGTGCACCTGATAGAAAAACTTGTAATAAAATTTGTAACGTGCTTTTCAAAGTGTGAATTTTCCAGTACATGGATAGAGAATTTGGTCATTTTCCTCTCTATTGACTAAATCTCGCAAAATATGCACAAATTGACAGATTTCACACACAAAACTGTACCAGGTGTGACAGATGGCAGCAATCAATAGGGAGGACAATTTGCTGTATAATCTGAAGCAATGCACCCAAAGCACTGAACCCTCATAAGTAATGAACCAACGTAGACATAATCACTTGAGCTTGAAATATACAAAACAAATTCACGCTGTCAATGAAAAATCCAACATCATGGGTACTTGAAAACTGGTACCTGTACTCAAGTAAATGAACATTTATGTAAGAATTCTATATAATAAGAAAATAAAAATGCACATCCCCTCTTCTCTTGAGACCACACATGCTCCCTTTTCTTTAAGTTTTGTCACATGAAAGGCCCCGTGTCAGACGAAATGTTAATGCTGAACCCCCGCTGGGAATAAGCTTATGTAATTCATATCATGCTGAGACAAAAAAAATGTGTTTATTCAGCAAGACAAAAAAGTTTACATATAAAGAAAAGTGGATTGTAGCATATTTTAATTACTGAAAATTTTCCCTGCAGTCTGTGCAACTAAAAATGTATTGCCCATTAAAATAGACCTTCACATAAGGCACAATATTGGGTAAATTACATTGTTGTACATGTCCAAATGTACATGTCCTAATTTTCTATTTGAATTAATCCTTAGCCTACCCAATGACAATGTTGCCTAACATCCAAATAATAAAAACCATCTTTCAGCATTAAGTCTTCCCGAAGGAAATCAAATTTTCTACGGCTAATTTCAACTACCTTTATATGTATTTGACTGCTGTCTCCTGAGCTTCTCTACATGTATGAAGTATAAATATCACACACAATACATTTATTGGATTTTTCCCAAATGCTTACATCTCAATTTTCATTTGGCCATGCACAATTTGCATTACAACGTTCTTCCCTCTTATAATTTGGGGTTTCATCAGCTCTGTCACATAGAAGACCTGCATATTTTCCCCTGTAGATGTAAATATGAATAGTACTCACCAAAATCTGCTGTTGCAAGCATCCCACCAGAATGTTTCACTTCATCAAACTTTGCATAGATTTGGTTAAGTCTGCAACACACAAATTGCAAATCATGTTGAGAATTTACTACGGCACTTCCCACCAAAACAACAAGAAAAAAATCTGAGTCAGTTAACAATGTCAGCAATAAATGTGCATAATAAAAAAATCTGCCCGATAGTTAATTGCTCGGGGCTTGTGGGTCTTGTGACCACAAGTTAATAATCACTTAAGGAAAATTGTCATGAATACACAAACTAAAACACAAACAACAGTTGATTTCAAATGCAGAGCACAACATGAACCTCTTATAAATTATGCAATGTAGCTCTCAAGAATTATTGTTGGGTTGGTTTTTTTTTTTCAAAGGAATCGGTGGATTTTTTAAGAGGCTAGTTTAGACAACAAATAAACTGTTCTTGCAGTATCCCTCTTAATATTAGTATGTTTTGGAAATTTTAAAATCATTCAGTATATTTTAAACTAATTTAAAGATAAAATTTGAACCAAATGAAAGTAAAATTAAATTTTAACTGCCTCATAATCCTTTCCAAAGTCAATCGATTATATTTCAATTCACATATGCAAGCAAGTTAGTAGAGCATACCATAATGTACTATCATAATATTTATCTTGAGGCTAGTGAAACTAATGATAATAAAATAAGTTAACCACAGGTCAATCCCCTTGCAAAATTCAACTGTTACATGTATACTGTTTCTTTAATCAAGTTAACATTTTAATTATTCTTTTGGTATCAGAAGAAAAAAATATCCCTGTTCTCTCTTTTAAAATGCCTGTCTGTCTTGTGTCTATAATATACAATATAAATGTCTGAAATTTTAACATACATGAACAACTTCAATACTGTTTTTTTTTTAAACATACACTTCATTTTTTTCTTTTAGTTACCACAAGCAAAAAAAAAAATCCTTGATTTCTCTTTCAAAATGTCTGTTGGTCTTGTGTGTTTGTGTGTTTGTAATTAGCAGTGCACGTGTCTGGAATTTGACACAAATAATGACCAATTAAATTGCTACATTACATTATTAACTGGCTCACTTTGAGCCTCTATTATCACCTCTGTGGAGGAATTCCTTTCTTGGCCAGATCCTGCCGCACACGCTCACCAACATGTCTGTAGACTTCTGCCAAGGTCGTTATTGCAGTCTCCCTCACCTGGGGAAATCAGCAATGTAAATTTCAGAAAAAATTAACATAGAAACAATGTTAGTTGCCTAATTTGGAAATAAACATCTCTATCCAGGTAAAAACCTCAAAAGAGCTGTCAAAAACTACAGCTGACCTTTTCAAAGAAAAGAAATTTATAGAGCATGGAAAATATATTGCTCGTGCATAAATTAGAGTTTTATTGACAAAAAGAGCATAACTGGGTAAACTTCAAATGAATATCAATCAAATAGGACAGAGATAGAATTTCAATACTTATTTGGAAGAATGCTAGATCTCTCTGAATCATCATTAGTGTTAAAGTGGTCCAAAACTTACCTGAATTTTAAAAGTTTGAAACAAATGACAATGAAATACAGAAATCCCTGTGACAAATTTTTATGATGAATAAAGATCTGTTTCCATAACAACCCACATTAGTACAAAGTAGACTAATGACCCCTGCATTAATTCAAGTTTAGAATAATGAAAGAGTGCATGTTTAAGGATTTTGTACAAAAATACATGTACTACATCTGTAGTCAAGTAGAACAGTTTATTAACTACAGCAGAAGCTTAATGTATAGCTGACATTATAGCTAAAGCAATTAACAATATCTATTTTATCTGTGACTAACAGATGTTAATAGATTTTACGTTCTAACCCCTGCATGGACATACGGTAACTATGAGTACTTATTACTGTTTTATCTACACTATATCTGGAGATGTACTAAGACTCCTCACCTGGCTGTTTTGATCATCCAGAAGTTTACAAATGGAGGGCACAATTTTTGACAGTTGAAGACTTCTAGCACCATATCTAAAACGATCAAGAAAAGGATCAACTGTCATAACTGTCCAAAATGAGCACAAACATTTTTGAAATATTTATATAAACACTAAAACATGGATGCATTTGATTTTCGTTGTTAATGTGTATGTATTTCATTTTTTCAGTTATACTTCAAATGTACAATCTAATGTATTTACAGGTGCATTATAAAATGAGTCATTCAAAAGAACAAAAATGAAAACAAAAATAATTTTGAGATAAAATGCAAAGTTCACAGTGGCTTACACTGTAAGTATACTTACGTGTTGACGGTATTTTGGAGACAAATCAACACTTCGTCTCTAACTCGCCAAAGCTTATGTGTGAAAGAACCCTGGATTCTGTCAAACACAAACTACAAAAAGAAACGCCAGAAACATTCACATTGTTTTGATGTATATTATACACAAAATGAATCAATACAAACAACCAAGGTAATACTGTATCTTTATCTTTCATTATGCTTTATTATCCTTTTATCTGCATTTTTCCACATATTCTTGATGAAATAAATTAAGATGTTCTTCATACTTAGTTAAGCAAGCAGTAGACTTAATTAGGTAATCAAAATACTAGTGATTAAGATAAAAGCGCTGGCATCAAACTAACAATTTTTATCATTCTTGTCTTACTTTCATAATGCCAGTAATTAAAAACACACACAAAATACTGATTCAATTTAGGTCATCATTTCAAGTACAGAATTTCACAAGTTATTTGTGTGCATTATAAATGAAAATGTCATGCAAATAGAAATAATTAACGCAACAGTATTTAAGAATAAGTCTTGAGTCACTGTTTAAAAACAGGTAAAGCTATTCTCCAAAAACACCTGTACCAGGTATCTGGAACTGTTGAACCTGAGATGACGTACCTGTGGAGATGTAGCTGGCATCATTATTTTCAGTAACAACTGCTGTGCCATTTCTCGCACCTGTCAATCAAATACAAAGGTCAATAAGTACCACTCAAAATGATCCAACTTCTGACAATCTTTATAAAAGTAAGTGATAAGGGCAATCTTAAAGCAAAGTATAGGCAATGGGGTCTCTGGGGAAGCAGTGCACATTCTTGAAAACATTCAATCTAAGTATGAGATGTGTGCATGAGTTAAATTTCTTCCAAGATATCTTAACTCCTCATTCATTTAAAATGGCATCGTTATTGGTTTAATGTCAGTGCTGATTGCATCAAATTCATTATTGGTATGCTGTGTCGTTATTGAGTTTTCATTTTTTTTTTCTGTAACAACTATGCCATTTGACTTTGCATGTTAGTATTATTTTATTCATATTACTTCCTTTGTTTAAACTAAAACCTAAACTATTAACAGGAAGAAATACCCTTTTTATGTCTGCATAATTTCTCACTAAAAAGAATGCCCTTTAATTTAATTTACTAACATTTCAATACAATTAGAGCTAGAAAACTCGGCTCACTTTATATGCTGTTTTGTAATCTTCTACAACTATTCCACCCCTCATTCAAAAAAATTTCCCTACTTATTTCATTTCCTTGATAACTCTTAATTTCCCACTTGCCAGAAAAAAGCATTCTTTACGTGCACATTTGATTCCCCAAATGAATGAGTCATTTTTGTGCAGTGTTTTAACATTTTTTTTCCTGAACAAGTTTCCATCCTTGTTTTCTACACACCTGGTCTTTTGCATCACCCAATCGATCGACAACTGAAGGTAAAACTGCAAACAGACAGAAAAACAATTGAGAGTAATCAAATGACAGGTACAAGTGTATACACAAACACAGATAACGCAGCAGGTTTTATTTACTACGCATACCACTGCAGTGACTACTGCAGATCAATAAGCACATTTCATAAATCCCTCCAAGGTAACGGTAATAGAAAATCAATTGCCGGTGGAAGGCATCTTTTCTCTCCTGCATCACTCTGCACAGTCTACTTTCATTTCAAATACTGGTTTTTGTAGATACTGATTCTTATTCATACACAATTATTAGACTTATTCATCAGACAATTTTCATGGCCTATATATCTATAATATTATTTTTAACTATGAAATATCTGAATATTTTCATGCAATGTATACTACCGTATATATATATGTGCATTATGATACTGTAAGAACAAACCTGAAGATACGTGAATCTTGAAGTCTTCTCCCATGCGATCAACCATCAGACACAAGATTTCTAATCCATTCATAGAAATCTAGAAGAAAAGAAAATTATACATGAATTTCATCTTATTATGTTTTATAATATACATTATTTGTTATGAAATTTTGTTTTGTAGTGGGGGGAGGGGATGTAGATATATATTTACATGTATAGTCATTGTCTAGCCAAAAGCAACCATGCCAATACACATGATTTACATACTGATGATCATCTCCAATTTGCATACCAGAATTTATGAACTGATTGTCTGGGGGCATCAATCATAACAAACAACATAGACAATGTAAACAGCATTTGTAGTGACAGCCTGTCCTTTTTAAAAGTAAAGTAAACAATGAACTTGAACCCTGTTGTTTAAATGTATCTAAAAGACCCCCAATCAAAGAACCCCCTGTCTGAACACATCAGTTTCAAACTTGAAAATACACAGATCATACCAATTTAAGTCTCAACTATAACAAAGGCACTACAATATGATTGAACACTGGTCTCAATTGAATCAGTCTGTTCATTATGTAACCCATTGCGACTAGGTTTGGATTACAGATAAGTCTAACCAGGGATATACGTTAACCATGTTTAAGTCTTTTAAATCATCTGTGCAATGCTCTTAAATGTAGGTACAGCTTTTCTGTACCACTAGCCCCAGGTTTAATACATGTACCGTATTTTTCCGACGATTAGTCGGTATTTTTTTTCTCTGAAGCAGAGCACCCGACTTATCGTCAAGATCGACTTATCTTAGGCTTGAGGTCGGAAAATTGTCAAAAATAGCATTAAAAATCTTGGTTTTAATCACCTATAGTTGGTTGTGTGATTGGAAATTACCTTGTTGAATTCCTTGTTCATCTTTATTAATTATTGTTTTCACTCATTTGTAAGCACTAGTATACATACTAATAACGGTAATTAAAAATGGTACATGTCTTTAATCAATTTTAAAATGTTACCATTCCGTTTTTATAAACACATTTTATAAACACGTCGTCACATGGCATCCATACATTACTAGTGGGAAGATAACATTGCACAGTAAAATTAAAACCAAATTCGAATGGAACAAAAAATGCTGGAGTTTAGACACCGGTTGTGCTAATTATCGTGCCCTAAGGCTGAGATCTATACATGTACGTGTTCACTCCCTGTGTATATACAGCGTACCGTTATAAGGGTTAATAAATTGTAATACATTCTTTGATTGTTGTTAAATAGCCATTGTGAAGAAACGTATGTATGTCGTATATCGTCATTATCAAGTCGTACAAATGATCGATCTATTTTTTACTTCTTTTTTTTTTCTACATTTTTGTCTATGTAAAGCAATAATGTTTAACTGCATTTCTGGACACAAAGTAAACAAGTTAAATCAAATGAAAATAATTGCAAATCTTCCTCCACTTGAGATCCCCCATTGACGTTCGATACGAGACAGGTGCATGCTTCTGACACCGGAAATTGTTAAACAAACATTGACCACGCGCCGAGTCAACAGGTTACGTAATGGCGAATACACTGGCAATGGTCAGAGTGGATAATCATTTTAATACATGGAAATAAAATATTTCTGACGAAGTAAGTTTAGTTTTCACTCATACAACTTACATAACACGCGATATCGGGAATTGTATACAATGCAAGCGACTTTATAGATGCTACCGGTATTTGAAAATATGATGCATAAGTATAAAGGGTAAATGTTTAAATGTTAATCATTAATAATAATTGGTATAGTAATATCATGGAGATCTGTGCATCATACACTGATAATGTTACTTGCAGTTTGATAACGCCATTTTAAAGCGATAAGATCGACGTATCGTCTGAATCGACGTATCGTAGGATTTTTTTAAAATTTAGGCTAAAAATGAGCAATTCGACTAGTCGTCCGCATCGACGATTCGTCCGAAAAATACGGTAGTATAATGTGGAATTTTGTTGCATGATACACTCGCTCATGAAAGAAATCCCTTACACCTGACACAAGCAATCTACCGATTCATTGAAACTGTCCCTGGGCGGCCCTGAGTGTATAATGAAGTTTTTGATATCCAGTCAACAGGTCAAAAGGTTAGAATTAACTGCAATGGTTTACTGAACATGGGTATCTAAATATCCCATACACTCAGATGCCTTAATCAAGTTGTACTGCTTAAATTCAGATTTCTATTTATATAAATCTCAGGAGATTTCAAATAAGCTAATGAGGAAATCCTATTTAGAATGTACTCAGTACTTACAGTACAGTCTACTTAAGATAGGAATCATTTTGTCAATGATCATTCATAATATTGATGTGTAAAGAGATACGATCAATGCAAATGATAAGCATTAACATTTTAACAATTTTATTATCGTTAATACATGTATCACTTTATTCACATTCACTCACATCTTCAAATATAGGAAAATTATTCTACGGACAAGGAAAATCATGTGTAAAAAAAAAAAATTGGGGGACAAGAGACAGTGCATGTACATCTTTGTTGCTTTTGTTTAATTCCGTTTTAAAATCAAAACAAACAAGTATCGGAATGTACCTTACCTTATAATTAGAGCAGTTGACCCATCCGACCAGCCCACCAATGAACTCGTCCATCTCCGGGCAAGCGAGTGAGCTATGAGGATCACTCAGATACGGAACCAGATCCTGGTGGGCCTGGATCCTCTTCCGAGTGTCCTGAGTAGTAACATTGGGGAGAAAGGAATCCAAAGTTTCCATATTGGGAAGATTGTTGAAATAATCTGAGATACAATGTATGGAATGGGCAAAAATGCCCTGGAAAGCACTGTTTTTGTTTTTCTAGACTATACTAAAACACACTAGACGTGCTGATATTCTTTGGTTCTAGTCAAGCTCAACCAGAGGCAACATCATCTGTAAACATCAATTATAAATATTTGTGAAAAAAAAACATGACATTATAAACATGATAAATAATACAATCACAGATCTATTAATATCTTCAGAACAAATTCACAAATCCATCCCTTGGCTTCATAAAACAATATTGAAACTAAATACATGTAATGATTTCTATTTTAAATATGCTGACATGAACCCAAGAAACTTCTGATGACCCACTTTTGGATACAATAAAATTTTAACTAGGTCATTAAACCACCCATCACATCATCAATCAGCCAATTCTGTTGATATTGACACTTTATATTGCAGTTGTTTTGTTATTATTTGTTCATCGATTACTGTTTTCTGTTTGTTAAGGAAACTATGATTCACACGTCGCACATTATGGCATGCATCATCATTTAAATCATTAATTCGCTCAATATTCTCATCAATTGAAAGACCGAAAGTGAACAGACAAAGAGACACAAAAAACACATTGATGGGATTTACTGTAATGTTAAGAAGACAACATCAACTCAGTCTGTAATAAACTAGCAAAAGATACATCATGCCTCTATTTATTAAAACAATGAGCCAAGGTTGTCCAAAAATGACAACAGTCGGTTCGGCAACTTGGTGCGTGTATTTCAGCTTAATATTGACAAAATTACAACCGATCGGTGATAAATCGAGATTCTTTGGTTATCTTTATGTAATTTAGATTAAATATAAGTGGATTTGCAAGTGTGCATCCTTAAATATATATGAAAATAATAGCAGACCTACCAACCCTACAGCATTTATCCGCCATATTGAATTTCAAATTCGTGACGTCATTATCCCGCAAAAACCCAAACCCTACGCGATTTCGTCTCGACATGATACATGTAAGGGGGGGGGGCATTAAAAAAATTATTGTGATAAACTAAACAAATGAAAAAAAACCCATATGAAAGCAAATACAAAATTCAATTAAACACAGTTTAAGATAATGAAAAATATTTTGTTTGTTATTTATGTTTCAAAATACTGTAGTTTATCCCGTGGCACATTGCTGCGATTTGACCTTTCTGAATCCCTTCACTCCCTGTTTATATTATTCATTATGTCAGTACGTTATGAACAATTTTTTTTTATGAGATGCACCACGTACAATACGCGGGTTGAATTCAGACTGAGGTAGACCTCAAGCCAATCGTCCAAAGAGGAAATTTGTCTGAACAAAATATTTCCTTGTTTTCTCTCTCTCTCTCTCTCTCTCTCTCTCTCTCTCTCACTACACAATATTACGTTTTGTTTTAAAAAATCTTCCCTGACATACTCCCCCCCCCCCTCCCGACCCAAGTATTACAGTATAACACTATATTTTCCCGATTTTAATGGGAACCTTCTTTTTAATAAATACAGATAATTCTTCAATCAAAGATGCTCTGGCTCAGAAGTCGGTCTGGGTGAGAAGATTAAGTAGACATGCAGACGGACAGATGGTGAGATATAAGTGATCAGAAAAAATAAAATGAGGGCTTATATAACAGATTTCTCCCAGTTTTCAAGTATATGACACTTTATACATGTAAGTGACTGTGAGGATCAAAAACTTTACGATGTGTACGGGTTTTGGTTAAAAGGGGTGCAGAAAACTGTCAAATTTGTACATTTTTTTACAATCTGCTGTTTTACACATTTGTGTTAACCAAGTAATTCTTCTAGATGCTTTTCGTATAACAATAATCAATTAATAATACAACCACCACTTTTTAATTCAACATTGTAAAATCATTAACAAAGTACAATATCTCGGAAAATTTAATTAAGACCGTCTGAGTAATGAGGAATAATTTTGATATCAAAATTATATACCCAGCAACAGATGATCTTAATCCAACCACTTTAAAAGTGCCGATTTGCAGTGATTTTCAGAATTAGCATTTATAAAATATATATACAAAACTCCAAATGATAACATATTTTAAAAGGTCGATGCATTTTGTTATTGATGGAAAATATAGACTAAAATCACTGACAGCTCCTGTTGGTTATGATGCTGCCACGGCTTGATAGTAGTGGCGGATTCATTATTCAATTACGTCCTGAAATATACATTAAACTGCAACTGCAAACTAAACGTTACCCTTTTTTCATTATACATTTTTATATAAAAATTCATATCTGTAGATATTTCCTGCAGGAACATTTGCCAAATTTAACCCGTATTTAGGATTAAATAGATGGAACAAATAAAACTACATATACTGTAATTTCATGCTTGAAAGTTCATCAAATAATCTATCAGTATTTTATTATGATAAATATAATAAAAAAATGTTTTCCTGTCAGAAAATTTAAGCCATAATCCGAGACTCCTCTGACTGTTACCCTGCTTTTATTATTCAATGTTTGCAAACATCAATTCATAAAAGGGGAGGGGGGATCGGAGAAATTTGGATTATGCAATTTAGGTAGAGGGCTTCATGGACATCACAACCATGATCAGTTTATCTCCTACTACTGTGTTAATACATTATCATTATATGGCTACATTGGCCCCACCCTAGGGCCTGAACCCCTGATCCAGGGGCCATGAATTTCACAATTTTGGTAAAGGGCTTCATGGACACCATTATCAAGCATCAAGTTTTTCTCAAATATATACAGTACGGGTTTTTTACTACGCAATGCATTTTCAATATATGGCCACATTGGCCCCGCCCTAGGGTATGAACCCTGGCCCAAGGGCCATGAATTTCACAATTTCGGTAGAGGGCTTCATGGACACAACCATGCACATACTGTAGTTTTTCCCCAAATGTGTAAGAATATAGAAGATTTTTGAAAATTTGGCTTTTGTTAGCATATTTTACTCTGAAGAAGCATCTTTCTTCTCAACTGGTACCCATTTTAAACTAATTGTGGTAAAAATATTCCATATACAATTATAGACTTTTTATGAGTTCAATACATGGTTTTATAGACCTGATGAGAGTATATCGACTGAGGACGAAGTCCAAGGTTGATATACTCTCATCAGGTCTATAAAATCATGTATTGACCGATATCAAAAGGCTATAATCGTTTTATTATAATAAATCAAAAACCAATTCTCTTCAAGCGTATAATAGTAAAATATTTTTTTCATAATGTATAGGTGTTGATTTCGCTATTATGACGTCACAATGTCGCACGTGCCAAAACCAGTATTTTGTCATGAAAATCTATTTTTAGTATAGTGAGGTCAATAAATTTTCTATTTTTAGTATAGTAAGGTCTGTAACAGAATTTATAGCACGGTCACGTGACAGCAATCAACCAATCATGTGTTTGGGAAAAACACGATATTATAATAGTAAAGAAAACATATCAATTTATTTTTCTTGAGCCATTTATTTCTTGTGATGGCATAATGTAAGAGACATTTCTATCTTACATGTACATAAATCTGTGTCTGTGAACCAAGATGTGATACAAGATTTGTAATGTGTGTTGTATTTCTTTTAAACTACTGAATGTATGAACATGCAATCACAATAAACACAGCCATTTTAAATAAGGTAATACAACGTAGTGAACACAATTTTACTAGTCTTGATAAATCCTCAATCTGTAATTAGCAACTCAGGTACCAAGACCTGAAGAGCAAAAGTTACAAATGTACAACTTTATTAAGCACTTGTTTGCCATGTAAATAATTTGTTAATGGGCTAGGTAAGAATATCTATGTAAAAGATGATGACTAACAAAGTAACATACACCATCCCAGCATGATTTCAAACAATACTGTACAAAACATGGAAAGGCTTGTAAATGGTTAAAAAACAATCAAATTTGATACACAATAGGTCAAAGTTCAGAATATTTACCAACAAGTGATCTTCCAAATGAAATATGTATACATGAGTACTTTTAAATATATTCTATCCAGTTTAGAAAATATTTCTTGATCAAGATACATTGAATAGAAATAAATAGACATAAAAATTTCATCAACATCTCCATATTATACATATTGCAAAAATTAAATATCTTATAGTTTTGAAAACAGATAATATTGTCAGATTCAAAGTCATTTTACTCATAACAATTTCATCACAAAATTCAAATGATTTTCCCAAGTTTACACATACTTCTGGTAATCATGAACAAATATTTGCTAGACAAGCATAACAAACGGGTCTATCTTATTTTGATGTTTGAAATGTGCACCATGTGAAGCAATGTTTTTTTGCAGTCAAGAACTACAAGAAGTCTGAGGTATGTGCTGGCCTGTTCAAACATCAATGACATAGTTGGGGTGGACCACAACATAGGGATCCTCCTCTCTCACCAAGTCGTCCTGTCCTTTCATTCCTGTCTGAGTTAACTCAATCAACACATGATCCTGCAAAAGACAGATACTGATACTTAAAATACAGCAGAAGTTAAACAAGCATCAGAGGAGACAAAGAACAGTAACTAATGTTGTTTTTCTTCATAAAAATGTAAAGCCTAGTATACATATTCTCTCCAGTTTTATACAGAGAACAGTTCTAAATACTGCACTTATTTGATGTAGCACCTGAATGAGACACAAAGGCCTGTATGACTAAGCCAGTGTGACACTTTAAAGTGCAGCAGTTTGTACTGAATACTATACAAATAAAAAAGAATCAATGTTCACTTTTTAAAAATTATTCCTAAAAGATATGGACAAATACATGTAAATCATCTGTACCATATTCTAGTATTATCCTTTTCAAAAAGTCAAAAAATACATTCTTTAACCTTTTGTAACAAATACATGATACCCCTACTACTTACATGATGTACTAGTCTCTCAATGACTTTCTCAACTATTGTCTTCTTCTCTATTAACTCAGCTTCAGTGTCTATCTCAGACTCAATTTCCTTGAGATACCAACCAACCAACTCACTTCTTCTTAAGCCTGGAGTCTCATCCTCTGCAAACAGTTAACACATTAATAGCTTCATAAATCTGCTATTTAAAACATTTACTTTAAGAGTGATTCTATCAATTAAGCTTTTAAGGCTTTATAATGCTGTCAGTTTACAGTGGATCAGTTACCTATGGCCTCTTCCTCCTGTTTCCTCATGTACAGCACAACCAGGTTGGCTATCTGTTTATATTCCTCGTACGTCAGCTTCAATCCTTTCTTGTGAGGCTGTGGAGCATCTCCATCAGGACCTGTTGCTTCTGCAGGCGTTTGTTCAGTTTCTGTGAGGCAAATTATTTACATTAAATCTGGCGCATCCTGCTTACACTTAATACATGTATGTATGTATGAACATGTAGCCATGAAACAAGCAAAAATCAGAAAAAATCTAAGTATTGTAACACATTACCCTATTGACCCTAAGTTGTTTCTTGTCTGCGAGATGTAAATTATCAATGCTTATACATTGTATTACCAGTAATACCTTCAACATCCATCTCTTCCTGTTTGTCTTCCTCCTCTTCTTCTTCCAGGTGGACATCTGGTTGTTCCACACGGATGATTGACTTATTGAGCAGACGGAAGGCTTCCTTCACATGCTTTGGCTGCACCTGTTTGTGTATACAATCTTGTTTGTAGCAAATGCCTCAAGAGTAAAACTGGCTAACATATGGCAAGCAGCACTGTAATTATGATTTTTTTTCAACACAAAGTTGTTTACCTCGTCCACACAGTAGAGCCTGGCCATGGCTTCTGACAGTCGGATCATGCTCTCTAGCTGTCGGACGGTGATCCTCCAGGCAGACTTGTGGGCCCCCGAGCCGTCTCTCTGTCTCAGTCTCTTGTACTCCTCTATCATGTACTCCTGGGCATCAGGACTTATCTAAGAACACAACACCAAAACACATTAGCAACCAAAGAACCTTGTAGTCTTTTGTCTTCCTAACATCACTTTCCAAAATACTGTCCACACTGACATTTCTTCATGTAGTTAATTATGCTAATCCAAAGTGAAAACAACGCATTTCTAAAGATATTATTTGTAAGATAGTCAATTTGTAAGTGAAAACTTCCACAAAATTTTCATTGTCAATGTATACCACCTCAAAAGTTACCTTAGGTTTGAACTGCCTGGCAAACATGAGATATCTGGTGACATCCTCCACAGAGTAGACACGGTCCACCGACTCCTCATTCCTGCTGTGCAAATCCACTATTCTCCTGGCAATGGCATAGTCTGTCACCTACATATCAAATTTCTGATATACTTGTGGCAATAAATTCTTCTGACCAAAAAATAATACACATGTTCTGAAGTGGAATTTGACAGCATTCTCATAAATGCCATTCTTCAGACAATTGATTTTTTTTCTTTTTTGCTTGAAAATGCACAATCAAATACAAAAAGAGGGAATTTCAATAATACTGCTGATTGCTATACCTCATTACACTCATCCACAAGAATAAAGAAGAGATCAAATCTTGACATGATGGGTGCAGTCAATGTGATATTTTGTTTCAGAGATTTCGTTCTGTCATATCTTCCTCCAATAGGGTTTGCAGCAGCCAAAATGGATGTTCTGGCATTTAAGGTAGCCTGTAATTAGAAATACAAATACATTGCCCTAATTTTACTCTTCGAAAAGAAAAGTGAAACTTAAAATTGCTTTTGAGGTGAAAGTTGGCAATGCTGAAATTCTGACCTTGACTCCGGCCTTGGTAATGGAGATTGTCTGCTGTTCCATAGCCTCATGGATGGCCACCTGATCCTTGGGGTCCATCTTGTCAAATTCGTCTATACAACACACCCCATTGTCCGCCAACATAAGGGCACCTGCTTCAATCACAAACTCATGAGATTCTTCATCCTTCACCACAGCAGCTGTCAAACCTGCAGCAGAACTGGCCTTTCCACTGGTGTACACAGCTCGTGGACTGAACTCTTCAACCTTAAAAAATTTAGCAGTAGTTTCAAAGGAGTTTTATCCGAATGAACTTGGTTGGTATGTGATTCAATCTTCCGAAGAGCCTTTTGGGCCTCACAGGATTTGATCACGTTAACAACCAAAACCAAATCCTGGTGAACTTTTTAAATTTGATGTTTATTACATATATTTACATTTGAGAAAGACAAATTGTTTAGAACTACAATAAAATACAATTCTTGATGTTTACAAAAATACAACCATCTAACGATAAAGCACCTGCAGTAATCACTGTGACGTCATGAAAATTTTCACACAGAATGGATCGGTTTCGCTATTCTATAGGTTCATATGAAGAAGCATATTTGCATATGTAAATATTTGTGTACATCTGCTTCTTACCTGTTTCAGGAACTGACTCTTAGCTGTGCTTGGGTCTCCAACTACACAAATGTTGATGTCACCACGGAGGTTGGTTTTCTCAAGAGTGATTTTTGGTACCCCTCCAAATAACATGAGTAGAATCCCCCGCTTAACCTCTTCATTGCCTACAAGATGATAACAATCATAATGCCACCATAACAAACTTCAAGATACATGCAGTGTGATGAAAAGGCATTTATTTCAATACACACCATGAATGGTAGGGAAGAGGCTGCTACAGAGGTTCTGGTAGAGGTTCTTGTCCTGTGACATATCGTACACTTTCTGCCATTCCTCAGCTGTCATCTGCTTCTTCACTGCCTCAGCAGTCATCTCATCATCCTTCAGATCCCGTCCTCCAAACTGTTAAACACAACATGGTAAATCAATGAAGCTTGTGTAGCAGCAATTTTCGAAATTTGAAAAAGATTCTTATAACGGCATTATAAACCCAGAAATTGACATCTAGGGCAACACTAATCATCGATGCCAATTCTAACCATTTAATGAAGAGAGACATTCATTTCATTCCTTATGACATCAGTTCAAGATATTTTTTACCAATGACTTGGAACTACAACTCTCAGAATTATTCACATTCAACTACAGGGGCTGACAAATACATTTTTTAAGCACTTGCCCTCGGGCAAGTGGCTAGGCAAAATTTACTTGCCCTACCTCAATATCTACTAGCCCGACCAAATTCTTTATTGTGATTAAAAATATACAATACACATATCGTACGATGTTTTAGCCTTTTACTTTAAATTTTTCCACTTTTAATACTCTTCATAATACAAAGTTTTGATTCAACATCGCTTCCTCTTGGTTTTCTCGAGAATGTGTTAAAAAATCAACACATTACATATTGATATTTAGTTGGATTTGTTGTAAAGGTAAACAACAAACATTTTATTAACAGTTTTGGGTGTCTTCATAATTTCTTTTACCTTTGATGAATGTCCGAGATAATAGGTGACAAGCGCGAACACGTGTTCATGGACATGGTTTCATTAAGGCCGCAGAGGTGTTAAAAATAAAGATAAAATGAATCTTCAGTGAGTTGTTTAATTTAAACTAATTATATATAATCATATTAGGCCTACCCTGGTAATATTTTAATTTCTTAAAAAGTTCTAGGCTATGATTACGATTAGCGAGTGATAACACGCACACATCTATTTATAACATCAGTTATGGCGGCGTACATGGAGACGGTGAACACAGCTCAAAGAAGTTGATCATACAATAAATATCTCATTGACAAATTGATGTTAATTGCCATTTTATAAGTATTTATCTATCAACAGATTATAATCAAAACAGTTTTTGCAATTAAACACTCTAACAAATAAACATTACGATAAACAAACACAAGAACGGTAGTACTGAATAACAGTAGAGAGAATTTATATGTGTATTTCATTATGATAGCCCGTGCTGCACCTGGAAAAAAAAACATGTCAAAATCCTATGGTGGTGTATAATTTAAGCACCCTTAGATCGTAAAGAGTTTTCTAGAAAAAAAAAGTGTGTATTACATTCGGCGAAATACGGTATTTTCATTTCCAGTATATTATATGCGAAACTTTAAATAAAAAGTCACTTGCCCACGGGCAAGTCCCTACTGATTTTTTACTTGCCCGATCGGAAAAATCACTTGCCCCGGGCGTCGGGCAATCGGATTTGTCAGCCCCTGAACTAGTTACAATTTCTGTATTTTTTGTAGATACCTACCCTTGGGTTACTTGAGGAGACAGAGCAAGCCAAGAAGGCTAGCCTGTAGGTGAGGTCTCGAACTCCAAGAGCCTTAAGGCCACGGACTCCCTCTGTCTCATATCCTTCAGCCCCCTTTAATCTTGTTGAGGTTTCAGCTCGAGCACCTAATAGAAAGATTACATTATAAAATTAACAAATGCCTCAAAACTATGGAAAGGTTCTAAATTATTATCACATATCTTGTTTGTTTGAAGGTATAATACCTCAAACTGAATTTGTACCTGGTAATGACATAGTGGCCACATCAGGAACCACGATGAGAGTGCCAGTGAAGTCACTTTTATCCCCAGCCTGAGCACACTCCACAGCCTCTGCTCTCAGAATTACCTCAACACTGTAACATACACAAAACACAGGCTGAAAACACAGCAAGATCTTATAAATATTGATCAAATAAATTTATGGCATAATTTGCTGGTCCATCAAATGACTACAAATTTATGAATACTGGCTGTATTACCTTCGAGGAATGCTTCCCCTGGGGAGCTCAGCCTGTGTCTCCTGGATTCGGACTTTCTGGAAATCCACAAACCTGGATTTATTGACGTCTAGCATGAAGCGGGCTCTATTGTTGCACACAGGATTCCTGCAAATGCTTGGCTAAAACAAAGACAAGACTTCATTTGAGACGTGCATGATACTTCTCAGTAATGGTTAACCTTAGCAGTTGTAAAGAACTGTCACCCACAATGGATAATGATTAGACCTAATGGTTATTTATTTTAAAGAGTAAATTATCAAAAGAGTGAATATCAATATTTTCCAAAACATATGTATACTTATATAGTATCAGATTGCATTCAGTTCTTTTTTATTCTTGATTTAGTCATGTACATGTAAAAATCATTACATTCTATCAATTTAATAGCAAGTAAATGCTCTTTTTGAATGTTCTAAAAAGTGTATTAGGTTTTTCTATTGGATAATTCATTTCATCCATATAACACTAATAATTTTTTCAACCAATCCACTTACATTACAACAACTTAAAGATGTGTATCAGTTTACCTGTGTGAATTTGAACTGCTGCTCTACATCGGGTATGATGGTTCTACAGTCCAGGCACATGAAAGTCCCCAACACTAGCTCTGGGTGAACTGGGTGAGTACGTACCACCTGACCAGAGATTCTTAGTAGTGTGCCAATTTTCGCTGTAGTCATCTCTCGCACCCTACAAATGAAAGAAGATTTTATCATACTTCACATATAATTATAAATTTCTCAAGACAGCATGGTAAGAATTATTCAGGGACACTCACTTCAGTCTTGTTGGAACATCTGTAAAACTGACATAATATTCTTTTCCTTGAGGTGTCTGAGCATAGTCTTTCACAAAGTTTTTCACAGCTCTGCATAAAAATGGGTACACTCTGCAAAATACAAACAATTGTAAGAAAATCATGGCCAACTTTGATCTAGATGAATAACCCAACTACTTTTTTATGCATAAAATGACCAAGCAAAATTTAACAGCATTTTTCTGCCAATGTGAGAATTAAATTACCTTGTGGGAAACTTGGTCTTATGAATGCAAAACCAATATTAAATTTTGGGAAAAAACCCACTACAATTAATTTAGTACCTATTTTTCAAGTTTACAAACGATAAAAGAACGTCAAAAACAAGATTTTCCTTTGTTTGTTTTTTTTTTTAGATATTCTTCAAAATTGGGAAAAGAAGTGAATTGTAGTTCATATTGGATTTAAGGCCAAAAATTTTACCCAAGAGATCCATAGAAGAAAGTGAATGGTATTAAAAGTACCTGTAATACTCTTCAACAATTGTGGTTGCAAGATTTTGATTGAACTTGTCTACATCCTCAAAACTGACTGTCAATGTATTTCTTTCAGGTCGACCAAGATCGTTGATTCCTGCCGTGTATTTCTGCTCGCCTTCTACTCTAAACCTACAAAACAATCATATAAACTTAAAACAAAGAACATCTCAATTCATATCACATAGTACATTTCATTCTGATCCAACATATAAATTGAATACTGCAGTAAGCGATACCCCCCCCCCCCCCACCCCCGGCCGACCCATTTTCCTTAATAAAAAACCCAAAACGTGGTGTGGAGTAGACTGAAGAAAAAAAAGTTACATAATGAAACTTCAATGGTTGGAAAATAATCAGTTAATTAAAAATAAATACATCAAGGCTCCGCATGTACTGTTTCAGCAGAGTAAAAATATCGGAAATCTAATATACTCACTCTTCTAGAAAATCCTGAAATAACTTTTGACATCTTTCTCCAACTTGATCTTTGACTTGCTTTGTAACAATCGTTTGCTCGGCAACATCCATGATTATGTTTTAAAGCAAAAATATTGGAAGGAAAACACCTAACGTGTTTACCAGCCTAACAAAGATTTTCCCGCGATCTTCATCACGTGACTTAATAGAGAGTGCGGGACGGTTCGCCCCTAAAGACGTTTCGCGCTGAGACGTTTCGCCCCGAGATGTTTCGCGCCTATTAATTATGTGGTAACAGTAAATTGATATCAGCATGGAGAGCCTCCAAATGAGTTATAACACCTTAGGGTAATTAGAAATTTACACTTAATTATGATTGCCTGATCTAGATGTTTTGCGGCTTTTAATTATGGGGTAACAGTAAATTGATATTAACATGGAGAGCCTCCAAATAAGTTTGAACACCTTTGGCTAATTAAATTATTCTAATATATAATTATATATATATTTTAACATCGGATTATATATATAGTTATAAATTTTTATATGATGAATTACGATGTATTTCATATTAATATTTACTCATTATATTCACTCAAATTATAATATTTTGTATAAATGAAATAATATTCCTTCATAATGATTTAGAGATAACACCTGGATAAGAAACAAAAATAAGCAAAATAAATATTTTATTTTTATTTTCATTGTTTTCAACTGCAAACATGAATACATAACACATACATAAAAAATATCGTATACAAACATGAATAAATAAGTTATCTCAACACAAACACAAAGTAGGATCTCAAACACAATGTTTCACAGAATCACAGTGCATTAATCACAGTACATCACAGTACATCACATCACATGAATCCCTCAAACATCGAACACACCAGCGTAGATGGATCCGCAGACCTTGAGGAAATGTGATGTTGTCCTCCATGTACCTGGCTGCAGCTTCTTCAATCTTCCTCTGCGTGGTGGTCACTTGCTGCCTCACGTTCCTCTCCAGGTCACATGCGGCGATCCTCGTTTTCACTAACTCTGCTTCCCTCAGCAGCAGGGGGATGATCTGGTATAAAGGAAGAGAGAGTCCTTGGGCCTTAACGTTCATCCTGCGATGACAACCTGAAAAATAAATAGTGAATAAATATACAAATTCTTACTCGTAGAACAAATGAATATAAATTATAACTACAATTTTCACCTTTAGTAATATGACTTATTCTAGCCATATAGAATTTTTCATTCTTCAAACTTACAAAATAATTTAATAGTAATAGATTTGAGTGTGAAAAAAATATTTATAGCATACCTTCAACATCGTTGTTGGTTCTCACTCTGAAGTCAAAGACGCTCCAGGATCGGACAGGGAAGACTGGATTCTGCATCCACTGAGTCTTGACGTATCCTACCAGCTCCTCTAGGTGCGGTGGACATCTGTTGGTCATGGCGTTGAAAACGTCCTCAACGTGATTCCAGGGAAGGAACGGCAATGCCATCAGCTGTTTGATGAAGACGTGGGTTGTCTCCCTCTCCCTGAAGGTTGTCGCAAGCCCAAGGTTCTGCACCTTCGTCCAAACAGCCTTCGTCCAGTGGAAGGCACAGCCCTTGATGATGACTTCTGGAAAAACCTGCCGAATGGCCTGCCATACACCTGAAAATATGTAAAACATAATTAATTCTATTTTGGAAAAATACTACTCCCGAAAACCAAGTGTCTATAAGTTATACATTTACTATCTTCTTCGAATACTAATAACAATAATTTTTGAATAAAAATATTCATTCACTAACACTGAAAAATTTACAAGAATTGTTACTCCCAATATTTTAAGCTTTGTTTTAAAGATTGGAAATAAAGGATACATTTTCATTTAGATTATTTCAAAGTAAAAAACTTGAAGGGAAAATTATAAGTTATAATATCTTGAATCATGATTGATTTACGTGTACATTGCAAACAAAACATTACACACAAATATTAGCTAATGTACATGGAAAATAATAAAAAAAATATCACTAATTGCATTGAATATATCACAATATTAATTTAAAGCAATATGAGCTGCAATTTTCATGGTGAAATTTTTTCCCCCGAAAATGTTATTTTCTAATAAAATGACAAAAATATCTTGGTTTTTAAATTTCTGTTAACCATACTTTTGTGGAAATGCCGTTAAGAAGCCTCAATTGGAGCAAAATTGAATTATTGTCGTCATGTACAAAAATTTATTTGCTGTATATTCCTTAGAAGAGAAATCATTCTACTGACAAAAATTAATGATTTATTCATTATTTAAGTTACATGCAGACTTATCAAACTAGCAGGTTTTTGCAGCAAAATTAAATTCTAAAAAAATACAGCTCATATTGCTTTAACAATAACTTATAATAAATTTATATTACTTACCAGACATTCTCAGATGAATCTTTCATCTTCAACACTGAATTGATGATGATGAAAATGGAGAATGGATCTTCGCATATGTAGCCGCTAGTTCTCATAATTAACACCCGTCTCATAATTAATTTCCCCTCTTTAGCTTGTCATGGAGAGCCTCCAAATTAGTTATAACATCTTAATTAGAAAACCGATTCAGACACTTAATAATGATTGCTAAACAAACATAATTATATTTGAAGTGGATAATCGCTTTTTACGTTATTAAAGTTATCAGTGAATGTACCACATTAAACATGATCATTTGTAGATATGTTTTCAATAAAGTCAATTTTAATGACATGCATATATATATATAAATATTTGTCTGAAAACATCGCAATATATATAATAAATAATATAGGTGCGAAACGTCTCAGCGCGAAAGGTCTTTAGGAGCGAAACGTCTCAGCGCGAAACGTCCATAGGAGCGAAACGTCCCGTTCCCCTTAATAGAGAGGTAGTCCGATCCCGACTCGATAAGATATATAGTAAACTGGTTCCCATTTCTAGAACGTCAAAGAGATACTGCGCTGACACTTGCTGAAGCCTGAAACGTCTTGCTAAATTGAGGTAATTTTTTACAGTGTATTATATCGTTCTTATTAATAACAAAACAGAAACCTTCACAGCATGACACACAGTAGTTGTTAACTATCGTCAGTACTGGTCCAGTTTACATTCGCAATAAGTTTCGATATGTTGAATCATCAGATGAGGAAAGATGCCCAGCGCATGAACATTACATACATACACTAACAGACATCAAGGAAGTATATGCTTGAAGCATTTAGCTTCTTTAATGTCATTTTAATTGTTTATTTCCTAAAACATCCATGTTCTTCAGTGTTTTTTCTCAGTTTAATAAAAACCAGTACGTTAATTACTGCGTTATACATCATTACATGACATAGTCTGTCCCAAGTTATTGCTTCCATCACTTTTTGATGATTTTTGATAAAAATACACATACCTGTGAAAGAAATGCTGTTGAAATCAATAAAAGGGAAAATATCCAAGATATCTTCATTGACAAATTATCATTTTTCACTCATAAAAGTTCACAGGAACGAAAACAAATTTCTTATGGAGATTTATAATGGGAAATGTTTACATCTTTTCTCCATTCGGAAGTTCTCGGGACACCTCGCACAATTTTTCAACGTTATCATCCGGGCTTAATAATGGCTGATCCAATGCTAAATCTCCGTAGACTTTCTATTTTGGGATGTGTATTGAAACCTGAAGCGGTAGAGGGGGCGTTTCAAAACAGATAATCTGGACATTTTTCATATTATTGGATGAACATAGTTTGAGCACAAAGGTATTTATGATTATCGAAATACCAAGCAAAAAGTGGTGGAAGCAAAAACTCGGGACAGAGTATAATGTATAAATCATATGTGAAGTTTTAGCAATTATAAACATCAACTATCTTGAAATGTAAGTGATGTAATACCCATGTTCTAGTCCTGTACATTTCTTCTCACCAGCCCGCGGCCAACCTGCATTTTGTACGTATTTGGTTTATAAACTTTTAATTCATATTGCAGACTCAGGTCATTATATAGCCGCCTGCATCATGTATTCGGAGGACTCGGATCTTGTTGCTGACCAAGAGTTCTCAGCATTCTCTGAGAAGAATGTAAGATTAGGTAAGTGATGAAAAAATCCTTTTGTTACACTGTACTAGCTAGGACAAGTGTAAGTTATATTAGCAAAAGAGCTTAGAATTTAAAGGGCTACACTGATATGATCTAGTAGTTAATTTTTGTTATAAATTTTATTTTCAACCTAAAGTTAATGTTTTGTTATAAAAAGTTTATTTCATATTTAAAGGATTCATAAGGAAGGTGTATGGTATCCTTCTGTGTCAAATTTTGGTCACAATCCTGGTCATGGTGATGTTTATGTACATGTGAGTATGTAGTTCAATCGCTAAAGTAATTTCACAAATCCATTAAGTTTTCTTTTAACAGAGCAATATGATCAGCAGTAATCATTTCAACAACAGACAGAATCAATTAGGGTTTAAAAACTTCTGTTGTTAATATTTTTGTTAGAAAAAAATATGAGAAGAATACACAAATATTGAATGTGAGGTGTTCTCTTTACCACTACTGCTATTAATTGACAAATTTTTCAATTTGAATTTTTTACAGAGAACCAGTGAAACAGTACTCGATTCACAACCCGTGGATTTGGTACACAGCATTGTAAGTTAATTGTTGTAGATACTCCCTGAAACTAATGTTTTTGTGAATATATAATGTCTCTCCCATTGCTACGAGAACAAAAACTTGGATGTACTGGGAGGGAAAATTGTTTTTGTGAATATATGTATATGAAATGACAGTTTCAATAAATACATCAAAAGGCATAAGGTGAAAAAAATTAAGTTTTAGTTTGGCAGTTCCAAAATTACACTGAGACAGGCAGGTATTTTAGATTGCAATTTAATACATATGTATTGATTTGAAAACTGAAAAGACTCTTATTTGCTGCTTCTATCCCCCTATAATGGTAGTTTAAAAATTTACCTATTTCCCTTTTCAAACATGCAAAGTAGCAATAGAAATACTCAATATGACAGCATTTTACACAATACTGCCTGAGAAAAAAATCATTGATTTTTTGCCTTTAATATTAAGGAAAAAGAATTGCTAAAGACTTCACATTTAAGTAAATCTGCAAAAATTACAGTGAACCAAGGATGACTTGCATGATTAATTACAAAACACAATTTAATTGAATATAAGTAAGATAGCATTCACATGTAAGTAAGTTTTTATACTATATCTTGTTTTCTTATTCCAGTGCTGTAACTTTTGTGACCCTTATCGTACTGGCTTGCTGTGAAAATGTCCGTCGGAGCTTTCCAATGAACATGATTTTTCTAGGAATATTTGTAAGTTTACTAGATATCTTGCTGCAGTAAATATATTTAAGGTTCAGATAGGTTGAAATATTACACACATCTCTATTTTATGTAAAACATATGTCACATAAGTGCGGTTTTAGTATTGCATATACCTAAGATTCGTACGATATTTTTTTTTTACTTTTAGAGTGCAATGTATTACTTTTTTGTCAAATGTATAATGCATTAATATAAAATTTTTAAAAAACGATAATTTTATCAGTAAAAATCATTATTTCAACCATGAACAAACTTTGTGTCAGTGATATTAATTATCTTTACCTGTAATACCGTACTCTCTTATTTCTCACATACAGACCCTCTGTGAATCTATCTTGCTTGGAGCTGTTACTAGGTAACTATACACTCATGAGTATTTCAGAGTTGTGTATGTCATGTTTAGAATTAACTGATTTCTGCAGTTGTTAATATTTGGTAGATATTATTCAAATTCAGTGGTACAATCTGCTGGAGATTACACTAGAAAGCGTATTATTAAGCTCTAATAAAATGGGTTTTGCTAAAAGTAAATGTCTCTGTCTATGAAAGTCTATGACATTGGGTAAGATATGAGGATGATATGCATGTACATCACTTGCAGCATATATTCCCTTGTAATGTATATATATATATATATGAGTTGTCACGTGTGTACATTTGATAATTAATCCTGTTTGTATAAATCAGACATATTCCAAAGACAGCGTAAATAAGCAACCTCTACCAACAGCATATTCAAAACTTTCAAAATGCACATTTATTCAGCAATAAGACTATAGATTGGGGGTGTCAAGAAATTATCAGTCTGTGAGATTCCTTAATAACTGTTTGATGAATGAATATGTGTTGGATACCATTGTTAATCTTTCTTTTTCATCCACAGTCATTACGATGAGGTGTCTGTCTTGCTGGCTGTTGGAATCACAGCTGTGAGTATGAATTACAGTAAATTTAATTTATTCTACCTAATGAGATATACACAGATACTTCAGTGTATTTCACTTTCAAAACTCTTTCAAAATGCCAAACTCATATAGAAAGGTCTATTATGTAGGAGATGATTGTCAGGATTCAATGTCAGAGGGAGGCAAAAATTGAAAAATAATATCTCTGAACACAGTACCATTATTCTGTGTAGAAATAAATGCTTTTACATGGTAATTATTTTCTTTTTCAATAGGGTGTGTGCTTTGGACTTACCGTCTTTGCTTTCCAGACAAAAGTGAGTTTGTTTCAAACAAGGCTCAGGGCTTTTGTGCCTAATAACTTTAGCACTGGAAATGTACATGTAATAAATACCTGTATATTTTTGCTGTTTTTGCAGTCAATTTGAGTACATTTGATCTATGTCTGTATATAACAGTGTCCTCTTTCACATTCTATTATTATCTTGCAGTATGACTTCACCATGTGGGGAGGACTTCTGTTTGTGTTTCTGATTATCCTCATTCTGTTTGGACTCTTTGCAGCCATATTTCACACCAAAGTAAGAACAGAGTACAGACTTGATAATTATGTAACAAGTCTTATTATGCTTACTGTATTCAGGGAAATATTTTCTACCATTTTATTTTCGCCCCTCTTGCCCTCATTGTCGACGGGCGAATTATATCTCAAGCTATCTCTCTTTAAATACAACTTTGTCTGGGCGAATTCAAGACGGGGCGAAACCATTTGCAAGTAAAGAAAGACGAAAATAACACGGAGTGAAAATAACCCTGTATACAATACAAATGTATATGGTTTTGATACAGTGATATTTAACAATGCATATTCAAGTGCATTTACCTTAACAATGCTAATACCAGATAATTGTAATTCTGATGTTTTTTTCTATGTCACTTCTTGCAGGTTTTGTCTGTTGTCTATGCTAGTCTTGGAGCTCTGCTATTTTCATTTGTAAGTATTTCATGTGTCATAAAAAGGACTCTGAAATGTATATAGATAAGTTCATTCAATGTTTTGCTGTTTAATTTTGAACATAAATGTAATGTACATGTACTTGTAAATCCATTTCATGGCTGTTGCCAATATGTAGGAACATGCTTATAGTTTTACAAGTACATGAAAATTAATTTTCTTTGCTACATTATATAATATTATGCTGAAATGATCAAATTCTAAAGTCTAATGTATAATCTAATCTATTTGAAGTAAATTGTTTGCTTCTACTTGTGTCTCGCATGAATTTTATTTTAATTTCCTAAGATTTTTTATACATAAACTTCATATGAAAAATCAAAAAAGTTTAAAATTTATACATGCTCTGTACAGTCATGTAGAATTTTGAGTTCAAACTTTTTTTTTCAGTACTTGGTTTTTGACACCCAGATGATGTTGGGAGGAAAACACAAATACAGCCTGTCCCCAGAGGAATACATCTTTGCAGCCCTCAACCTGTACCTGGACATTGTCAATCTCTTCCTCTTTATCCTGTCCATTATTGGCAATGCTCGCAATTAGGCCAAGGTCAAAAGGGTTACACAGTGCAACGAGGTCAAAGTTTTTTTTTACTATGGGATTTGAATCGTGTTTATGAGTGACTATTTGGTGGTAAAGGTTTAAATGATTGTCTTCTTGAGACTTTTATTTTGATTTTGTATTATTCAACTTTGTTATCAAATGAAGTTTATTGCAAAGGTCATTGCAATGAGGTTAAGGGGAAGGTTTTTAAAACACAACATTTATGCATGATGGTTCTGAGTTCTAATTTTTGAATGTTGATCTTCAAGATTATTTGTCCTGTGCAATTTGCTGATAATTAACAAAAGTGTTCAAGTATCAATTTTATTAGGAAATAAAATCTGCCACTTGAATTGTTATTTTTTGGAATGATTGAATTTCATTATTATTTTTGTGTTTATGGTATAAACATGTATTGTTGATGTTTAATGCATGATATATATTTGTTGTTTGATTTGTTTTTGGTGCAATATACAATTACATTTAGTTGAGTTTTGAAAAGAGAAGATGATTGGTGTCAATTAAACAAGACATGTTTGGGACCACTGAAATTGTTATGTGTGTGTAGTGTTTGTAAATTCATTTTTTATCATTAGTGCAGAGTGATGATGTACACCCACTTGTATAAATGATGTATTTAATTTATGTCTTTTTTTCAGCATTAGCGGTAAAAGATTTGTTGATTGTATATTTTAGTTAGTTGATCATCATCATTCCTTTGCAGTCAGCAATATTAAAGAGCGAGTATTTACATTTTTTCTTGTGCTGTAAAATGCTAATCATTTACATAAACTTGAAAACAATACATGTGTGTATCAGTTATTGGTTAAGGAAACTTGTCCTGTTTGGAAGATTGCATGTGTTTATAATTCTATAACAATAGACATTAATTTTTAAAGCTTAAAGTTTGAAAAAATTAAATGTTGTTATTCAAACAGGCCCTCATACAAATATTTAACTGCCAAAACTACAAGCATAATAGTTATTTCTTTTACAATCCGAAAAGATACTGCTATTTCTTAGCATCTTTTTTTCATTTAAAAAGATTGCCATATTGAATCTCTTGAGATATCTTAGTGTATTTTAAACCACATTGTGCAAACTTCATTAATTTCACGTGTTTCTCTATTCAGGTAAATTTAAATTTGATTATATAAGTGAATGAATTTGATTGAATTTATGGTTCTACTTAATACCTAAAAAGTGTTTAACTTTTGTAATGTTTCTTTAGTTAAATGTGTACGGAATTGTACATTTATGTATTATGTTGGCAGTTGCATGAATAAGACAAATACGTATCAAAATGCATTATTAAAGTTCATGGTTTTAAAAGTATTACAGATGATGTTATTAAGCCCAAAATTGAAAACCATAGAACTGTTTTTTAATTGAAGTGAAACATTCTACGTGTATTAAGGTTTTTCTTTTACTCAGTTAAAAGAAAAAATAATCACACCCATATTATTAATGCATTTTTGTATGCTAAAAATTCATTCCATGTTTATCAATCATTTTCTCTCTGTTGTTGGTAATTGTGAATAAAAACATACATGTACATTTTAATAGATTTTGTTTTGCTTATACTGCAGATCGTTTGAAATTGATGAACAATTGTCGATATAATCAGTAAATCTCCGCAAATCAAACGAATTTTTCTGGTTTGAGAAACTGAAATTATAGCATCTCTCAGTTGTCTATGGTCAATTAGAAGCTGTTTTTGACGGGAACCCACCTTAAGTCTCAGCAGACATACATTAATTGTATTGATTTTAACTAGCTGTTTATAGAGAAAAAGAAGAAAGACGGGTACACAGAAAGATTTTTGTAACAACCTTTTTGATTCAAGGGTAGCGTTATCAGATATAATAGCCTTTTGTGCAAAGTGGGCTCACTCATTCTAAAAAAATGTCAAAAATTGAGATAAAAATGCCATCAGTGCCATTCAGTGGTTATATTTTCATTACGTCATGATGAATATTCCTCATTTAAAGTGCACGTTAAAACAAGAGACCCATGAGCCACATCGCTCACCTGAAAATAGTTCTATTTCCAAATGTTAAAATATGAAACTCTTTAGAAAAATTGTAAAACTCTCATATATTTCAATATTTGGCAATACATTATACAAAATATGAAATAAACCTACTTTTTTGGACGTTATATCCCAAGATCTAAGCTGCATCAACTGACCAATCATACCGGTATTATCCTAGGCCTCAACGTATTAAAGATAACCATTATGGGGCAATATGGGCACTGCTCCATTTAGCAAAATGTAAAGGAATTGATCAATGCCTTTGTTGCTTTTAAAAAAGTGAATGACTGAATTTGAAAAAGAGATGAGCCTTTCCTATCTTTCTTTAGACTTGCAAATAAATTGCAGCAGTGAAACTTTCTTCCGAATTGCCAAACCTTATTTTCTTATGTCTAAGACTTTTTGTCCTTCAAACAAAAGTGAGCTTAATTCAAACACATATTTTTATTGTTAGGGGTATAGTAGTCTAGTATCAATATTCACTGTTAGAATTTCGGAGCAAAACATTTGGTAACTTTCCCCTTAAAATTCATTTCATTCAGAAAGTATCTTACAATACTAGTAAATAACATACCGGGTATATGGGGGAAATTTTACGATTTTACAAAAATTATAATGAGAAATTTTATTTTTCATCGAATTTATTGCTCAGTGAACGTGATAAAAATAACTTTACGAGTGCTGCGTAACTGTTTCGCACTGTTTTTAATTTTAATTTGTTTTTCCAGGTTTCCTTTTTTGGTGTAAGGAACACTAGAGTTTTTAATTTGTTTTAAAATTATTTTCCCAGTTTTACTTTTTTGGTGCAAGGAACATTAGGTTCTAATTAGGGGTCAAAGTCTAGAGTATTTGGCGAATTAGACTTTGTACGTGAAACAGGTTCCGGGAAGAATTGAATTATACTCCACTTCATAATTACGTCACAGGATGCACTAGAATCATATCAACAACAATCAAAAGATGGTTAATTTGATCTTGGTGACAATTTTAGGTTTAATTTTTGTGTATAGTTTTAAATCTTAAATCTCTATATTACAATGGATTTCAACATTTTTCTCTGTTTCAATTTGCTCTTACCTCAATGGAAGTGTATAATGAAGAAAATTGTTTTAACGTGTGTAATGACATATCATTATTAATAAATAAAGAAAAAAAGAAAAAAGAAAATTTTGAATAAACAGTAAAATTTAGATTTTTGGTTGGTCTAACACGAGAACTATAAAGCAAAGCAGGTACCAAACAATCGCAACTTCTCGGACCTCTCCGGCAAGCTCGGAAAAACACTTTTCAGGGCTTGCCGAAAGGTCCGAGAAGTTGCGATTGATGTAACGAGCTGGTTCAGTTAAAATTATTAAACGCAAGCGAGATTTATCATCGATTTTCCAAACACCTATAACATACTTTCTTTAACCAAATTACTTCTCGTTTTATACTTTGCAGTGAATTGATTAGGCCTATACTAGTATTTCATTTTGATAATGCAAAAATAATTTGACATTAAAAAGACATATTTGTCATTCTATGAATGAAATAAGATGATTTTATTTACAAGAAAAAAAAAAACATTTTAAAAGTGTTACTTGGTATATGTAATTTGTAATTTTAACACCTGTCAAATAGATATACCATAAGCAAAACATTTATTGCAAGTATTTTAGTTTTTTCTCATGTTATTCATAAAGAGATATTTTTGCTTGTCCTTCATTTTAGTAAGAAAACAAAGCCAGTTTAATTTAGGGAGTAAACCATCTACAAACATATTATTTGTAATTGATTTTCCCAGTATTACCTAAAAGAATGTTCTGTATTAAAGTTTTAGTTTCAATCCCATAAACCCGAGACAAGATGATGGGGATTTAGAACCATTTTAACAAGAGCTTGGACTTTCGGTAGGGCGTAGCTATCTATTCTTGCGCCAAAACAAGTTAAAAATGACACTGGATTCAAGCGAAATATGCACCTATTACGCAGTCTTAGCTCAAAAGCCAGACAAATCGAGTTGATTTCAAAGAGCCATGGCAGAGTGGCCAACAACGAAATAGATATGCCTACGTCACAGTGATGTTTGACACAACTACCCAAAGTTCAAGCTTTTGTTAAAAGGGTTCTATCTTCCATGGTTCCGTCATCTCCCAATAAAATTGAATATTTTGTTGATGATTTCCTCATCTGAAGTGGGGAAAATCCAAATTTCGCACTGTAAGATTACTAATTAAAATATATTCGGATTGCATTGGCACACTCTGATTCGAAGGTTCTTCTTTCTATAAAACGCTGGTCCAAAAGTTAAAAAAAATTAATTGTATACTATTTAATTGCATTTTGTGTTTGGATTTGTTTTTATAAAGCAAACACTGATTTATAATTTACACCCATCGACATCATGGATTCAGAGGATACAGATCTTAAGCTTGCTGCAGACATTGATGAAGATCATGAGTCAGTCAATGCCCCCGAGAACAACGAAAGCTCTGCTTTCTCGGAAAAGAATGTTCGATTAGGTAAGGGAAGATTATTTTTAGCACTTCAATGATAATTGATTTTATGTGCAGAAAAAACAAAATTTTGAGAAACTCTGACATGGATACATAGGCAAGTTTATTTGATATTTAATAAACGAAAACAAGATGAAGATTCTCTTTTGATTATATTTGAATACATTCTTTAGTAAATACTTACCATACCGATTATATTTGAATTAGATAACTAGGGTGAAGTTAGCTGTAAATCATACATAAATTACAGGTTTCATAAGAAAGGTATATGGTACCCTTCTTTGTCAATTTCTGGTGACAATTTTGGTAATGGTGATGTTTTTGTACATGTGAGTATAGTTCAGTAATATTTGAATTAGATATAAAATGTACTTGCTTTATGCACGAACAAATGCACATATAATATTCATAAAACATTCAATGTGTCCATGATATTTTTTGGAACTAAAATTAATTACAGAAAATCATTGAAACGCTACTCACGGCACAACGAATGGATATGGATAACAGCATTGTAAGTCATTGTAGTGCCAAGATACGCAATAGTTCACTTTGCACCAGTTCAAAAATGTTTGAATTAAGATTTTAAAGATATTTAAACAAAAACAAGTTTGATCATTACAGACTAAAGCACAATCGTGATTGAAACTATTCAAACATATTTTTATTTTCAAAAATAGGATCTATGGAAACGCATTTGATTAATAATCTAAGAAAGCGTTTGATCAATGTGATGATATGACTGTAATATTTTCTTTATTTCAGCGTAGTAACGGTTTTGACAGCCATTTTATTTGCATACTACGAAGATAGTCGTCGACGGTTTCCAAACAACATGATGTTTCTTGGAATATTTGTGAGTTATACGTTTACGACACTTTTTCATTATCTGAATAAATAGTGTAAATTTTTATTAAACAAAATCTGTTTTATATAACGTATATGTATATGCCATTTAAATGCATTTGGTAAGATATAACCACTGCAACTGTATTCATATAACAAGCTTATTTGTCCCGTTTTAAGAAGTGTATTTAATGAACTGTTTAAAAAAACACCACAACATTATTGTACTTATTATCAGATGAAATAAAACATTACATAATGTTAATATTTTTGCATAATAAAATATGTTCAAATCAAATCAAATCACAGTTCAGTTTATTGTAATTCTTCTCATCATTTTTCATACAGACGCTCTGTTTGTCTGTCATGCTTGGAGCTGTTGCTAGGTAACTATACACTTATAAACATTTTAAATACAGTAAGTTTCTTCTGAGAATGAAAAACTCCAATAAACGATAATGTATTTATACAAGTAAGCCAACGTTGATTTAGTAACATAAACACCAAATCAGTTTTCAGTATATATTGATAACAATCACCATTCATTTAACAGTCAAAATGTGAAAAGTAAAGAATAAACACAAGAAGATATAAGATTGATCTAGTAATAGTTTTATAATAACAATGTTTATTATTCTTTTTCATCCACAGTCATTACGATGAGGAGGCTGTTTTGCTGGCCGTGGGAATTACTGCTGTATGAATTCCGCCATCATCGCCGAAATCTTACTTTAGATTTTTAAAAATTTTGTGAACTTTCCTCACAGTTTGACTTTAAATAATGTTAAGGTGAAATATAGATATGAATATACATAGTGATGAAAAGTTACACAAGGTCTAAAAAGTATATTTTCTGTTCAAAATATAATAAGAATTGATATTTTAAAAAAATATCACAAAATTGACTAAAAGGAGGGAAATTTGATGTAAATAAGGATTATATGAATTCTATGTCAATGACAAGTGTGAAAACACTGCAACGTGAATTTCGATGTAGAAATTAATTTATTTTTCTTCTCTTTTAACAGGGTGTATGCTTTGGACTTGCCATCTTCTCCTTTCAAACCAAAGTAAGTTTAATTTGATTTTGAGACTTGTTTTTGTGCATAAAATGTATGAATGTAATACGGGTTTTTGTGTTTGAATTAAATTAGTTAAAAGTACAGCAGACACACTCTTTATATTAGAGTGTTTTCTGTCATATTGTAGTGTACATGTTTGTTTATTTTTGGCAGTATGACTTTACTATGTCCTCCGGGTTTCTCTTTGTGTCTCTCAATGTCCTCATCGAGTTTGGACTTTTTGCGATCATTTTAAATATGGAGGTAAGAACAAGTCAAGAGCTTATGTGCTACACTGTAATTGTATAAAATAGCTTATAAGCAAGTATTTTGACACCCCCCAAATATTATATACAGGAACATACTACTAGTATACCATAGCAACTGCTTTACTGGTGTTTGATTTATTTTTGCCCCAGGTTTTGTCTGTTTTCCTCGCTAGCCTTGGATCTCTGTTATTTTCATTTGTAAGTACATCTTCACAGAATTACTAAATATAACAAAAAGAAGTTCGAACACCTATTTTTACTTTTGTATTTTGAAAAATTTGAATGGTATTTTTGTTTGGTATTGCAATGATCTTCTGATTTTAAGGTGTGTGAATCAATTTTTATCTCTATGTAAATCTTTATCATTTCTTTTCTAGTATTTCGTTATCGACGCCCAGTTTATGCTGGGAGGAAAACACAAATACAGCCTGTCCCCAGAGGATCACATATTTGCTGCCCTTAATCTGTACCTGGACGGAGTCTTCTTGTTCTTTCATATCCTGTCTATTATTAGAGAAGCCAAAAAATAATTTAGTCAAAGGTTTTACAATGCAGTGCGGTCAAGGTTATCGAGATATTTTGAAATTATGACCGACTAGAGATAATTTGAGGCATTTATCATTTATTATATTGATTATTCTTTTTTTTTAGTTGTAGTGGGATATTGTTAATTGAAATTTGATTTTGGAACGCTATAAATGGAATTGATATATTTTTAGAGGAAAATCAAATTATGCACCATATTGGTTTGGTTTGAACTTGTTTTATTGTTAAGATAATCACAATGGGACTAGGCACTAGTTCGGTTTATTCCCATTTCGCTTTAACTGTGTAAGTTAGTATTCCCATTTCGCCTTAGTATGCTATAAGGTGAATTAAGGCGAGGTGCATGGGAACTTGTATAAAAATCTACATGTAATTGTGTAAATATTGTTTGTAATACAGGTAGACTGCATTATCATTTATCTAAAATTGTTTGTTCTTAATAAAGTATAAATAAGTTTGTGAAAATTTACTGTAGAAAGTACTGGTATAAATATGTAAAAAGCTTTATTACTGAGTATTCAAAATACCGGTATTTATCAATCACGCGATTTGCTAAAATTGATCAACAATGGTATAAACATTTTGATATGTTAGTATAAGCAAGCTGATCAACTAGAGGCAATTATAGGAAATTTTGAATTATGCTCACATCCTCTTGCACATCCTTTTATGTGCATATATTAACCTCTTTCTGTATCCTCTTCACTGTTTACTTTGACTTGTACATTGCCCCATTTCTGTGAACTTTTGACCATTTATATTACTAGTACTTCATAATCCTCATAGGAGGGAAATAAAGAATGAATGAATGAATGAATGTAGAAGTGATTTAGCTCCATAATAAGAATGATTCATACAAAGTGGCTTTGAATTTCAGATGAAATTGATGAAGATTAAAGACATACTGTTATCATAAAGATCAAAAGATACTTTTTAGCATTTAAATCGCTGTATTCATGAAGTAAATCAATTTTACTACATGCTAGTTCTATTTTTTGCTAATTATTCTAATACTGAATTTTAAAATGAATCTGTTACATGTACAATGTACATGCATGCACTTCCTTATAATTTTTATTTTTCGTTATCAATGTTATTAATGTTCACATTACATTGATTTTTCTTCATTTTTCCAATCTCATTATTTTTATCTGTGTTCTTAACTAATAATTTTCAAAATTTATCACCAATTTACAACTTCTGTTTTTACAGTAGTTTTTTTTTCTTCAAGAAATTCCCATTTCACCTTACTGCCTTTTTTTTTACCTGTATTTCACCGTTAAGGCGAAATGGGAACACACCACAAGTTCTAAAACTTATGTAGCCCTCTCTCTATACAATAATTGACGTACACATTTTTCACATACGAATAAAAATCTCATACATGTGCATATAAATATAAAAATTCAAAAAATTTACAGTAAGGTTCACATTTTTCACATTCAAATAAAAATGTCATACATGTGTATATAAATATAACAATTCAAATAATTTGCAGTAAGGTTCAGTTGGCACATTTCAATACAAATGTAAATACGCAATCAAAATATTTTGGAATTTTTTAAAAATAAAAATGTGAACTAGGGAAAACAAGTGATCACATTGGTATTAATCACTGCAGACTGTTATTCTGCAAAAATCAAATAAATCTATACACTAGTAGTATACATTTTACTAGGATTATTACGGTGTTTTAGACTTGGTATTCATTCATTTATTTCGATCTCAACTAACTTGACTTTTCCCGGTTCGCTCCTTGGGGAGCATAGTGCCGCTTCGATCTCAACACTATTTCACAATGGTTTACAGAGATTATAATTACATAATACATAATTGGTGCTACATGTAATTCATAAACTTCACCTGCTTAAAAAGATCAACTCTGACTCCTTAATAAAAATGTGAAGTATGGGGATTCTAAACCGGGAGAAGCATTTCTTATTTATTTTTAAAACCATAATAATTTTAGAGGTTTGTTTTGAGTTTAATTTTGTTCTTTCTTTTTTCTCTCCCCCCCCCCTTTTTTTATATTTTAGTACCTCTTTTGCTTGTCAATATGTTGAGGGTAGGTCTGCCCCTCACTTAAAGTGACACGGTGACTCAAAAAAGATGTTTTACTTTTCGATTATGACAACGGAAATAAAAGGAAATGTACGAAATTTCATCATACGGAAGGTTTAACGCATTATAAGTCATCACCTATCAATTTACAAGTCGTTAAAACTCATCCGGAAATTACACATGTAAACAGCCCGAGTTGTTTTGGACATTGATTTGAGTGTCACGTGATTGCGATTGCTGTCTAAAAATAGTTACAGAGGGATTGACACACTTAGAAAAGAGTTATAATTTGAAGTTATTCGATCTCTGTAGTAAGAAATATGCATTCAGAGTACATATTAATTAATATATAATTATTAAAGACATCAGGTTTCACAGAGAGGCCACTGGCTCATGATAAATGCCACGCTGCAGTATTTACTTTTCCTGCGCTTTCGTGGCTATGAAACGGAAGGGAAACTCAATATTTTTGTGTTGGCCCAACGCTTAATTCTATGTTTCTCTCTTTAATTTGATTTATTTACTTTTGAACGCCGTAATTTTTCAAAAGTTCATCTTTTCATATGATATATAAAATATGTAAAAATCGTGTAAAAATTCGATATTTGTTAAATCATAGGTTTGTGCGTCACCATGTCTCTTAAAAAAAAAACCCAAATCCGATGCCACGTGCCTGTAAGACCCAGATTGAAAGCCAATTAAGAACAGTTCTGGAGAATGATTCTACCTTTTTTTTTCATCAGAGTTATGGTGTTCTTTCCCAAAAAATTTCCTAAAAAATCAATTAAATTTATTTGTGTTTCATTATTATTTCATTTTTGTTCTAAAACCTCCTAAAATACAATCATTTCATAACGGTCATATGCCTTGTTATAACCGTGTTATATACATGGCATGAATAGAAATTAGCTTCTTTTTTTTATCAATTAACACTGAAAGCTAGAGTTAAATACTAATAATAATATTATAAAATCATTGATAAAACTATGACCGTAAAAATGGACGGTGATAAATTATTTAAGGCAACGCCAAACAACTAAAACAATTTTGATTTGAAAAGGATCTATCTTTATGCATATATATGTATATATAAGTCAGCCAGTGTCCGTCTATATACATGTATGTGTGTTCAAAAATAAGATTAATGAATTTAAACTAACACAAGTTTTTGTGCGCCGTAAATTGCAACTTTTTAAAACATATGATAAAATATAGAACTGTAATTCTAATTCTTTAAATCATGTAGACATGAACCGATACAAACTAATAGATACAGCACGTAAAACTGACCCGAAAATGAATTTAGTGGCTTCCTTTACTAGCCTGGTGTTAAAGCAGAGAACTCCCACCCCCCCCCCCCCCACCCCGGGAAACAAGGGATTGGCATATAATCCCCCGAGTTCGGATAAACCCGGGCCTGCATGACATACAGGCTAGAAGCATCAGCCACCCCCTTCCCATCCCCCAATATTTCTCACATCAAACATTTTTCTTAAATATACATATAGAAAATTGAAATTGAA
Organism: Magallana ariakensis; assembly: GCA_020458035.1. NCBI lineage: Eukaryota > Metazoa > Mollusca > Bivalvia > Ostreida > Ostreidae > Magallana > Magallana ariakensis. Next base: position 16,102,703 of record CM035818.1, on the reverse strand, counting down.
TTAAGATGGAGTTGCACCCTCCCCCTTTTTAGGGAGCATACAAAAATGTTCAACTCCCCCCACCCTCCCCCGGGAAACAAGGGATTGGCATATAATCCCCCGAGTTCGGATAAACCCGGGCCTGCATGACATACAGACTAGAAGCATCATGCAGCCCCCTCCCCCACTTTTTCTCACATCAAAAATTTTTCTTAAAAAACGTATAGAAAATTGAATCAAGGTGAAGATGCCCTTCCCCCCTTTTTCGGAGCATACAAAAAAGTTGAAGTAAATGTTACTAAATTAACACTGAAAATGAAGTTTTAAGTACCCCCCCCCCCCAGATTAGGATTTTCTCTTGATTTTTGATTTGCAATTTTTGAATTTGGCTTTTTCTCTAACGAATTTTGTTTTGTTTTTATTTATATGCTTGTCATGTTTTATTTATTTTATTTTATGTTTTTTTTTTTGGGGGGGGGGGTCTGACCCCACACCCACTTTCAAAAACGATGCTACGTGCCTGATATATTCCTTCGTCCAAGTTAAGAACTTTCTAACAAATGGCCGTAAGCCCCCCCATCCCCCGACCCCCAACCTACACACACACATTCTCAGATTATGAGCTTTCTGAATTCATCAAAGAACGTCTCCTTAATTTTTTACGAATTCTTTTTCTTTCAAATTGTGCAGGATTTTGTGAATCACTATAATTATTGGGTGTTTTTAAAAAAATGAAACAAATTCGGTTGTTTTATAGGTTTTGTTTTGTTTTTTATTAATGTCATTGTTATAGATTATCGATGAGTAATACCATTGAGTTCTATACGCACACATTTTCGACAGTCTGATTAAAAGCATCCTGATTTATTCAATATTAGACAGCGAGTACATTAATTAGCATTCAGACAAATTTTTCAATATATATGTTTTTTCTATGATATAAAATGTTGAATAAGTTAATTTCTGTAACACTACGCAATAATATCAAACTGCACAATTTTATTCCTACGATACATTTTGAATTTTTTTCATATCTTTAGTGCAATAAATTTAATTCAAATGCATCGGTAAATATTTTCCATCAAATCGAATGCTAAAATTTAGAAACTGATTGCTAGTGTCCAAATTCGTTCCACATTTGCACATCCAAAAATAAGAATTTGTTTCAGCGTACTCAGTATTTTACATTGACATTAACTGCTCGGGATCGCTTGCGTTAATAGTAGTAGTAAACCTCTCTTAGTATATCCGACCGCGAGTGAATCAGTTAGTGTGCCTTAGGCACATCTCTCTGTAAAAATTGTAAATGATAGACAAAAAAAAACCTTTACATTTTTATAAATTCTTTTTAAAAGTATTCGGTACAAAATGTAGAACTATTTGTCGGGACAAATCAAATCAACAGAAGGAGTAGTGAAGTAGGGATACAACGAAATAACTTTTTATGACGTAACACTATTATGACGTCATAAACGTTATCGCTTCGTTAACAACTGTGTTTGCACGTTTGTGAAATATACAGATCTAGACGTTTGTCTTATTCGGATGTTAAAACCTTGACAGAATGGCATTCTATGAGAGGTATTGCTAATGTGAAATTTGACAGCTTAATGATTTTATTAATATTTATGCGTATTGTTTTTAAAAACTAAATTCGAATTTCGGTAAAATAGCTTGTTTTTATTTTACAGACTTCCTTGTATAGCAGAAGAGAAGCTGTACGTTGATCAGGAGACGGAGTATACCTTCTTTCAGAACAGTCCTACAGATGCAGGTAATCATCTAATATAATGTAGCCTACTAGTATTTAATATAGTTCTGCTTCTTGTTGCATATTGATCATTTATTTATTTTTCTAAAGAACGAATTTGAAAAAATATCTAATAAAAAGATATAACTAAAATCAAAAGAACATTTTCTAAAAATTAATGTACTTTTCTCCTCTTTCTGTAGGATGGACAGATGACAAAATTGAGCTACCTTCATCAGATAGCAGCTTTGTCAGGTTGGTAATTGTAATTTAACAAACACTTAGCTACAATGTGTATTTGTTTCAACCTGATATAATGAAGGTTATTTTTTTATCACATCAACCTCTCTCATTGTATCACTCTTTTTCAGTTATTGGATGAAACTTTGCCAGGAGAATTTGAGAGAAAGAAACAAAATTCAACAAGAATTGGTGAACGCTCGACTTCCTCAGGAGGCACATGATGTCTGGTGTATGAAGGAGTTCGGGATGCACGAGCGCGTGTTTGAGATGGAGGAGAAACTGATGAAGGCTCGAAAACAGTTCCAGAAAATCGCTGCTGACGTAGACGATTGGGCCTCCCTTGACTATCTCCGATGGAAACGAGATTCGGCGCTAGAGGAAATTCGGAAACAAAACAAGCAACGGAACATACCTCCTAGCTACGCCGTGCCCGCTTTAAGCAAAGGAGTGAAGTTACCACCAATCGGAAAACCAGTTGCTAGAGTGACCGCGAGTTACACACATCCCGAAGCTCCAGTTGTACCTAGAGTTTTGCGTTGTCAAGAAAAGGTGCGCGCAATTCCAGATTATTCAACCGGTTTGAGGAAAAGGGTACAGGAAGAAGTTCGTGTGAACGAGACATTTGACTTGAAAAAAGCTTCAAGTAGAATTCCTGTTAGAAAAACGGGTTTGACAACAGAAGACTTTCTCTCATTCTGGTCTCCAAAACAAAAACAAGCATCGCGGGAACAGAGTAGATTACCATTACCTGTTATTTGCGTCTTAACAACTATCCCTGATTCGGATATCTTAACTACAGACTACAGTTCTCAAAATTTGATGCAAAGATCTAATCGAAAATTAAAAGACGTGGATATGTCGTATCAAAAGCAAACCAAGAGGGAGAAATCATTACAAGCATCATCCCAGAGTGAATTAATTTTGCCGCGCCTACCCAGTCCACCGGCTTGTGACAGCAAACAGAGAACATCCACCAAATTGCGGAGATGTCATTACAAACAATCCACTTCTGCTTTACCGCAGTTGTGAGCTGCATTCAGCGTTTGTGCGCAGGAACTCATTTGACTTTAATGAATTGAATATAAAGAAATTATTTAATTATTTTATGATATTAATATATTTAGAAAAACTAATGATCGTTTATAAATGTTTGATTCTTTCTTAAATGATTTTTTAAAACATGAATGTGCTTTGGTTTTTTTAAAATATATACCCGCATGTAGAGTTTGAAAACGCTTACCTCTCTCTCTTTCTCTCTCTCTCTCTCTCTCAAAACAAACGATGGAAATATTGTTAAAGTGAGACATACTACAAAGCTTGAATATTGACCAATATAAAAATTTACTGCACATAATTTGTAACTAGTGAATCGAATGATGAGAATTTTTTCATTTATTTGCAGTTTCATGGCGATGCATGATACACGTAGGAGCATAGCACAAATGCATAGTACATACATGTACAAATATATTTCTTCAGTTAATTTTCCACCCGCTGAAACTTGATTTGTGATAATCATTGCTGTACACCGTTGCATCTAAAGCTCCATTCATGTTAACCCGGATGGAGGCCACGTCCATCGCGTTCAGCTGTACGACAACCAGTCCAGTAGTGGTCCGCACATTGTTCACACCGTAGGCACTCGTGTACGTCGCCCCGACCGCATTAGAATTCACAAAGATCTGAGTGTAGATATAGTGGCCCTCTGATATCGCCAGGGTCCAGCTGAAGACGTAGACCCCGTGGACGGGGGCCGTGAAGATTCCACTGTGGCGGTTGTAGTGGTTGCCGACATTAGTGACCGCCGTCTGGAAAACTAATTGTTGTCCGTGCCCGGGGCTCGCCAGATGGCCTGACATGTAGGCGTAGAAAGCTACTTCTTGGTGGGTGGGCTCTCCTGCAATTAGCATCGTAGACACATTGGGTACATGTACATAAATGCAATGACTACAAAGATACATTGACTGCATGCATGAGTCTTATTTACCAACTACAACTCATCTAATAACAAGGACAAAACAACGTTGATTAGATGATTGATTGTTGTTTCACGTCCCAATCCAAAATACTTTAGTTAACTCAGTTAGACTAGACATTAGTAACGCTTCTAAAAGAGTAATCATAAATTAAGTTTATTATTATTTTTTTTTTTAGATTTATCAACAGGTGATGAAGAAATTAATTATAAACTGCTCATTTTTTATAGTGTACGTCATATAAGTTAATGTTTGGTACAATATGCTAATGTGAGATAATATATTCGTATATCTAAAATTGCAATGATAGTCATTCTAGATTTGTTTTTTTTTTTTGCTAGGGACGAGGCAAGATAACATCAACTGCGAATAATTACAATACCATTCGAATGAAATTGGCATTTATGCGTTTATATCGTATAGTTAGGTCCATACATGCACTATGCACGCCCATATACATGTAGGTTATGCTACTAATAGATTAAATAAGTTGATGGTTGTCAAGATAATGGCATATATTCTTAAATACCTCTTTCTTGCATTGCTGGTAGACATAAAATTTCCATAACAATTTTCATCCTGCTATATGAATTTTAATTAAGATATGTAATTAAAAAAAATAAGCTGATTGCGCTTGAGACTCGAATTCGGTTTTATCTACTGGAACAAAAATGTTAATATCTATTATAGAACCAATTTAATTACAAGTTAGAGCGTGGACTTTAGGTAGATGTGTCAAACAGCAATGTGACGTAAGCATGTCTATTTCATTGCTAGCCACTTAGCCATGGGTCTTTGAAATCAACAAGATTTGTCTGGATTGAGCTAAGACAACGCAATCGGTGCATATTTCGCTTGAAACCGCATCATTTTTTATTTGTTTTGAGGAAAGAAATAGATAGCTACGTTCTATTATAAGTCCAATGTCTTGTTAAAATGTTTCTAATACCTAGCAGACGGACAATCGCTGCAAATCCCTGTATATTACACATAACTTTCTCATTAAAAAAAATTAAGCAGCTTACCTGGTATAATTAGCCTCTTCTGTCTTGAAACTCTAAGTTCCAAGTCTCTCTTCAGTCTATGAAGACCGGAAGTTGGCTGGGGATCCAAATTATCGGGCGAAGAATCACGTTTGAGCGTTAAATTTATATTTTCTACTATATCGTTTTCATTTTTGATTTTTAACCATTCTTTCGTTTCACAATACTTGGTCAATGATTCAATTTTCTCATTTTGTTGACCAATAATAGCCTCCATTTTTTGCATCCTGATATTTTGGGCATTTAGTTGGTCCGACAAATGCTGAATTTGGGTTTGTAGATCAAATGCAACATTTTCCAAGCGACCAAAACGATCAGCATCAACGTCAATGGACTGACATCTATTTGTAAGAATGAGAGAGGCAAATATAGTTCTTGCTAGCATATAGAAAAGCTCCATTGTTTATAAGAGTCTTCAAAGATCACTTTTTTTTAATTTCTAAATTAAGTTGGTTTATCGTTTTTATACGGGTATTCAAGATACGATTGGTCTTTTATAAGTCTTTTAATACACTTTACTCTGTGCAAAGATTACCATCCCACTTAACACGCAAAACATTTACGTAACTATCGAAAGAATAGATACCCTGCTATTCAGTTGCATGTAACCTGTCAAATCCAAACCCGACTAATGGAACGCAAAACTCGTCTCTGCGTTTTCATATACATTATACTTTATTAATTTGTCAAGAAAGCAGTATATGAAGTCAAATTTAATTAAAGTAGGTGACCTTCATTACATGTTCATGAACTGACCAGGTACTATTTGTTTCATTGTCAAGTATAGCCAGACCTATTTCACCCTTTACCCGGTAGCTAGATGCCTAAATATGTAACGATTTTTTCATACCGATGACTTTATTTCAGGATACCTTGACATACTTAGACGAGAACGTTTTAGTCTCAGAAGCCGGATATTTATATCACAGTTTTCACATGATTAAAGTCAGTCCATCAGAATCGGTCATATTGAAGCATTATTGTCGGATGTAAATGTAAGGAATCAAACCCGGTCAGTGAATGACCATGATGTGACAGTTGACCAGGTACATCCGGTGACCAACCACAACAGCAGAAATTTAACATAAAACATATCAATGAATTATTTTACTAGTATGATTACTATGATTATAAGGCAAGCCCCATCAACACCAACATTTTGAATTTTAAGAGGAATGCTTGTGACGATAAAGACAGGAATCTCTATAGCAGCAGCCTGATATGAAGTTGACATTGACAGCTAAATTAAACATTCTGAAACATACTTGCCGAAGGTAGAGTAACTAAGTTTACGTCATGTATATGTAAGATTACTTACTCTAGACAATTGCAGGACGTATATTATACTTTACCCATTACTTACAACAAGCACAATGCATATAAAAATTCTCTACAACATTACAGAAGCAAAACTGTAGTACGAGTACAATAGCTTCCTGCTACACTGACTAGGCGCAATAAGTATAATTATGCATCGTTAAAGCAATGCAATTAGTGTTTCCCGATTGCATGTTTTACATCTGAGATATTAATATTAAATTCCATTCAATTTTCAAATATTGGTTAAAAATTAAAACAATTATTTTTTTCTTTAATATATGTACTTCTATATAATAAACATAAATGTTATATTTACTTTTAGATAACTTATAGATCTAAACTTTTAAAATAGATTTATGGGAGCCAATAAAGGATTAACATTTGGCTCTGAATAGTTTTTTGAAATTACATGTAAAAAGTGTAACTATTTCTCCGATTTGCTTGATAAACAACCGTGCTTTAACACTCTGACATATCTGGACTTTTCAGTACAAAACTAAACTATAATCAAACCTAAGCCAAATTCAGGCCACATAAAGTCCTTATCGTAACATCATTTTGCTTTATCGCGCTTTAACAACCATTCGTTTTGTAAAAAACAACGCAGGCATCATGTTTGATTGACGTCCTAATTACCTCCATGCAAATAGGAATTGAAAAAGAAAAAAAAATATGGAAAACTGGTTACACTTTATCCTTTCTGCAGTTGTCGAAGAGATTTATTTAATTCGTTTTGAATCAATTTTATAAAATGCAAAGTTTGTATGCATCAGATTGAATAAACAATTTCTTTTAGTGATGCGCTATTTGATTGGTTAAGAGAAAGGCTTTATACATGTATCGCTTTATTCATGTATTAACTTAGAAGTAATAGTCTTCATTTCTATAATTATTGATATAAAAGAATAACTTTAATTGCTTCCGATAATATACGCATACTAGTATAAATTGTTTTATAAAACAATTCGCTGTTTAAGAAGAGTGAACTGTCACAGTTTATATTGACCAGTGGGAATTTGATAGCTATTGAATTCATTTGTAAGAGACATCAATTAGACTTCAAGTGACTCATAGTGACACGTTTATTTAAATATGTACAACTGCATGTACATTTTCTCTGAGTTATTCTCATATCAAAATGTTTTTGATTTCGTTATTACGAATTTAATTCGTTATAACATATTGTTGAATTTGATATAACAAGTTTGATTTGCTATAACAAATTAGTTGAAATCGGAATTACTCAATATTAAAGAGTAAATATTTAATATTTGCAATAGCAGTTTCTTTATTGTTGATTAAAACTGTATTGTATACAATTAGAAGAGCTTCCAGCCACAGAACGAAGTTTTGTAGTACGACGCACTGTGAATATTGCCCTTATGATGCACCGCTGGATCCGAGTTTACTCTGACATACACAACATCCCCTTGATTGATCTCAACTATAACCATTCCAGTTGTTGTTCGTATGTCGTCCACTTGATATGCAGTTGTGTTCATAGCCCCTTTGGGCACTGAGTTAACGACTAACTGTGTTCCTATGTATTCTCTCACAACAATGGTCCATGAAAAAGCATAGACTCCATAACTTGGACATGTAAACATTCCGTTGTGTTGGTTGTAGTGATTCCCTATGTTGGTGACCACTGATCGAAAAATTAGGGCGTGGTCTGGACCTGGTTCCAATTCATCGGCATGTACGCATAGAATGCTGTACCTAGAGTTAAATTGAAAAAATGACAATAACAATCCTTCAACCATCTCAAAAGTCCATAAAATGAAATACAAATTCAAAGCAAAGCAACACAGACCTCCAAAAGATGGAGGTAGGATCAGGTGCCTAGGAGGAGTGAGCATCCTCTGCCGACCGGTCACACCCGCCGTGTGCTCTTTGTCGTAATCGGGAAAAGACGGAAAAGTCCGTAGACAATTGGGTGATTAATTAATGATAAAGAAGTATTCTGAAGGGCTTTGAACTTTCATTTAGACTTTCAATACTTTGATTTAAAAAAAAAAAATTAATGATATTTATTTATTTGGTAAATGATCAATGTCGAGAAATATTTGACAGAAGTACTACATGGCTACACTGTTACTATAGTTCTTATAGAACAGAAAAGAATTATCAGCTGAATAGCAAGTTTTAAAAAACTAAAAAAAATTGGTTGTTGTCATTTTAAAGATAAAAATGATAAAAATGCAAGAAAAAACCCCCACCCCAACTTTGTATCGATGAAAAGAGTGTAGGTACAACTCTAGCACACGGTAAACAATTATAATTCACATGTACATGACATTGTATATTTATGCTCTTAAATCTATTAAAAGAAAAAGATATTTAGTAGTTTCCAAAATGAAACAAAATCACACCACAAAACCCACAATCATAACACAGCATTGCATCCGTAATGATTGAAAGCGTCTTATCATCGAACACATGTTACCTGATACAGTAAAGCGAATTTGTTTGGTTCGATGGTTCCGGTTTTCTTAGCTGTGTTGAATTGCGGTTATCTTCCGAAGCTTTTACAGACGGAATACCGGAATTGCCACTCTGTTGGCCGTTATGATGTTTTCCCTCTTCCTCCCCGAATGCAACTCCGAAAAGCCTCTCAATCGCATCTCTCTGTTCTACAAATGATTCCTGTAAATTCGTAACCATATCAATGTTTCTCGACACGAGATTTTGTTGCTCCCTTGCTGTTTTTTAAGATCTTTAATTTCGTCTTCTAGGTGTCGAATGTACAGATCATGTTGCTTCCTTAACAATTCTGCAATAACAGTTTTCTATGTCTGGTTTGATGGCTTGTATTCCTATTATGGAGAGTAACTGAAAAAGAACTACTACACAAATCATATTATTATACTTTCATGTTAAATACTGAAATCTGATTGGTTTAGACGCAGTTGACAATCCGTTCTCTTACCCTCAGCGTTAGCAACACGCTTGGCAACGGGCCGATAGAACGAATTGTTACATGCGCGTAAATTATGCGCGTACGGTTCGCCGTTAAATTCACGTCATTTCTATATAAAGGCAGTAAAATTTTCTCTAAAATTAAGACATTCAGTATAATAAAATAAATAGTGCCTGTTTGGGAGGGTAACCGTTGAAATTGACACCCCGAGAAACCATTGTCAACCGACGCGAAGCGGAGGTTGACAATGGTTTTCGAGGGGTGTCAATTTCAACGGTTACCCTCCCAAACAGGCACTATTTATATATTGGTAAAGAAGTGAATAGAAGAACTGCCCCACACTCAGAAACTTCAATAAAGAAAAAGAAATCGAGGTAAGAAGAAAGTTGGAAACGGAAACATGCTGCAATACATGCATGTTCTGCACTCTTAAAAAAAACCAACAACCTTAAATCCATGAATCGATTGAATGAAACGACTCAGAGTATACATATAACTTATATAAATCATACGCTAGACTAGTACTTATGATATGCTACAAATTATCAAGTTTGATCATCATGTTATCACTTTATGAACACTTAATGTATAAAAATAAATAATAGGCGACCACTTAATATGCTAGATGAAATCTATGTTATGAACTGTCAAAGTGACGTCCGGATATAAGTACCGTAAATAAAACGTATTGACTATACTTATACCGGTGGTTTGTGTTACGGTATAAATTTGTCCTTACATATGGATTATTTATTCAAATAACAGAGTTTGTTTCAACAGTGAAATCGAACTTCCTGGTTGTCCATGGTTGAACAGTGACTTCATCATGTGATCAAACACCGTGCTTCTCGTTGTCACAGTAATCTTTACCTGTACGAAAAAGGAACCCTCTTTTGTAGCATTCTAATGTGTTATGGTCTTTAATGAATATACAAAATATTTTTGACGTCTGGCTACCGAGAAAGTACAAAGTGTTATATAACAAAGGATTTACCCACCTAAATTTGTCATTGTGAGCTTGTTCATTAGAAAATCAAAGTACTGAGAGTACTGAAAGACGGGGTCTTGAAAGTTTGAATTTGTAATTGTCCACGTTTTCCTCGAATATGCTTCAAAAATTTGAGTTTGAATTAGGTGTTTTAATCTGTGTTAAAATTCGGCTTTTGCCTGATACTTTGTCTATAATCTTTACTAAATCCCGACCCGGACTGTCCTTCTTAATTTTAAAAAATTGACACAACAGTATTTTATGTAAAATAAGACCCCAAGGGAAAAAATACAACTAAGTAGGAAAATTAAAACAACTAAATCTATGTAATTAATTTAAATTTTTATATTTATTCAATTTTGTGATCCAAGGGAACATCCACAAGTCGGTATCCGTTATACAAGGTTTATGAAAACTCCAACTGCTTAATTACCGAACAAAGTTAACATTTGTAACAGATAACCAACACAGACACATGACGTTAGAAATATTTCTTATAACTACAAGATTATTCCAAGTACTATAACAATAACAAGGTTCGTCACGGTCGCCATTTTGATTTTTTAGACCGGCTTATGTGCCACTATTTTCTGGCAGCGTTTCACGTAAAATTAATAGGTACTATTTTTTGTTGGTGTAAACTCGTGCATCATCTACACGAGTTACGATATAACCTTTCCTCTTATTGAAAATTATACTCCGAATTTAGTCTACTGCTTTTCAAATCGATAAAACTAGAAAATGGAAACCGAAAGTGAATGAATCACGTCAAACTTTGGGGTAGACCTTTCCTGATTGGCTGTTATATTTGTCATTAAAAATAAAGCAACAGAATGATAAAGACATTAACTGATAAATGTACAGAGATAAGTCAATTAAAGGACTGGTTAAAAAAAATAAGTAGAATGTCCAAATCAGTCACTTAGTGCTAATGAAGGAGAGATCGAAGGTGTGATGTCTAGGAGAAATATTCACACGACGGTAATATGTATTACTGACATTTGATAGAACAATGTTTATTGCATAATGGTTTTAAATTGTTAAATTTTGCTATTAATTCAGTATTATTTAATTCTAAAATTTCTAATATTTGCAAAGTTAACGCTTTTAACAGCAAAATTAACAAATGTTGTTGGAAATTGTCATTTCAGAGATCTGTATCTTTTCAATACACTATCGTCTATTAAGCGCAAATTTTCATGCGGGTTTGGGTAAAAATGAACTTCATTTCGAAAGCGATTTAATTTTATTCTTATTCAAAAAGCTACAAAAAAGGATTTGTAAATTAGATTTTAAAACTACGATATAAACTATGAGTTTTTATCCTCTTGAAATTGAGATAAGTACTATTTCTATTTACATGTACTACCACACGGTAAATTAAAAATTTAAAACATAACAACCATGTATTATTTCTGAACTCATAGGTCATATATTGGTGTGAGATATTTACCGATTGGAGAAAGATCAGCTGAGTTTCTGATGCTAGACATTAAGATGAAGATGAAGAAATTATTTTAATCATGAAGGTGACTGGTTTTGTACGTTATAAAGTATAGAAAAAAAGTATAAACATTTTGTCTCATAACATGTAAAAAAAAATTACATATATACATGTATTCCAACTAAGCCGGACAACATAAACATTAACATTTAACTTGGTTCTTCAATCGATAAGATTGTATACCGTATATTGTGTGATGTATTGGTCACCCAAAAAGTATAATCTATATTGATTTTGCTGAAAATGCATTGTTCAAAATTTAAATTCAGTTGAATTACCTAAAGTCAATGAACGAGAAGGCAAATTCCGACTTGCGATTATTTTCTATGTACAAAATTCCTTAAGAGATGAACAGCAGTCATACCGCAAGTAGACTGGAAGCCAATGAAGAACCTATTTAGTTCGTAAGACAGCTGTGTATAACCCGTTCAGATTTTAACTTCGGCTCGCGCATGAAGTTTGGTAGTATTCAGGTGATAGATTGTTAAAATAAAATTCACAACTTTAAAAAAATGGCACATTGCGTTAGTGAACTTTACTTTCGATTCAACCTTCAACCCCTTCCATTAATTAATGAGCTCGTCCACCAACTGACTATTGAATCCGACCAAGAATATTTTGATCAATAAAACTATTTGTTTATTTTCTTTATAGAATTTGGATTATACATAGAGGACTTGAACAGATTTAATGTGTGTTTTTTATAATTTATATTTACTGAAATGCATGATCTTTTCTTAAGCATAGACTCAATTCATGTGTTCTACTCGTGCCTTCCGGTTTGAGACTTCGGCTGACAGTAAAATAATAGACGGGTCACGTGACCCCGTCCAAATATTTCAAACAATTTTCCATACACGGAAGTATAAAAACTAATATAGATAAAACCATTATGAATGAAAACAAAACTTATCATTTATATATGGTTTAACATCGTTACTCCTTGTTTTATTACCTTTTATTTATTTCGAGTCTACATTTTTACAGAAAGAGGTCTATGTTAATATGTTATTTGCTACTTAACTTACGGTTTTTTTTTCTATTTGTAAATTGACAAACTATTTAACTCAATAAGTCTGATGTTATTGTTTATTACTAACACAAAATGAAGTACAAGTAATAAACCAAAACAAATAGGATGTGTCGACATTAAAGTTTGTTACTACTAGCTTTCTTTCCTTTGAAACCGAATAGGCATCTTCCATGGTTGTACCATGAGAACTTCCTTAATTTTTTAGATATGGTTTGTTTAGCTATAAGCTATCATTTAGTAGGGAAAAATTAGATTTTGAATTTGAATGATTACTTATATCTTTATACAGAGCTCTTCTTCTAAAGGAGATCAATATAGTCTAAAAATGGCCACCACCACCCAGCCCTCTTAAATATAGATTTGCTGAACTAGTTGTGTCGCTTTTATTTGTGCAAAGAAATTTAAAAGAAGTCTTACTAAACACAGCTAGTCTAAAACCTACAGAAAGACGAAGCCAACAAAAAAAAATTAACAAAAGGAAACATTTTATTTCAGCTAAACATGGTCCAAGTCCTTTTATCAATGTTAGATTAATCGAATTAAAATTATTGTACATGTATTTAACATTAAGTAGGCGTTTTCCGTCACAAGATAATGTGAAACTTGAAAATGTCATCTTTACTAAGGACGCTTGTTAAAACTTTCTATAATTACTGGAAAAGCAAGGAAGACTTCCGTTGTGACTAAACAGGAATAGTTAAATAAGCCCGCGTCGTTTTGTATTGATCATCTTTCGCCATGTTCCCTGTCTGGAAACGTCTCCTGCTTTTCTGCTGCTTTTGCTGCCGGACTGCGAATAGTTTCCCGCCAAATAATGTCCAGTCGGAACCTAATACACAGTCTCATTTCTCCATTACCCTGGGGGCAGTGTACGCGTCCACGGCTTCGTTTTTGGATATGTTTAACCTCATTAACAATACTGGACAGTCTTATTCTCAGAAAGTGCAAGAATATTTCGGCTCAGGTAAAACTGGTTTCCTTCGTAATTTTATGGAGTTATTACTACAATATATTCATAACCTTAAGAAGCTAAATCTGTATTAAAAATGTCTGGTGTTATCAGGGACGTATATACTAACGGGATAGGCAACTTCTACATTCGCCATGTTTACTTCCCAAGCTATCACGCTAGCCTTGACAAGTTTTTAAAACTTTGTTTAATCCCAGTAAAATATGTCTTTTTTTTAATTAGATTATTATTTATTTTTTCTTGCTAAAAGGAATAGGTTTTTCATACATTTTAATCATATGTAGTAAACTAATTTAAATATAAAGAAAGTAAACATTGATTTTTACGTACTCTTGGAAATGGGGCAAAAACGGGTCTCGAGGTTTTAAGAACTCCGTCGTAATTATGATCAGATCAGGGTTATAAAGTAAAAATAGCAATTATAGAATAATTTTAATTTTAAGATAGTTTTTAAAGGTTTTATAACTATATATCAGGTAACATCATAAATATATAAAGTTAAAAATGACCTACGAAATCACGTACCGCGTGATTTCGCCCAGACTTGCGAGAGTTTCCTATCCGGTTAGATAACAAAATTTGACTATTCAAGAAGTAAAATATACAAATTACATGTAGCATTTACAGTCTTCCTAATTTATATCTGGGTTTTCCAAAGGAAAATTTATTAAAATGGTGAAAATGGCGGGCGGGCGGCTGCTAAAAGGGTACCTCTATTGTACGGATAACTTCTCCTACAGTTTTCAAGATGGGAAGTTGTTGTTTTGCAGATCAATTGTACATATATCAGAGATGTGCATATTATTGGTTGTTTATTTTTGATAACTTATTAAAACAATAACATGCTGTTGAACTTTGTCATTTTCTCTCAGAATATTGCATAAAGAATACCCCTATTGTACGGACAATTCCACCTACAGTTTTTAAGATAGGAAGTTGTTGTTTTGCAGATCAATTAAACATATATCAGAAATGTGCATATTACTTGAATTTTGATTTTTATAATTTATGTAAAAAATACCAGCTGTTAAACTTAGTCATTTTCTCAGAAAATATTGCATAAAGGGTACCCCTATTGTACGGATAACTCCTCCTCCTCCAATATGAACTTACTAGCTATATTTTTGCAGAATGTTGCATATAATGTACTTCATTTCTCTGTACATGTAGTGTTTATCAATTCCACAGGTGCTTGGGGACGGGACCCCCCCCCCCCCCCCCCCCCAATATTAACCCCCTCCGAATTCCCGAGTTATTTTTCATCAGTTATTTTTTAAATTATATGTTGATGTATGCTATCACAATTAACGCGAAATAAGTTATGTCAGGGACGTATTGTATTGTATTGTATTGTTTATTTGCTAAAATTCATAAGAATTATAAGCAGTTGAAACATATGTACATAATTATAAATATATAACGCTACACTCTATCCAATCAGAAGCAAACAGTTCGCTATTGACGTTACACAATATTCTAAAAAATTATTATTCATACATGTACATTCATAGGAGGAGAGACCCTATAAATCATTAAATCAAATGATTATGTAAATAATAATGATAATAATATTAATAATAATAATAATAATAATAATAATAATAATACATCAGTTGGATGTACTAGTTATCCGACATCCCGTTTTTTACCTGCCTCACGCAGAAACATTGCGAGATGGCACAGTTGTTTGCGATTATGAATGGCAAGGAGTTGAACTAACTTAAACATTGAAGGACGAGACCAGTAATATTTTTTTAAATACAATACCCGTAGACTTTTATAAAATGGACAGATAAGAATAAAATGGAATTAATCCTCGACTTCACCTAAATTACAATATTTACAGATACGCATCGATCTGACAGTTCCATTATAACGGCCTTGCTCTACCAAAAGCAAATGCGATGACAGTCTATATTTTGTTAAATGGACAACAAGGTTTTCCGGAATATTTTTACGCAAATAAAATTGTAACGGAAAAAGTGTCAGGCAGATACTTGTACAATAAACATTTAGAGGATTACTCGAAAAATGCGTCTCTTTCCTGTATAAAAAAATCAGACAACCTTTGTGAAGTCATATTTAATGATTCTACAATAGTAAGGTTACACAAAATCACTACACTTGCCTTCTTTGACAAGGAAATTTTAACCTAATGAAACATAATGCTAGGGACAAAAAAAATTTTTAGATACGAAAGATTTTTGTAAATTTACCCAATTTCACTTTAATTATATTCATAACCAAAACCAAAACCAGTTGACGAAGTTAAGAGAACTGTTTAAATTTTTCAAAACATAAAGAGTCTTTCATTTCACAGGTACCAACCTAATTTTTGGGAGAATTATTTCTCCCTAACAGAAAAGTAGAAAGAAGTTTGACATCAGGGAGACTGTCAATATTTGATACAGCATAACCTACAGAAATAATGATATACACAGATTCAACCTTAATTAAAATTGAATTAAAATTTAAGCAAGTTAATAAAAAATAAAACAGCTTCTAAAAGTTTTAAAAACTTATCCAATCTATTAAATTTAATTTATTTGATGTATTCATACATTTTATAGATGACATGTTTTGTAATAGTGTTAGCTAAATGACAAATAAAACCAGTCTCTGTACTTCTGTGTATTTTGGAGGTATTAGTCCAACCTTTAGACCCAATTACAACCATTGTGTAGAGGATCATTTTAATTGATAACTGATAACTGTTGGCAGATGGTTTTATGATTATTTTAACATTAATTTGGCAGAGTTATTAACTAATTACAAGTTACCAACTAATTTTAATATCAACACTAAAAGTAATAAACATCGGTTGTAATTTTCAATGCACAGTTGGCTACATGTTGCATCACTCGTATTTATACCCATAAAAGATAAGACAATCAATTAATCACAACAGTGGTTAACTGAGGATGTGGAAACGTCTTTTGAATTAAATGAATATCATTTTAATGTCTCTGGGGTTAATTTACACGATCATGAACTCAGAATACAGGGCGACTTCAACTTCTCTTTCGGAGGAAATTCCGGCGAAGTTACCGATCATAAAGCGAGTATTTCGCCCATGTTGATGATCGAGGCTATCAAAATGATTGTAAAACGAAAAAGATGTGGGTCTTCTAAAAACGAATTTAGGTAAAATTGGGTTTCTTTAAAAAAAAAAAAAGTCTTTTCAATGTGGCGAAAAAAACAATTCAGTCAGCGGGATTTAATTGGGTCGGTTGCCTTAGGGGAAACACAGATATTTTTAATTTTGGCCTAACTGATGAAAAATAAATCGGGAATTTGGAGGAGGTTAATATTGGGGGGGGGGGGGGGGGTCCCGTCCCCAAGCACCTGTCATCAATTCAGGGTTGACAGATGGATTATGGATATTGTTCACATGAAAGAAAACCCGGTTTGCTGTCACATTGACAGCTTTTCACTTGTTTTATTTATAAAGGTAACGCTCACAACGTTAAAAAAGTACACTATTGTCGAGTGTATTTTTTGGCAAGTTTGTTGATTATTGATTCTTGTATCTTCGCCCACTAAAACACATTGCTATTTGAAGCTTTATATAAGAAAGAGTATATTATATAAGAGTACAATTGTGCCACAAAATTTGAATGCATCGCATTTAAAGTGGAAGTCAACACATGGCCTTATTTACTGAATGCACACGAATGTGAATACATTTAGATTGCCTGTACTCCTCCGGTTTGTTTTCTATAATGACCTAGAAATAAAGCTATCATGCAGATGAAAAAAAATCTCACCAATTTTGTTCATTTAAATGAGACAACAATGCTAAAATAACCCAAGATAACATTACAGTTGGCATTTGGTGTCAATTAAGTCAGTTTGAATTACGTCATCTGTTGTTGTGCTGTAGTAGAAGCAGGTAGAATTCATGCATTCTGGGAAATGTATACATGTACTTGGATGAAATCTGTTGCGCAGAAATAGTTATGGAGAATCGAAGTTTTGTTGTTTTGTTTTTCTGTTTCTTTGATTATGCGGTCACGTTTCCGCCATTATTCCGAGTAAGCGAACCCGGGACTTCTTCTCATTATAATATCACCATGAATGCTGTATTTCGCGCGACTTCGAAATACATGGATGAATCTGGTTTACACAATATGACAGTTGGAACCGTTTTCCATCACGTTTCGACTTATTTTGGTACAGGTAAAGAACTGAATATTATGAAATACTTGTACTCCAATTTGAAGTAGAGTAAGCTGTATTATATAGAGTATTCCAATATCGGAAAATAAAGCCGCTTATATGCAATCATCCATAACGAAGCAATGCCAAATACACAACAGCTCATTTTTAGTTCCAACTTTTCTGTGTTCGTAAAGTGATTAATTAACTTATATTAAATTAAATTGCTTGTTTTTATATGCACACGATACTTGTTTTTGAGTGGCCCGCATCAAGTTTACATTGTTTATATTTTGCAGATTAATAATTCGTCTAGGTGAAAATTGAGTTGTTTTATTTCACTATGTACACCGTAGCCATTTTGGCGTACATGGCCGAAATGCTGAAATACATTAAGAGTCTGATATATCCAAAACATTTTATTGCGTTCAATAACAATGTTATACAATGACCCGTGTTAATTTCAGACCAGGAGTCATATTCGAATCATATAGGAATTATCAGAAGAATTATTGGCTACGAAAACAACATTCAGAGAGATTATGCTGGCATCTCGTTCTACCATGTCAACGGAGAACAAATTGAAATAGGTATGGTCACTGAAACATATATATACTGCGTTGTAATATAAACGAACTATGCAGCATAGTTATTTTATTGTTCTCTAGTTCTGTCAATATATTCGTCCATGTTTGTCTTTCTGATGGACTGTCTGTCTCAATTGAGAGTTTTGTTTCATCTGTAGACAAAAGCGATCGTCTTTTTGAAATATGCAGCTATAACGTTAGAAATATATGGACTTCCTATGTAGAATATGAACATAGTAATTTGTTTTATTTAACCAGGATAACAGTCATCAATAATAAAATATAAAAATCTTTTACACTAGCTCATAATTACATTCGCACCCTGCGACAGTCCATAGCGGACCTATCAAGCACTGCTACCTCAGAGGATGACCTGGAGGAAATTCGGGAAAAAGTGGGTGCCGCTCTGTACACCATTCAGGAGTTCTACAGCAATACAAACTGGATAGAACTCACAGAACGCATGAGAAACAATAAGATATACGAAGATTTCGGTTAGTTTTAATTCAACTGAAATTGATTGTGTTCATTAACAACTCAATGATCTTTTTATAAAAGTAAAGACGATAAAAAGAAAAGAAAAAAGAGCCATAATAATATCAACTGTATAATAGGGGAACATTTTATTCTCTTCTTTTCCCTAATTTTAGAAATGTTGTGACTTAAAAAGATAAAAGAATTAAATGTTTTTTTCGTTATGTTTGACCTATTTATTTAATTTAGGCCAAGATAATGTGACATTGGTGGCCATTGCTGGTGAGCAGGATAATACATGTGCTGACTGTGGATTAATAGAAGGGTACTGTTTCCCTCACCATTCCTTCAGCCCATCCCATCCCATAAAAATCTCTCATGCTCCTGTGCTGTTTACGTTATATAATGTTCATATACTATTGTTCATTTGCAATATGATATAACCTGCAAAAAAAAAAAATACTCATTTCTGAAGCATTTCTTAAGCGTAACTTTCAATGTTTTGTAGGCTTTTAATCTGCGACAATAATATCAGAGGGGATAAATTGACAAGTGGATACAAGTCAGGCCAAGACGTCACAAAACCTATCAGTATGTAGACATAATTCTTTATTACTATTCAACTAGTTTGATATCATAAAATATGTCGAAGATAAGTAAAATAAACCAGATAAAGATTCTACATGATATCAAATGATATAAAAAATTCCCGATATATTTTGAACATTACATACATGTACATGTTTAAGTACATATGATAAAGTATACACTTGTGACTAATATTAAAACATTGATTATCTAGGGACGGGGTTTCTTGGTAAATGCAGTCATGGATCACCGGATGACGATAGTCGTTTTTTCACCGCAACAGGAGGTATCTACAAAGGCAGATCTATTGTAGACGAGGCGCCTCACTCCTCTAGGCATGGATCGGCTTCCGACGCAGCAATGAATGCAACGGAGTACTTCCTTATTGGCCAAGGTGTAATGTCAACTGGTTAATTAACGATCTCCAATCCTCAGCAATGTTCGATAACTCTAAATTATCCGGATTTCTTTTATTCGTACCATAAATCTGACTTTTATACAGACAATTTTAATTAGTATTCTACTGCTACAATAACCGATAGTCACACAACTACATGTTTGGCATAGTGGATCCACGGAGAACTCCCACTTATATACTTGTTGGTAGAGGGTTCGAGTCACTAATGTACAAATACATATTTTTAAAACTCAACTTTTTTCTTAATTCCATTATATCAATCGTGGGCAAATTTGCAATAACTTTGTAAAATGCATGGATACCATCTAAAAATTTCATTTTATTTCATTTCATTTATAAATGTTGAAAGAAAATTAATTATTTTTATGATGAAAAAATACTTTGAGGCAGCTGAGGATCGGAAAACCTTAAATGACAATAAACGAGTTAGGCCATTCCAAGTTTTTTCTATGTTTAGCGTCCGCGGAAGGATTGGTTTTGAGATGTAAAAATAAATAAAAAACATAATGGTTGTTCATAAAATTAGATCGCTTTTTCATATGTCGGAATCGGGATCACTTTTCAAATTGGGATCGGAAATTAAATATTAATTATAACAACATTCAAAATGGAAACCATAGTGGTTATTTGTTATTTTTGTTACAAAATGAAGAAAATACTTCAAAATATTTAATATATTTTATTTTGCTCAACCTTTGTTGAGTTGTGTGTTTTTTCTAAGGTTTGTGGTTTTTTTCCTGATAGAAAGATAGGTTTTTGAGTTTTGGGTGGCCGCTAAACAAAGAAAAAACTTGCAATGGCCTTACTATGCTGATAGAATTTAGATAATAAAGTTCAAATTTAAAATACCCTTACGGTTAGCTTCTTCCGTATTATTTTAGGAAGAGGACTTTTGAGCCTGATAGGTGCAGAGGCCTACCGGGATGTGTTTGGTCTTCGGACTAGAGAAGATGTGGTTAAGACTTCTTTGACCTTTGTGATCGACGTCACCGGATCCATGGGTGACGACATTCAAGCCGTCATAGCTGCCACGAAGAATATTGTTAACGAGGCAAAGGACTCTGATTTTGTACCAGAGAACTATATCTTGGTTACTTTTTCGGATCCAGGTTTGTTAACTTTGTTAAGTTCATTGTATGGCAAATCGTTGCAAATCCATACTCTGTCCCGAGTTTTTGCTTCCACCTCTTTTTGCTTGATATTTCGATAATCATAAATACCTTTGTGCTCAAACTATGTTCATCCACTAATATGAAAAATGTCCAGATTATCTGTTTTGAAACGCCCCCTCTACCGCTTCAGGTTTCAATACACATCCCAAAATAAAAAGTCTACGGCGATTTACCATTGCATCAGCCATTATTAAGCCCGGATGATAACGTTGAAAAATTGTGCGAGGTGTCCCGAGAACTTCCGAATGGAAAAAAGATGTAAACATTTCCCATTATAAATCTCCGTAAGAAATTTGTTTTCGTTCCTGTGAACTTTTTTGAGTGAAAAATGATAATTTGTCAATGAAGATATCTTGGATATTTTACCTTTTATCGATATCAACAGCATTTCTTTCACAGGTATGAGTATTTTTATTAAAAATCATCAAAAAGTGGTGGAAGCAATAACTTGGGACAGACTATAGACATGTTTTTGTCCAACTGCTCCATTATGAAGAAGACTTAGCATAATGTAAAACATCTATATACAAAGTATGTAAAGAATATTCAAAATATCTTCAGTTTTTCAACCTACTTAGTTACTTTGTACCCATTTAATGCGTATTTTCCATGTAATCGTAATTTAAGTAAAACACCAACGTAAAGAACTTTAATTTGTGCCCTTTAAACACTTTTCTAAACCACAAATGTTTCAATAAAGATAAAATGGAAATTCAAAACTCATTTTATCGTAGGTTTTTGTGTTAATAATGTGCTCCCTTGTTTATGTGGCAAGACTTGAGGCGGAGGCAATGTGTAGTTACATGTATCTTAATGCTGACATGTGGTGATGGTGATAAAGAACAGTGTTCAAATTCTAAAGTCCTCAAAAAAAAAAATACGAAAACAGGAGCAGGGCGAACACGGACCTCTAAAAAAAATAGAGGTGTGATCAGGTGCCATGGAGGTGTGAGCATCCTCTGCTGACCGGTCACACCTGCTGTGTCTCTTTGTCGTAATCGGGAAAAACGGAAAAGTCCGGACACAATTAGGTGATAAATTATGGTCTAACAATTTGTATGGAAAACGTCAGTCAGCATGCCGACCATAGCACATAAGAAATGATGACTTCAAACGAGACTGTTGATAGTCCTGTTTTATCCACTTGTTTGTCAGTAGCTTGACGTTTTGAAATTTTTTCTAACATTTGCCAAACACGGACAACAAAGTTTTTATCTCAGAGCACCATTTTTATTTTAGTTTTTAAAGGCATATTTCACTATTTGTTTGATTCAAATTAAAACTGAATTTTAAAAGTCAGCGTTTTTCAATACACTGTAGAATTTTACACAATCTAATTAATAAAAGACTTGTAAAGGCAGTCCAAAATACATTTTTAAGAGTATCTTAGAGGAGCGACTTTATTAGTTTTAATCAGATCGGATTTTACAGAGAGTTTAACAACGGGACGAAAAACTACAAACCCTCAGACTATGATCACGTGGCTTGAAGATCTTGTTGTCAGTGGAGGGGGTGACTGTGCTGAATATGCTTTGTCTGGGATGTTAAAAGGTACGGTTCATAAACGCATACATAATTATACAGGTGCGCGTGTGGGTGGTTTTTTTTTAAAAATATTCTAGCGATGATATAGTTTTATTGAAATGTGTAACTGATATTCATTTAAAGAATTCATTTTGATATTTTCTAAAATTTAATGTGAAAGATGGGGCAAAAGAATATCTTCCTTGTAACTTAGATATGATGTATATAATTTTCATGCCTATAAATTCCAAAACAAGACAAATGATAGTTGTATATATTCGTTATTTAGGAATAGAAATGTCCAACGTAAAGTCTAAAATTTATCTCTGCACTGATGCGGATGCAAAGGACGAAGATAAACAAGGCGAAGTGATGGCTGGACTTATGGCGAAGCAGCTGACCCCCGTGTTTCTTCTCACGGGCCAGTGTTCCAGAAGAAGGAGAAAAAGGAACAGTGACGGGGGTAGCTACATGTATCTGTTAAGACTCTTTCTCGAGAAATAAGTGTCACCGTATGTAGGGTTATTTTCACCCCGTGTAATTTTCACCCCTCTACACTTGCAAACTGTTTTACCCCTTCTTAATTCGTCCAGACGCAGTTGTGTTTAAAGGTAGATAATTCGAAACATTGAAATTCGCCCAGTATTAAATTCGCGCGCTGACAACGAGGGCGAAAGGGGCGAAAATAAAAACGGGCGAATTTTCCCCTGTATACAGTATTTAAATCTAAACAAATCCACACTTGTTTTAGAAACTTAACTATTTTTCTCTAAGGAGGCTGGCGGTCAACGAACTACCCACAAAACTACTGTATTTTCAATTTTTAGATAAGTCAAGCCTATTATTTAGTAAAGAAAAGTTCCGGATATTTTAACTTTGAAATTTGAATAATTTATGAAGCTTTTATACAGAGCTCCGCTACTTGAGGAAATCAATATCTATTTCAATCTATAAAATCTAAATATTATAAATGGCCGCCGCAATCCCTTTAAGTTGGAATTTTAAGGTTACCAATAATGATTTGATAAAGAACTCAAACCATTTTTCTATTTTCTGTTAATAGCAGAGGAATTCGAACTTCAGGAGAGTTTTTCGAATAAAAAGGACTCACGTGGTCCAAGAGTTAAACGGTCCAGTTTACAGGTGTTTCAGAAAATTGCAGAAGGGACTGGAGGACGAGTGTATGAAACAAAAGTTGCAGAACTAGAAGCAATTGTGGAGAAAGAGATAAAGGTTAGTTATTTGTAATGTATTGATTTTTTTCTGATTTAAGGGTATGCATATAAACTACACAACATTTTAAACCATAAAAATCAAAGTTATATCTGTAAAAAGAATACGGAAGAAGACAAATGTGTTTCGCATAAAATTACACTTTATAAATAAACAAAAATATTACATTCTATATTTGAATCAGTCTGTATGAAAAGAGATAAATATATCTACGATCTCGATGTGTTGTTCTTTTTCCTGTTTGATACAAAGTATTTACTTAAGCATTGCATGCTTATTTTTGGATTTCGTCGGTCCTATAACACACCAAGCGGTGCAGACAAATTGAATACTGCGCGTTAGCGCAGTTTGATAATTTGTTTGCACCGTTTGGTGTGTTATAGGAACGACGACGACATCCAAAAATAAGCATTCAATGCTTATATTTATATTCATACTGATGTTTTTTGTATAAAATATATGTGTATCGTCGCTGTAAAGCCATTATATACGCTCCCAGTCAGGGATATGAAACATACATGTAACAGCCAAATTAACATGCTATTTCGTACGCTTCCGCGGCTAAAAATATAGTGCCAAAAACTGTAGAGAAAAATCTTTTTAATTAAGGAGTTGATATAATTTAATAATTTTTTTTCAAAAGTACATATCAAATTGGTTATGTAAGGTTGAACGTTATACTTAATCTTACAAAAAAATATACCCAAAACACGTAGTGACGTTTATATTAATTTTGTGCTCATGGCGCATGAATTAGCAAAGTGTATTCATAGGAAATTGAACGTCGCAGATTTCCAATGAAAACATAAGGGGAAATATACACTGAATGTAAATATAAAGAAAGTATTAAATGTTTTAAAATAACACAGTTCTAAGCCTCAAAGATGACAGACACAATGTTAAGCCGAGTGGATCGACTTCTATGATAAATACACAGCTCTGACGAGAGTAAACTACGAAATGCAAGAACAACTTTGCTCATCAGATCAAACAAATCGAATATACCTGATGTAAAACACCATTTTGAAGGAACTAATGTGAATTTGAAAATGACATAAATCTTGAATGCTTTTTTTGTCTCTGTTTACTCTTGACACACGATCCACTTTGTATAAAACCTTATGTTATGATGAGACCAAGTGTCAGCTTTCAAGATAGTCATAAGATAACACTTCTCAGCTTTGAAAAAAAAAAATTATTTGTTTGTTTTTGATATTGTATTGCAGGTCATTTGATTTTAAATTAAACTAATTAACCGAAACAAATTTTTGACATATGAGGTTCATCTACAAATAAACTTCCATTTGATAATGTAACCAAAACTTCCGCATATTTTTTCATAAATTTGAGTGGAAGAAACTCGCTTGCTTTCCGTACACGCTAGTTTGTGCATGTAATTTTTGCGTTACGTTTAACAAGAAGTTTTAATGATACATTGTCTTTTCCGTTGCGTCTGCAAAGTTTCATCTAAATAATAAATTTTTGATTTTGAGACAGATTGTATCAAAATAAATAACACTCATACGCAATATACATTATTCAACAAGATGCAAATATTATCAACATATTTTCAAACATACCAATAAGAAAGTTTATAAATCATTGTAGGATACCTTTCCATCCTCCAATGTTTTTGTCACCCACTTGATATTTCCTAACAACTACATGCCAAATAAGAACATCTCGATACCGGTAGACAACCATATTGAGACACTTAAGATCGAAATAACAACCGTTTCTGCTGATAGTGAATTTTCCTTACTGTATCCTAATGGTATGTCATCTTTAAATAGGTAGCTGTAATTTACAAATAAATGTTCATAAATGTTGTCAGAAAATATTGATATTCACCTGTAGCTACAAGTTGTCAACATTTAACAAAACTTTTCTATTCCAGGAACTGACGTAATGTTCTCATCTAATATTGAACAGAAAAATATTTTAGGAGGCAAATTAACTATATCCATTCTGGTATGTATATTATGCGTTCACGAAATGCATTGTTAACTTATCCAAATTGTAAGTAGCGTTACGTTATTCAATATATTTAAATTATGTATAAATTTGACATACTTTGTACAAATTCATGCCAAGATGTTTTTACAATGTGCTTAGAACCCATCCACCGGTGCTTGGATTCTCACAAGAAAAACTTCAAAGGCATGGACAGTGAACGTTACTGCCCAGAGTCCGATGGACTTTTCTACAAGCCTTCTCGCCCCTAGTCCTGATGGTAACTCCTACTTCCTTGTAGGAAATCCAATTATGGGTATGTATGTGAATTTATCTGTAAACCCTTTTCTCCAGATCAAGTAAATATAGATTGAAGAAATCATTTGATGACTCGAGTTCTACTTTTTGTGTAATTGATATGAAAATATGAAGTTTATTTGACCGGTGACCATCTTAATCAAGGACAATTTTCCGTGAAACGCACAGTTCTTTAAAATCATATTTAAAGCCAAATAAAAAATCATGTCTTAATTTAAGCTAAATGTTCATTTTTTTACAAATCAGCCCCCTTAAGTGATAAAATACCAATGTGTATGACCAGATAATCTTCGTTGCATAAAAATATTTCAAAATAAATTTTTGTTTTTTTTTCTTCAGGTTTTAACTACTCAATCGTCGTTGATATTCAAAATGCAAATCATGAATTTACCTGTGACTATGCTTTATTGTTCGATGACAATTGGAGTGAGGTGGCTGAAATTCCTTTGACAAAAATGGCGGTTCAAGGAATTTCTTCCTGTATTGGTCCATTTGTACCATTTAACAAGGTAGCATATGCAGTAATGGTGTCATGACATTAAAATATGCTTAAAAGCCTTTTTACAATGGTTTCGTTATTTATTTTTTTCTAACCATAAGATACATATAGATGTATGCCGCTAGAATACGTGATGCCTACATTTTTAATTCTGTCATTATCTACCTCAGTCAAGTTTTATACAAATCAATGGCACTGATGAGCTAGGAAACCCTTATCTAAGAACCCGTATGTTCAGTATCCTACCAACGTCCGTCCAGCTCCGTGTTTTACCGGTTCTAGGTCAGTACTATCATAATACTGATTATCTTACATTATAATAAGATGTTGTTATTTAACTGTCCAATTAATTAATATGTTCTTTTTTTCTTTGTTTAAAAAAAAAATAAAAATATCGCGGTGTCTAAATAAAATATATAACAAACATAAACATAAAAAATCATGCTAGTAGATTCATTTGATAAAAGTTTTTGATCCAACTTATTACTCTAAATTTGTAGACATCTAATTGGATTTGTGTTATATACAATATTATATTGTTATTCTTGAATCATGATGTTAATGATTGGCAGGTGCCCTACGATTGAATGAGGGTACAAACATTTCGTTTTCCCTGACAAACACCGGGGACTCTACAGCCGAGTTTATCATTACGATATCAGACGGTGACACTACCATCGACGTTCAAACGGGTATTTTAAAGACAGGACAAATTTACGAAGCTGTTGTCATGGTTACGCCGGATTCTTTGAAATCAGTGTAAGCAAAACAAAAACCTTACAAACAATGGCATGTCTTTTGTTTTTCATTTGTTTAAAAGAGATGTAATGTATAATATACAAGAAGATGATTTTCAAAGTTTCAAGAATTTATATTATTTTTTGCATATTATGTTTAATTAACATAAATTTGTGTTTTAAAAATAAAATCTCTGATACACAGAGTTCTACGTTTCGCTGTCTCCCTGAAGAATTACACAGGTGTCGTGCAATCAGAAACGCGGCGCTTTTCAGTAAGTACCGTTCATGTAATCGTCAAACTTGTAATTATCCATATATCAATGTTTGATCTATGGAATCATTTTATAAATATAGGATCTTTCATGATTTGCGATGGTATATGATTTTTATCCAACGAGTTGTGCGTTTTCTATCCCCAAGCCTTGGCGAGGTTATAGAAAACACACAACGAGTTGGATAAAAACCATACACCATCGCAAACCATGAGAGATTCTTTTTATCACATGTTTTACCACATATTTTGTTAATATTAATTTTTTTCTGTAAAAATTGTAATTGTGAGCCGCACAACACATTAACTGCAAGACGTCAACAACTTTACGCATGAAAATGAAGTTCCTTGAAGTTAACAAACAAACAATTCATTTTCGAACAAATTTTTATGAATCCATGAAAAATAAATAAAACAACATTAAATGTTTCACATTTACATCTTAACACCCCTCAACTGAACTAATTATTTACCTTTTCATTCTACGTCAATCAACCGCCTAAACCTACGTAATATTTAATTATGACTTCACTTGGCGTAAGAACACACAGTGGAATATCAAAAATTTATTCCATGAGTGATATCCACCGTATATTGAGATAAACATAAGATAAACAATTAATATTTATGATATATCAATTTATTCTACAATTTAAGGTTCAATTAATAACTGTTTCTTTAAAATATTGTCTTTATCCATGCGATTCCCTACCTTCACAGGTGACTGATACTCGCACAGCAGACTGTACCGTTCTTGAGTACCCGAAAACATGTCCAGTGGAGTCGCTTAACTCGTACAACTGTTCTAAGTATATCTGGACTGGTCTGGTCGAGGTCTCCTCGTCTACCATCCGCTTGTCAGAAATTATCGTGTCTTCTGAAGAAGTTGTACTAGAACATATGAACCTTACCCTGGCGAATTTTTCGTTACCTATTTCAGTGAGGTAAAATGATATAAATATCAATTTAATAGAAAAAATGGTGACAAAGAAACGATTTGTTGCAGTATAGTTTTTAAAGCGAAGATAAAGCATATATTGTGGTTTCATCAGTAATCGTTGAATCCCAATTATCGTGGATTTCTCTGTCGACTTGTCCCACGAAATTCAATGTCAATTAAGTGCAATATCTAGTAATATATTGTATTGAAAGAATCATTGGCCACGAATTTACGTATCCTTGAAACTGTGATTTTCACTAAATTCACGACTATGGACGCCCACGAGTATTAATGAAACCAAAGTATGTCTGGTTATAATGCACTATTGTATATGATACACCAGGGGCAGCTGTTGTGTGCAGGCTGTTTTGATTTCCATTTTGGACAAAAACGGACATTTCTCCCAATGTCGTTTTGAACTTTCCAACCAGCCACTAGCTATTGTGCAGCCTACAACGCCAGCCGTCGTAGAACCAAAGGTTATTTGCTAATAGTTAATGGGTTAAACTATGTTATTATTTAGGCAAGTTTAATGTATATGCTGTATTATCATTATTGATAAATATGTATGTTCACATGGATTCATATTACATGTCATATCACCCTAGAACCACGAATGCAATGATATACACGACTTACCCTATATTAAAAAAACCATGAAATCAAATCCCTGTCAAATTCCTTATTTAACAACACGAACACTCTTTGGATAACAAGTCCAATCACTAATCGTAAACCATGGAAGATCTCACGAGATTTTGTGTTTTGTAGACGGAGGTTGTTGTTGTCAACTGGTTGATGATTGGTGTCGTGGTGGGATCGGTTGTTGCCGGAATCATCCTTGTGGCTCTTCTCGCGGTGCTCATCTACAAGACCAAATTCAACAAGAACAACTCAGGAACCGCTGTGTCCTATACAAAAGAAAAACTCTAAATATGTTTTTTTTTAAGTTTGTGTTTTTTTTTTCAAATATTCATGTTGCCACCCGTTTATTAAAAAAAACCTTGATGGTTATACATGTAGGAAATTTAAACTAAATGGATTTAGAATATATTTCTTATATAATGTTACGCATAGAATGAAAAATTAAGCATAAATGCACATATTAACACGCAGACAAATTAATTTGAACTTGATTAGTTATATTCTTGTTAAATGAATTTCATGTATATGAAATAGTGGAGAAACTACCCAGTTGTTAAATATAAATATACACTAGATGATATCCTGCACAAACGCGGGAATTAACACTTTGTACATTAAAATGTCTTGATACAATGTTAATTTGTTGAACAATAATTTTTATCCAAAGTTGTATATACTGTGTCCGAATTTTTCCTTAATTGTTTTCTAAACCTATTCTTTAAAATTGAAATTAAAAAAAAATAACTGATTGGCTGGATACTTAGAGGAGCGGAAAGTGGTGAAAAATCTAAACTGAAATTGATGTTACATCACGGCCTACATATACGTGGCCTGAATCTTTTTGATGCAGGATTGAAAAAAAACTTTTTCTTAATTTTATTTCAAACCAGTGATTAGGTATTTAGTGCGTCGTATCTCAAAATTATATTCTTTAAGTAAAATTAAATTAGGATTTTTTCACTGTCCCAAATAAGAATTTCAGATAAAAGATGTTTATTTAAAAATTGGGGAGTGGGGGGTCACCCCATTATTCAACTTCCCCGTTTTATGCATAACACAATCTGTTCATTGTTTACAAAACAATATCTAAGGATCACTACTAATCTGTCGTGGTATAAAAATGTTTGAAATTTAAAAATGAAACAAAATACTTGTGTATGTATCTATTTGGATATTTTAAACCAAAACGTCAGATCCAAAGTATCTACCCGATGGTTAACTCGCCGTACACTTTTCGCCGTTCCATTAATTAATAAACCCGCGTTCTTGGTTACCCTGTTCTGGAAAGCTTTTTCAATCAAAACTTTTAAAATCTTAAAGGTGTAAACAGTTACTATGGTGGTGCAGGTATTTTGTAGTTTATTTCCAGAAAGTCTTTTTATAAGTATGGATGCTCTTCAGCTTGAAGCTTTGATTAATTTAACTAAATTCTCATTCTATGTTCAAAAATCATTACAAATATAAATGTGGAAAAAGCTTTAAAATTCGTCCGATAAAAAACGGGGCTTAATTTTTATTGCTGTAAAGGTCAGATAATGTGAGCAACAAGTTTGGGGTCGATTTGTACAATATTTTCATTCTTGTTTTACGTTAAGGGCTTGGTAGAGTAAATGTTGTCAGTCTGGCATATGCACTTAACTGTCATGTTGTAAATTTTGAATTTACTGGGTGGGTGTAAATACAAAATTTACAACATGACAACAGTTGTCATGTTGTAAATTTTGTATTTACGCCCACCCAGTAAATTCAAAATTTACAACATGACATAACTCTACTTGTTCCAGTAAAGCCAAACTGTACATATATTTTAAAATCTTCTACATGTATTCTACTTGTGATAGTTTGTTAACGTTTCATTTTGTATGAAAATTTATGATAAACAATTTTTTTTCAAATAAAAGATTAAATCTAAAATGTATATATTTTATAAAATGGAAGGGTTGTTCTTACGTCGCGTCTGAAGTGCCTCTTATAATCCCATACTATTTGCCCTTCCGTTAAACTCTCTTTCAAAAACAAATCAAGTGGGTAAGAAAAAGAATGGATTTGAATTTTGAAGTGCATCTCAAAATCCCTTTCTGATATCTAATTTTCTTTTTAAAAAGTCAAGGATAAAAATATTGCAATGAAAAAAAAATATACCGTTTAATATATGTTTTATCAATGCTTTCCAGAACGAAGACACAAATATTACAAATAAATAAATAAAATGCCTCATAAATATGAATGAGATTGCAATTGGGTGTGACTTACTTGATAATTTGTTTGTTTTCGGGTTCACCAAAGCACCATACCAATAGAAAACTGGAATGTTTTTAAACTTAATAAATATATATTGTTTCAAGCATTTAAATAAATCATTTCGAAAGATTGTCATTTAGATTTGTGTTATCAATATGCAAATTGATCGATATTTACATCAATATCATTAGTTTGAGCAAATAAACAGTAACATTTTATGTGAAGTAAATTGTACTTGACACATTCAGTAAATAATCAATTTCAATGTAGACGGGAAAATATTTTAATTTGATATACAATGATCACTACCTTTACAAAAATTATATAAAAATCTGTCGTCAGTTCGTACAGCCCGTGTAAAACGTGATATTCGTGAGCCACCGTTTCCATTGATCACAAAATTATCTACTTAAAGTCAACTCTACAATATTGAAAGAGAAATCGTTTAGAGATACAATTTACAAAATAGTGATACATGTACTTAGCATTAAAATTTTAAAGGTGGAATGTCCCTCTGATAAGAGAGATAACTTCAGTAGAAAAAACTCTTACTTTGTTTTCTTTCTGTTAACTCGCAAATATCAAGGCATATAGCAACAAGGGAGGCGATGCTGGGGCTCCCTTTGGAAGGCAACATTTATTTAAATTCAAATCTAGAAAAAGAAAATTTAAACGAAACGGACTGAACCCCAACTTTTAGCAGGGGCAAAAAAGTAACGAAAACTTTTACAAAAAATTACAAGAAGCGAATCATATTGATCAAATATTTATGAGGCAATATCTACATGTATACCCCTCCCCCTCCCCCCGATGAATTAATTTTTTTTAGAAATATAACTAAATTTTATGTACTAGTTCAGTACATAAACAGTATGTGTTTGATTTTTTAGGCCAGATAAGTTTTGTCTGGAAAATTTTTATTTCTCTTTTTATAGCTCGTTCACAGAGGTGAATAGATTATAATTTGGAAAAACGAAAACAAAATTGTAATTCTAGACTTAATTATCATCGTTTAAAGCTTATTAGTTATAGCATTTCACATGTTTAAAATTGAATAAGGGTTTTCTATTCTGAGAATAGAGAAAGCAAAACAAAAGTAAAAAAAAAATAAACCAATACCACATTTTATTCAAGACAATATATACATATATTGAGATCATACCAATTACTGGAAGATCATTCATATGATCCCTTTTTTGTGTTATAACAAAATGCTCTGGTTTACATTTTTAGCATATCTCAAACATATGGATTCATTTACTATTATCTTACCCACATTTAAAAACAAAATCACTTTCTGGAAAATTAGAAACTGTGGCAATTTATCATGTACTGTATGTTAAACAAGTATGTAAAACCTTCAAATCGTCTATGATAAAGAAAGATAACTCTTGCTGATTAAAGCAATTTTTGTTACAAACCTATGCAACAAAGTGCTATTCTGAAATAAAAAGCAGCACTTCATTATGTTTTGTAATATGAATTGACAATGTATATAACTATATACTCTTTTCATATACAGTTAATATTTTTAATTTTATGCTGCGATGGTAAAATTTTGCTTTTTCTAATCACCATGTCTAAATTTCTTCATATCATTATTAGACACATTTTCAATTTTTGAAAAATCTAGCAGCGCTTTATCACTTCAAATTTGTTTCATTTGAATCTATTTATTTTGACTATGAAAATCAATATGTTTTTAAAAAAAAAATTTAGAGTAAAATTAATAGCAGAGGGATATTACACCTTAAAAAGAGAAATTCATGAACATAGCAGTAATATAAATGCATTTGAAGATTACAAAGAAGGTACACATCAAAACACAGACGAATTCATTTTAATTGGTTGCAATTCGTGTTTTGTTTTCTTCATTTTTTCCTATTTGTTAAGATTATCTTCATGCAGAAACTGAAAAAAACCAAGTCGCTATTTGACCAGTTATAATAAATATAAAGTAAATAAAAAGCTAAGGAAAAAACCCAAGATTGATGATCATAGCAGGTTTTAAATGTATTACTGGATATTTCTGATTTAAGCTGGATAAAATCATTCAGCCAACCGCATACCATGACTATGTTAGGAGATATCTTATTCACACCAACACTTTCATCTGCTTCAGCTGGGGGAAATCTTGAAAACAGTGAATCAAATAATTTATTGTCATGTTTATAAAACGTGTAATTAAAAGCTTTTTGTCCACTTAGTTGATTCATATTTTCTGAGTATATCTCATCACATACAATGGCACAATGGAATTTGTTTTTTATCAACTATGTAGAAAAAAAAATCAACAACGTCTAAAAGAGTATGCTAGGTGTTACAACAAAGTTTTATTATTCACAGCATTTAGAAAAGGATCACTTATATTCATAGCAATTTAAACTGTTATCGATATATTTATATTCAATGAATTTCGAGAACTTGATTAATGTAACACTTGTAATGAATAAAATGTTCAAAAATGATTTACCCTTAAACCTGCAAGAAAGACACACTGATAAGACGTTGCCATTGTTTGTTAAAAGTGAAAGGTTAGTCAAATACAAATGCTTGTCACCATAGATGTAGATATCCCTGTTCATAGTTGTTTACACAAAATACAAAAATCTTATCATTTGCCCCTCCAAATAAATAACATTTTTTTCAATTTTATAGAGATATTCACATATTGCGGAAGTTAACTTTACCTGCGTAGTCTTTTCACCTTGAATTTATGTAATTAATATAACGCGGAAATATTAAATGTCTTCAGTAGTTTGTATAAAAAACGGAACAAATATTTCAATTATCTTCCTTGCTCAAGATTTTAGCAAGCTTTTAGATTATTTCGATATTGTTTTTATCAGATAAAGCATGGTGTTAATGTTCGGTCAAACAATGTACGATTCTTTAAAAACAATACGAATGGCGTAATACTTAATCAATAACAAAACTGTCACATTTGGTTTTCAATGATGGTTTTAAAATAAAGATATAACTAAATACACTAGAACTTAGTTATAGAGAAGTCCTAGGGAACAATGGATTTACTTCGTTAGATCCGTAATTCGTTATATCGGTATAACGAACCCGTAATAATAACTATAGCGAATTCACTATATACATATTTTTTTTCACCAGACTATTTTTTGTAAATTGAGGCTTAGAATAAAAATACATTCTTTTGAAACCTAAAGTAATCGGATTGTAAATTGAAGAATTTATGAGAAAATAAATTCATT
This sequence comes from Magallana ariakensis, assembly GCA_020458035.1. Lineage (NCBI taxonomy): Eukaryota > Metazoa > Mollusca > Bivalvia > Ostreida > Ostreidae > Magallana > Magallana ariakensis. The sequence goes on along the minus strand of CM035818.1, from coordinate 16,067,992 downwards.
CAAACGATTATGTTAAGTGGTAGTGCAAACTTTTAAACTGTAAAGAAATTCGTTATAAAAGTGTTAAATTTCGTCATTATTCACCTCTACTGTATTCAAAATTAGTTAGCTATATCTGTAAATTCGTTATATCGGAATTCGTTATAAAAGTTTGCAAAGATTTGTTAAGAATTTTACCGGGGACTCAAAAAGAAAAAATCTATATCCGAAATTTCGCTATACTCGTGTTGTACTAAACCAGTTCTACTGTACAAATATATACGATATTTAACGTATAACAAATACATGTATCTCGGGCAATTTTTTTTCAAAACCAAATATGTCAACACACATTCATTGTAGAGACCTGGCCTCAAGATCATGAAGCAATTTCAGACTTAAGTCAAAATTTCAGTCAGTCATAAAATAATTGTTTATCATCGAATGACGATTGAAATTTGTAATTGACAACTTTGTATGAAGACACTTTTAATTGCATTTCTATTTTTTCTGTGATTTCATTTAAGAGACATTAAGACAGTTTACAATGTTTGACATAAGTCTAAGTTTGCTTCATGATCCTGGAGCCTGAAGTCTTTTTCTTCATGATTTACGTTTCCCTATCTAGGGCACGGATCCAGAGATTTTCTCGTGGGTGGGTTTTGTTAGTTTGCTATGGAAGGATGATACAGTGCTTTATTGTAATTTTTCTCTATCGATACAATATCAGATTTGATTTTTATCGGGGGTGGGTGGGTGGTTGGTGTTCTATCACCTTTCTAGATCTGCATATGAACATAATGCATTTATGCTTATTGTGACTGAGATCCAAGGAATGTTGAAAATTGAAACGTGTTATAAATCATGAACATGAATAAATATTATGCAAAAGAAGGGAAAAAATATATTTGAAAAGTCAAGGAAAAACTAAATGTAGATACATATATCTGTATACATTATCTAATGATTTGATAGTAGAATTGACTAGAATGGAAGATTGATTTAAAGTAATGCTAAATCATTGGCCCTTGTGTCTGTTATATTATGGGACGCTAAATAGATACAGAACGAAGTAGTTTAAGATCCAACTGCAAGGAAGTTGATTTTATATACCATGAAAAGGAATTGTTTAAAGAGCAAACTTTTCTGTATTCTGTCTGGATTAGGTTTGATTCGCATCTTTTTGTATGAAATTTACATACAAAGTGTATTATTACTTGTATAATAACAACCAAACACTTTCTCTCATAAATTTGATCATTTGTAAAAATATCTTATGTACATTCTGCATAATTGTTTGTTGGATCAGGGAAATCAAAATGGCCCTACTTTACATTTAAAGGAAATAAAAATCAAATACTCCCAGGTATGTATTTCATAAAATAGGGAAGTTAGAAATTTGCGATGTTATGATTGGGAGTTAAGTTGCAATTGTTAACGAAATATTACCTACATGGACATGTAGTACCCACCAATCTTAAACAATCTTGTATAAAACTTCCTTAATTGAGAAAAATCATTTTTCTCCGTTAGATCAAGGAGAATTCTCTAAGAATCAACAGCGTTTGACTTACCATGTCTATGTATTGGTGGTCGATTTTGGTTATTCTATGTTATAAAGTTGAGCGTACTCTCAGTTTCCCGGCATATGAGATACCAACGGAAACCGATACTAAGTCACATAGTGCTATCACAATGGACGCCATCTTTAGAACTACTGCAACATTTTTGGATAGGATGCAGCTAGTAAATGATACCGAACAATCACCGTTTCTTAAAGTTTCTAACTATTTTGGTTCAGGTAAGATTTTATTACCGAATTAAATCATATGGCTAAATGGAAAATATCATATCATATACATCTCTATATTTTTTTTATTGAAACGTGTTTGAACATGATAAAGAAAAAACCACCAAATAAAAAAATGTTCACCAGGATATAAACATTGTTGGTCACGTGGATCGAACACTGTGAATCCGAAAAGGCTTCTCATAAGTTTTGATCATATACAAACCAAGTCCATATCCTGGTGATCTTTGTAGCATTGCTGTTTATTACTTATATTCCCGTTTGAGAAAGGCAAACCATGTGTTCATGCTTTTATGATAATCCAACCTTCAAACTATAAGCGCATGCGGTGATCATTGTGACGTCCAGATTATGTGACGTCCAGATTATGAATCTTTTGGCTCGTGAAAAAGTTCATACAGAAATGAAACATTTTATCTTCTCTAAAGGTTCAAATAAAGAAACATATTTGTAATTGTAATAACTACACATCATTCAGCTTGTTGTTGACAGATAGTAGTTATTGCAAAGGCAACTGTTTTATTGTGCAATATGCATTTTCTTTAAAAGACGCTATTAACTGTCCTATATTCTTTAAGAATTATATTATTGTTTAGTGGTTGAAACGACTTTATCCAGCATGCAAGCGTCCTTAAGAAACGCCTCATTTAAATCATTGTCTATCTTCTTTGATTCTTAATTTTAAATCATCTTCAGAAAATAAAAAAGTGTAACATGTCTAAATAATTTGCTAAAATAGATATCTTTTAGATATTGGATTTGTGATTATTTGTCTTTGTTAATTGTTTTACTTTGTAGACCAAGAATCCTTTCAACGGTTTATTCAGATAATTCATGAAATAAGCGGCTATGAGAGTCTTGTTAAAAGAGAGCATGCAAACGATTCAAAATACCACGTCAACGGAGAGCAAATTGAAATGGGTACAAATCATTCTATAACTCTATAATTCATGACACATATCGTTACAAATATTAAAAGTTTATGTATTATATGAAATGTAATATGTATGTAATAATGTAAAACAAAATTGTGTAAAAGACATTAGATGTCTTGATTAATTTGGGATTTTTTTTCTTTGCAGCTCACATACTCATTAGGCAAATAAGAAACAGGATCGTGGATTTTTCAAACAACACTGCAATAGTGAAATCCAACATTTCATTGATTCGAGAAGACGTAGCTACTATTTTATACATTATTCAGGAATTCTATAGCAATACTAATTGGATTGAGTTATATGGAAACAACACAATCTACGGAGATTTTGGTGATTCTTACAACTCGATTATTTATCTCATTCCAGTAATAATTTGAAGTAAATAAAAATAAGTGCGTGTGTGTCTTAGGCTTGACATATGCATTCTTCTCCTAAACTACAGGATCAAACTTGACTAAATATAGTTTTTGACATTTGACCTGAAAGGGAAATCTAGATATAATGAAATAAAATTTATTTAATATATCCCATATCCTCTGTTATTCATAGTTTGAAATAAAATTAAGAATATCGATGCGATCTTCATATTTTCTACTCCCGAGTATCTTTCTGACAAACAAGGATGATGCCATCCTGATCATGACTTACCCTTATTGTTCTTTTCGAAGTTATCTTCTGGAGTTTTGCGCTTAAGCTTTTATCTTGGGATTTTCATCACCTCTTGAAACGTTTTTGCCATCTGTAAGAAAAATTACCATATATTAAAATACATATATTAATTAGAAGTTTCTTTGTTAAGTCAGATTCTTTAAGTCTGTCTGTTCGAATTATGCGTAAATAACTTCCGCTAAACTACTACTAGTATTCAATACTGTACAATGCTGATGTAATTAGGTCGAAATAAGAAACACTTTGTCGAAATAAGACACACTTTTAATTTATCGTGGCACAATAAGCAGATGAACTTTGACATAACTTCAACCAAGAAATCCATTGCCTGGGAACAGGGGTTCTGCTTAACATAAGAAGGCAAAACCATTTTTTTTTGTTATGGAAAGCAATGAAATATCTGCATTATAGTTAAATTCTAAAGAATTGTCCAGAAATTTAACATTTTATTATCTTAATGTATTATTGTCAACACTCAAGATCACAATGAAGTTTTGCTTCGTTATTTAACAAACAGTTATGTATATGTTTTAACTCTTTAAATTGTTATTTACAGGACAAGATAATGTTACTTTAAAAGCAGTTGCCGACTCTAGTGAGGATACGTGTACAAATTGTATCAGTGGGAATGGGTACGAAAATAAAGTAGATTTCTATCACGTTCCTGAAATTATTTTCATATCGTATTGGTTTGTTATTCATTCATTGCTTACAAGAATTTGAATAGATATCCCATCTTAATTTATATATTTATGATATTTTAGCTGTATGTCTATACAATGTAGGTTATGTTTTCTTCTTAATACAAATAAAATCAGCGTATTTGCACATAAACATCATCTGTTTTAAATTATTCAACAGAATAGAACAGTGCGAAAACAACATTTTAATTGGATCAAACCTGACTAGTGGCTACAGATCAGGTCAAAGAATTACAAAGCCCGGTGAGTTTGCTCATATTTATTTATTTATTCATTCCTAAGCAACTCCTCATAAAACTACCTGGACAACAAAAATGTGCTCAGTTTGTATACTAAGTATTTTTTTAGGGTACATGTACAGGTTGTAATACTTAGCATAAATGGACGAAAATGAGGTATATTGACTCAAAACTGATTTGAGTGTTTTAGTATCATTAGGTCATGCATTTCTCTATAGTAAGATACCTGAATGGAATAAATGGAAAATGCAGTCACGGAACACCAGATGATACCAGTAGAACTTTTACTGCTACCGGTGGTATTTATAAAGGAAGATCCAGTCAAAACAAGGCTCCCCACAGTTATCTCCACAGCACAGCAGCGGAAGTGGCAGTTAAAGCTACAGAGTACTACCTAATTGATCGAGGTTACATTATATCTTTGATATATTATTTAAAACCATTCCTACCTATTATCCATGAAATGAATTAATATAAACCTACAGGTATTACACGTTTTTATAAACATTGTTATCACTATTCTTTATAATCTCTGTTTTATTATCCTAGCACATTCATTATTGTTATAATTTCATGTTAAATACTGAAATCTGATTAGTTTAGACGCAGTTGATAATCCGTTCTATTACCCTCAGCGTTAGCAACACACTTGGCAACGGGTAACAAACGAATTGTATTAAATGCGGGTAAATTATCAAAATACGGGTTATTAAACATTTTGAAAAATAAAGACATACAGTTTAATAAAATAAATAGTGCCTGTTTTGGAGGGTAAAAGTTGAATTTGACACCCCTCGAAAACCATTGTCAACCTCCGCTTCGCGTCGATTGACAATGGATTTCTCGGGGAGTCAATTTCAACTGTTACCCTCCCAAACAGGAACTATTTATATAATGTTCGAAAAGGGAAAATATCTTCAACAAATGCACATCTAGCATACACTCACAAAGAATACTTTTAAAATTCATGTTCTTGCAAGACTTCATACTGCACAGTCGAATGAATTTCAATTATTAACTTTTTTAATTTAGCTAAGGGACTTCTTAAATTTATTGGTTCAGACGTTTTCCGAGATATATTTGGTATTCGCTCAAGAGAAGAAATGGTAAAATCATCCCTAACATTTGTCATTGATGTCGCAAGTTCCACGGCTGCTGCTGACATTTCAATGATCAAAAGTGCAATTGAGAAAATAGTAAACGAGACCAAAGGTTCCAAATTTTTACCGAAGAAATACGTTCTGGTTACATTCTCAGATTCAGGTTTGTTATCATTATTAAATGTATACATCTATTCACCTGATATTATGCATACTCTGATTTATTTCATTTCAAATTCAAATTAAGACACTTTTCATAACACAAAGTGTTAAAAGTTTATTTATAATTAAAGAGATAAAAAAGGAACTAATCAGATAAATGTTCTAATTTTATTTTTGTACAAAGACAACTGTAGCGTGTATATAAAATAAAAACAATGTAGTAATGGTAAATAATGTCAATAATTGACAGCAAGCTCAACGACCGAAAACAGCACAGAAGACTTCCAGATTCTGGTATCATGGCTCAATAATATCACTGTTAGTAGTGGAGGTGACTGTACGGAATCTGCTATGATAGGAATACGTAAAGGTAAATTTCTAAGATTAAAAAACATATCGAGCAATTTTACCCGATGGTTAAGATATGTAAAAAGGTAACAAATGACATTGCAGGCATAGAACTGTCGAACAACAATTCCAAAATTTACATCTTGACTGGTGCAAGGGAAACAAACGCTTCATTCAAAACAGAAGTGATAGATGGACTGAAGGCAAAACATTTAATCCCTATTTACATTCTTACTGGAAACTGTTCCAGACAGTCACACGAGGAATTATACGGTAAAAAGATACGTTTTTTTTCATTCTTTTTGTATTTTGGTTTGTTTTCTATAAGCAGTCTTGTGTACTCCTTAAATTTGGAATGATATCTGTTTGATGTTGAGAAGTATTTGTGAAATACATTAATATTTGTTTGACTAGATAAATTTATTTTTATGATAGTCGTTTTTTTAATTATTATTTTTATTGCCTTTCGAGTAATATATAAAGTAAAGAAAAATATCATGGACATACTTGTGCTACATATGTACATGTATGTACTCTTTTTTGTTATTGCTTTTTGAGATTTGATAAGCTTAATTACAATATAATCTCAATTGTCCATTTAAAGCGTCTATTGCCAAGGAAACAGGCGGAAAAGTATATGAGAGGAATACATCGGAAGTTAAGACAGTAATTGAAACAGAAATCAAGGTTCTAACATTCCTGTTTAATTCATTTTCATTTTTTCATTAAATCTGAAATCAATTGATTTGATTTTATTAGGAAGAAGCAGATAACATTTCTTTAAATGTCTCAGAATGTTTCAATTTGAAATAATGTTTAGAATTTTTAAAAATAGAGATAAAATGATAACAAATAAGGACAGTGTGACTACACAGCTAACACAAAAGTGCTTTTTAAGGAAACAATACCATCTTCGAAAGTTTTCATCACATGGTTTAAGATGCCAGCAAATACCACGCAAAACATGTCAATACCTGTTGATGAATACACTGAGACCCTGGTGATTACCGTTCGACCTGTAACGTCGATGTCCGAAGTCGTTTTATATAACCCAAATGGTATGGATTTAATGAAGTAAATTTGAAGAGTTCATTAATTTATATCCATTTCACTGACTAAACATTATAATTTCAGGTACAGCTGTGATTTTATCGGCAAATGTAGAAACTGACCTATTGAACAATGTTTCAAAAATTTCGATTTTGGTGAGTAAATTCAATTAGGACAACGGTAATAATCTTAGCTATAAACGATTGATGGACAACCATAAATGGAATGACTACTTTAAAAAGAATTTTAAAATTTGACGTTTTAGCATAGTAAAGGTATTTTGATAAAGAAGTTTGATAAAGAATTTTGTTATTTAATTTTGTAAAAAAAAAAAAATAACAAAATTATTTTTGAAATTTTGTCTTAAATATCGAGGCGCCTCGCAACTAGCTTATTGGCAAAAATTATGAATATATTTAAGATCGTGTTAGAAATCTAAAATCATTAAGGAGATCCAAATTGTTTTTGCCAAAGCATTACAAAGGCCCGTGTTTTGAGTATTTCAAAACAAAGGAATTTTCAAAAATGTGTGTATGCAGGCTTTATTAACATGAAAATACAATAAGTAACCTTTACGCTTCAATGCATATATTAATCCTCATTCATTTACAGAATCCTGAACCGGGACAATGGATTCTTCAGAAAAACGGAACCGACTCCTGGACCGTAAACGTCACTGCTCAAAGTGCAATGGATTTCTCAGCTAGTATTCTTGAAAAAAGTGCGAGAGGAAACTCTTATCAGTTAACAGGAAATCCGATAAAGGGTGTGTCTTTTACTTGTTCGTATATTCCCCAGTTTATTTTTCTTAAAGAAGCTACATTTTATCAACAGTATTTTTTCTTTAGGAAATCAATATTCCGTTGTTGTTGATATTCCAAATTTGAATTCGACTTCCACATGTTCAATGGTAGCTTTACTGTGTGACAGCGGAACAGACGTCTTTGAATTTAACGTCACTGGAGTGCGTTTAAACGGAATAACTCGATACATTGGCGACTTCGTTCCATCTAATAAGGTAAAGAAAGAGTAATTGACATGACTTTGCATGATTTTGAATGGTCAATATCAAATGGGTATCTGCATGTTTTTGTCATTTAATATGTACGTGATTTTGTTTTGAATTCTCTTATTAAAGAAAGACTTGTTTGCTTTTGAACATTTATAAATTATCTTCACGTATTTCAGTATTTTTTCAAAGAAGCAAAATTAATTTCTTATTTAACATGGTATATTAACCGAAATACTTAAATGAAGAAATGTATGAAAAAGTGAAAAAAAGACACAAATCATTATCTAGTTAGATTGTTTACTAATTTTCTTTATAATAAAGAGTCGAATAGGTGTTTTTAGATTGTTTTCGTATCTTTGTGCCAATGAGTTCTTGTACTATGTTCATACGTTTTCCAAATAAAAGTAGTTATTTTATAATGCATTATTGTTCTGTTTTTAGTCACTTCATTATATACAAATACGGGGCATTGATGATAAAGGAAACCCATTCTTGCGGACAAGATCATTAAATATCAAGCCTGTCTCCGTTCAACTTGACATATCTCCTCTGTTTGGTAATTTTTTTTTCTGCAATAGCCCTGAACTCCTTACGAGTCTGCATAACGACATATCATTTAAGATTTCGAATTCTTTATATAAATATCCATATATTCTTTGTAGATATTTTGTACATGATTTATTTTAAGGTCATTTGCGATTTAATTTGACAAGCAACATTTCCTTCTCCTTAACAAAAAACGATGAAAACTTCGATGATTTCAACATCACGGTTGCGGATGGTAACAAAGACTTTGATGTACAGCAAGTGGGTTTAAATGGCACGGTTTATAAATATGTTGTTATGGTAACTCCATCATCTCTTCAAACATTGTAAGTCGAATCATACATTGATGGCATCATAACCGTTGATCAAATGAATATTGATTATAAAATAAAATCAACTCGAATGAACTGAAAGCGTTTTTAGATAACTCTAAGAGCTGTGTCCCTGTATCTCTTCTTGTAAAAGGATTATTATCAATTTTATTTATAAAATCAATTTTCATATTATTATTAAATATAAAGAATTAGTTTATATGTCTTGTATATAATATTTTCTTGTATCATTTTATTTAAGAATATTACAATTTTCGATTACTCGGAAAAACTTCACCAGTGTCATTCAGACCAAAACAAGGCGATATTCCGTAAGTTTTATCTTATTATCTATCGACTCAATAGGATAAAATCATATCCTCCTAATTATCGATTCAGTAGAATAACATCCTAGCCTCCAAATAAAAATAAACCCAGTTACCGAGCAAAATGCACTTGTAATCAAGCAATAAACCTACCAGTTTATAAACTCTCTTATGGTTGCAAAAATTAAAAATCTTTTGTATTTCGATTTTTTTTCTCAAAGGTTATGGACACGCGATCTGCAAGCTGTATAGTTAAACATTATTCAGGAACGTGTCCTTCAGAGTCGCGAACTACAGAAAACTGTTCTTCCTATAACTGGACGGGATCAGTTGAAGTTTCTTCGGGAACCATCAGGGAATCAGTCATTAAAGTATCTACTAACGAAGTAATTCTAAATCACACGGATTTAAAAGACGCAAATTCCTCTGTACCAATAATGCTAAGGTAAAAATGATAATTTCTTTTTTTCAAGTTAAAACTATACACAATGTCGAGTGTAAATTCAATTTTTGCAATGCATTTTTAAACAGCGTGCCATAGAATGCATATTTTAAAAATACTGTTCATATCTAGGTTGGTTTGATATTCATGCAGTTATATTTTTTCAGTGGTCATTGTTGTATTCAAACGGTTGTACTAACCATCATCGATAAGAACGGAAATTTCGACGAATGCAGTTTTACTCTCTCTGAACAACCTCTAACTATTGTCCGGTATTCATCATCATCATCATCATCATCATCAACAACAACAACAGAAAAACAAACAGCAACAACAACGAGAGAAAAACAAACCGCAGCAACAACAACAACAACAAGAGAAAAACAAACAACAGTTGCAGAAACTTCATCTTATCATTATGTGACGACAACAGACAAACAAGCAGATACAGTTGTAGAGGTTAGTAATGTTTTGATAAATATCTTATTGCTATATATTCATAAAAAATTGTTAGACCTTTTTATCATACATAGAAATAATTATATAAGTTATCTTCAATAACTTCAACAAAACCTACCATGCACATTTACCAGTTACATTTTTAAGATAAAAGAAATTAAACTTTGTCACAGGTTCTCCTTACCTTCTTTTTCTTTGGTATTTCAATTTTGATAAATATCTTGGTGTGCAAACTTTATTCCTTCACTACGTTAAAAAAGTCTAAAAAAAAATTTTGTTTGATACGCCCCCATCTCCTTAAGTTGAAGAATACGGCTTAAAGAAAACAAAAAGTAAACGGAGATTTTGCACGCACGTATCCGGTTAATTATGTTGGATTATTGCGCAAGTTGTTCCAAAAATCCCGATGGGTAAAATATGTAAGAATTTTGCATTATGAATTCACATAAGAATTTTGTTTTCATCGGTGTCAATTACTTCGGGTAGAAAGAGAAGACATATCAACGAAGAAATTGGAATTCTTTTATTTATACATTGTGGGTAGGTCTATTTATATAGAAAATCGTCAAAAGAATGACGGAAAAAGAGCCTGGGACAGAGTATAATGTTGTTTGAATCTGTTCTATGATTTTTTTATATTATACAATAATCTTCTATGCGAAGTAAAGCATAACATTCAGTTGCAAATGGTTTAAAATAATGTTTTATTTTTATTACCAAAATTAGACTGGTACCGACGAAAGAGTTATAGGAATGGCGTTAGGGTTTACTTTCCTTGGGTTAACTCTTATAGGTATCACTATCTGCATAGTCTGCGGCATAAAAAACCGAAACTTTCCTAAAAACCCGGTTGCGTTTTTAAGCTATCAAACTTTGAAAATTAAAGAGGAAAACGATGTTGATGTCAACGAAATGTTAGATAAATGTCATGAATTGCATAGTGAGGATCTTGTGACAACAGAAAATGAGATAACTTTGTCTAGTTTACAGAAATGTGAAAATAAAGAAAATAATGATGGAAACAATAGCAACTATGTTAATACTGATTTCACAAAAGAACAATCGGAAACAGCAGAGAACAAAACTCCTGAGGCAGATACTTCAGACGATAAAAACAAAGAAAAGGACACCGATAGTGACGATAAAAAGGTAACGTCAATCAACTCAGATTCCGGAACAATTAACGCTGCAGAAGCCGGGACGGAATCTTCAGATAGTATTAATGGAGTCAAAATCAAAGAAGACGACAATCTAGAATCATCCAATGACCACGGACAAAACGATACTAGTAGCCTTAGTTCTGAATCAAATACTTCTGAGCATTCCCAGAATCTTAATTTAGAAAAAGGAAACGATTTGGATAACCAGGCAGTGTCACCAAAGGATTCACGTACCGCGAATAAGCAAGAAAATAATGAAAACGACCAAATTGCTCAAGTTGTTCAAACTGGTAAAGACAAAGAAGAAGAGGAAAGCTCTAAAGAACGTAGTGAAGAAAAGGCTGATTTGGCCGTAACAAATGATTTAAACCAAACTCTAGCCGAAGAAAACAAATCCCAAGATTAAAACGTTTTTAAAGTTTTTTTTATTAGTCTTTAAAAGCTAACTTTATTGTATAATACAATATATGATCTTAAAATTTGCCCAGCTAGAATAAACACTAATTAAGCTCTTTTGCGTATGACGTGTTTGATTACTAGTATAAATTGAATGCCAAATTAATTATTCATGGAAATATGACGAAGAAATTGTAATATGTCATTTAAATATGAGACAATAAAACCTATACAAAAACAGCTTTCAAGCATACCATATCAATGCTTAACAAAGGCATTTTTATCAAATTTTCAATTACTTTTAAACACTAATATAAATGCAGTTGTAATTTTAAAGTTGGTGTAATACATTAAGTAAAAATCACCAATATTCTAGGAAAAAGTGATCATTTTCAACAACTGAAAGAAATTTCTTCATTAACCAAGGATATGGATCAACAGTGGACAAGCCATGTATTACTCAAAATAGTATATTGCTATGTACAGAAATGGATCATTTAATAGGGTTTTATTTTTCCAAACATCGACATAAATGATATATTTCAAAAGTATAGTAAATACGGATGGAAACATTCTCATTAATATGGTATTAATACACGCATGCATTGAAACATTTGTTAAAGAAATTACTAGTATCTAAAAAATATATATGGCAATCTTTGATAACATAATCTAGAAAACTAGCTCTGCCATTTGCATGACCATTGCACACCTCCTACGGTTGAAATCATTCACTCTCCAGCTTTAGCTTCAGTTCACATGCATTTATAATTCGCAATGTAAAGGAAACAAATACACATATCTTTTTAAGCTGTTTGTTATTATGAGTCATAAGTCAATGATATATTTAAACATTAAACAATATTGTATATGGTAAAATGATCGTGAGTGATCTATGTGAATCAATTATATTATTATAATATGTTATTGTCATTATAAAAAGAAAAATTCCCGATTTTTTCGAGATTTTGTATAAAAGACTAATCACATACATAATGACGTTATATTTACATTGGTTTGCATCAAATTATTTAAACTTGTCGTGTGTACATCATACTTTCCCTTTTATTAAATTAGGTGTTTCGAGATGGTTACTAGGATGATAAAGATAATTTCCCTTAAATAAAACTTTAATTGCACTCTTATAAATGCTGGTTATACCCGCACTTTCTAAAGAAAGTTCGGGAATATTATTGTTACCCTGTTCCGTCCGTCCGTCCGTCTGTCCGTCCGTCCGTCACGTTTTACTTTCTCAAACTGCTCTTGCATCTTATAAACCAGCAAACTGAACTCTTGGAGTTTAATTTGGGGTATCATGTTGTTTTGTAAAAAGGTTTCAAAAATCCTCTGGTAGTCCTTGGGGTCAAATAATTGGTAAAAGATGACGTTTTTCACCAAAAACCTTCTTCCTCGAACCCCTCTTTCATTTTTAACAATAGATAAATCATCATTTGGAATGTGTTTTGGGGTATCCTATAGATGCGCAATAAGTTTTCGGAAATTTCTATTTTGTCCTGGGGGTCCTTTGGTGGCTGAAAAATGACGTTTTGTGGGTTTTTTTGGGGGGGGGGGAGTTTGTTGTTTTTCTGTTTTTGTTTTTTACAAAAATCTGGTTTCAAAAACGTCAACATTTTTGCAGTAGCCAAATGATCTTCTAGAATATGATTGAAGGTTTTGAAAAATTAAATTTAATCCTGGTAGTAAAATAGTAGCAAAAAAATTGACGTTTATAACTCCCGATAAAACGTAGATCCCAGAGCTCCTCTTATGATTTAATGAATAGACACATCATATATTGAGATATGATAGGGACTGTTCTATAGATGTGCAATAAGATTTAAAAAAAATTAATTTAATCCTGTTAGAAAAAAAGTAGTATAAAATTAACATTTATCCCATGTGCGGATCTAGTAGGGGGGGTCAGGGGTCCAGATCTCCCCTTCAAAAAACAAATTTCTTTAAATTACATATATAAAAAAAATGCCTCGCCCCCCCCCCCCCCCGCTGGCAAACTCAAATAACTGTTCCCCCCCCCCTTACCCAGAAAAATTTTCTGGCTCCACACATGTACGTATTCCTCCTTAGACTGTGAATAAAATGCCGGTTTTTTTTCTCTTAAAATTAAAAAAAAACTTATTTTTGCTTAAAATTAGGAAAAACCTTACATTAACACTCTTAATTGTCGAATGATCTATTAAAATTTAAAATATAATTTGGAGTTTAAAAAGTTTTATAAACTGGTAAAAAAAATGTTTTCTTTAAAAAAAATCACATTACACCTTGCATTATTGACAAATGATCTATTGAGATATGATCAGAAGTCTTATTTTCTGCCTAATATTCAAGTTAAAATTAATAACAAGAAATGATTAAAATTAAAGATTTCTCCTCCACACCCCCATCAGATTCAGAGTATTCTTACATTCTTACATGTGTACAGTAGCAAATTTTAAATCATTTCTTGATTGGTATTTTTCTCTAGATGCACATTAAGATTTTGGAAATTGCTTTTTAATAATTATTGATAAGATAAACAAAATGTTATATGTATTTGGGGCAATTGTAAATTCTCCTAAACAAAGCAGGGTCATCATTAGGCTAGGAATTACCTACATGGATCAAACACTACATATGAATAAGATAAAATACTTTAATATGTCCAGTTCTGAAAAGTCAGGGTGTCTCTAAGGGGGCATAACCTATATTCAATTTGATGCGCACAAAGAGCAAATAATTATGGTTTAGGGATGGGGATCTCAAAAGTTAAAAATTGTCAAAGTATATATCATCATTTCCTATTTTAGAGGGGGGTGGGGTGGTTTAAAGACAACTCCTGGGGGTCATGTTCTTTACACCATTTGATGCATCATAATGACATAAGAAACAAGAATATATATATGGTTAAGTGGTGGGGGTCTCAACAGCTTTCAAAATATTTGGTATTTTCCTGTTTCATTGGGTCAGATCAAATCCCATAGGGTCATGGCATTCATTTTTTTTTATGCATCATGATACATTAAGAAAAAAGACCCCTTCCTCCCATCATAATTCATACAGACATGATAACTCTATACACTTATTTACATGAAATACACAAATTTAATACAAAATGTCACAGTGTCAATATGGGGTCAACTTAATAGTGTAAGTCTGACAAATGAAAAAATAACTTTTGCAATTAAAATGACAGAAACTGTACAAATGCGATAGTATCGGTAACAATGACGAGCTTATTTAAGTATTAAAAGATGATGATATAGTATATGCTGGCAAAGGGAGATCACTTATTAAAAAAAGTGAAGGTAATACTTATGTATACCGGTGTCTCATAATATTGTGCTAGAACTACAATATACTACATGTATTATGCTTACCTATATTGGTCAACATCGTAATGATAATCCAATAAGAACACAATATGAATCCATTAATTAGCTGATCATAACGAAAGACATTTTTATGCATGTTAATTAATCCTATTCTGCATATGGAAAACACATACCGGTATGTACGTACACCACGTGAAACCCATCTAACCGAAGAGCTGGGTAAAACTAGTACCCGCTAATGCGACCTGTAGACCTGTGTTGTGAACGTAAATTCGGACAGAGATCATTTATTTGTAACAGGCATGTATTTTTATGACTTTATTTTTTAAAACCCTTTGCACTATTTTATTAGGTAAATAACTATGTAAAGCACACATTTCAGCTTTAAGGTGGTACAGGACGCCTGAATATTGTGATGTACTCCCTATTGAAATAAACAATAAAGTATAAATATATTTTCCCCCAAAATAATGTTACCTAACAGTGAAATGCAATGGGTTAGAGCGTTAACTACGTGTCTGTAGAGTGTTCAAATACTGCTGGGGATTTCCTTTTTTTATTTAAGATTCCAAAAATTTTAAAAACTTATTTCTTTTTTTTTTTTTTGCCAAATGCATGTATTGTAAAAATTTAAAATTATAAAACGTCACTGTGAAAGAATTTAGATTATAACGCACTGAGATACATGTACAGGCTTTCGTTGTTATCAAAATATTCTGATGTTCATTTAACGCTGAGGGGTGTGTGGGGGTGGGGGGTGGGCAAGGTAATACGTGTGTTTGCAGGGGGTGGGGGGATTGGGGTCCGAGGTGTATTTCGTGATAATTTTACTACATGTATTAATATAAATGATTTTTTCAAGGACGGAAGGATCTGGACCCCTCACTCCCAACCCTTCTCTAAATCCGTGCACACAATGATGTTGGCACCTAGAAGCAAATCTAAATTAATCCGGCAACCGCTGAGGGGAGGGGCATAATTAAATTTTTATGTAATAATTATATAGACCATACTTTCTATGACATGAAATGAAAAGATTATTGATTAACTTAAAAATCACATGCAAACAGTTAAAGCACAAATTGTACATAAAGGGCCGCTCATGTGTATTATGTGCATGTGGACTTCATTTTTACTAAAAATGGTACAATACATTGTTATTTAGGGGCAAACACTTGGTGCGGGTATTACTGTCTAATGACAGCATCTAGTTTTATTTCTATTGCGTAAAGAACGAATGTTATACGATGAGTTGTAATAAACCTTTAGTGTTTTAATTTATTTGTGACAATTTTTATAAACGTAAATGTGAAACAAAATATTAATCTTACAATGCTTCATTTGCTATATTTTCTCCACTAGACAAGCTTACAAAAGCTGTTCAAAGAAGAGGGTACAGTTTCCTTCAATATATGCCCTAAAATTCAAAAGTTGTTTAAATCTCATAAAAATACACATATGCCATCTTGAACATGTGTGTATATAAAGTACCAAGTTATTCACTTTTATCTTGTTTCAAAAAATAGTTTTGACTTCAACACTTTGGCATATTTCTAAGATTTGGTCAAAAATGATGAAAAATGGCACATTTTCTCATAGTTTTTTGAAGAGGAAAATGTGTCCGCAGATGTCGCCCACAACGAAATTAATATATTTTATGTGATATCACATGATAAAGTTATTATGTGAGTTTCATCGTGGGCGACAGCTGCGGACATATTTTTCTATTCAAAAAACTATTAAGGAATTGGTGTCTTCTGCTCATTTTTATGAAAATTACGGGAAAATGCATTGTTTGTGACGTCACAATTAACCTTTTGAAAGTCTAATCAGGAAACTATTTATAGATTCTTAATTTATGGGTATTCTTGTGTAAATAAACGTTACATTTCAATTTCCTGTGATATTTTTAAAAATCACTTTAAAACGGGGCCAAATATGATTGAAACTGTACCTATTTCTTTAATGTGTATTGTAGCACAGCGCGATAACGCTTTGCATGCTTTCGTCGATGATGATACTCTTGAACAGCTCTACTCAATGCCTTCCAAACGATATAAACACGAGCCTGTGACTCCACATACATGAAGTTTTGAACTTATAGTCATTTCAATAAAACCAGTCGTTGACCACTGTAATAAAATTGGTTTTGAATTGAGGTGAGATTTTTAAAGAAAATAGAGCTAATATAAAAGTTTGCAGAAAACTCGGTCATTCGGAATTGCAGATTGTACTGAATCGGAGGAAGTTAATGGACCTGATAAAGTATCTTATGAGACAGTTAATAGGTAGAGAATAAAATTTCTGACTGACATCGAGTCTGTTAAAGATGCAGCAAAATCTGACCGAGCTGTGACTGTAACAAGCAAGGCAAATGTCTCAAAAGCTGTTGGCATATCGCTATTGCGGGTGCATTTCATTTTGAAGCGTTTTTTGAAAGAACGAAAGATTTCTGCCATATTAATACCGCATATATTGAAAGATACCAAAAAACAAAAATGCAAGTGCTAAGAATTTTTCTCAAATTCAAAGACAATTTTTAACAAATATTGTTACTGGTGACGAAACATGGGTTGACTATTTCGAACCAGTAAGAAACATTGGAAACAAATATGGCTAACTTAACACGGTAGAAGGCCTGTAGTTGTCAAAATAACCTTAAGCACAAAAAAGGCTCTTTTTTGCATATTCTTTTCATGTGATGGTTTAGCCGTACAAATTCCGGTGCCAAAGGACACAACTGTTCCAGGTCAAGATGTTATACTAAAAGAACTCAAGAAAATTATCATAAATGACGTCCTGTGTCAGGGTTTAGACATGTTCGTGTACTTCATGATAATGCTCCACCACATACATCTGTGGCTGTGAAGCGAATTTTGAAGTCGATGAAGGTTAACGCATTGCCACAACTATCATAATCTCCACATCTAGCCCCGTGGGACTTTTTACTTTTTCAGAACTTAAAAAGTTCTTATCTTGTCTTTGTAACAAGTGACGACAAGCCATTGACTCTGCCATCAGTCAGTGCCATAGAGGTCTACCTAAATCAGCGTACCGTGACGCATTTCAGGGATGAATTCAGAGATTGAATTTATGTCTAACAAGTTTTGTTAAACACAACATCTTTATACGTGGGTTGTCCCAAAATAGCGTAGACAAGTGGCGTTATTCAGTGAATCGAAGACCCATAAAGATGAAAGTTGTGTCACAAAGGGATTAAGTAATTTGCATTCAAACTATGTTTTGAAATTAAATATTGTTTGAGATTAAGTAAGTGAAATAAATGAATATTAGATTACAAATTCGACATGCGGCGCAATGTCCAAAACGAAAAGTTAAAATCAATATAATAAAATGAAAAATTCGAGAAAAAGAAATTTTCGAATAAAAAAGTTTTTAAAATACCCATTTATATTTGTTAATAATTCAATTATTTACTCAAAAAATTTTGTGGCTATAACAAAACTTTTGAAGATTTAAAGCGCATTTTGTGACAAGTTGAATTGAATTGTTGACTCGTAATAAAATGACGACGTCAGCGTTTAAGGCGGCGCAGCGTTAACTGATAAAATCCCGTAAAGACCTTGATACAATCCTAAGTGGCTTTGGAGGTAAAAAAAATTAACAAAATCGCTTAGAAATGCATTTTGTGAATTAGTAGTCCAACAACATTGAACATACTCGGACGATTATGATGACAATAAGTGAAAAAAGGAACCCAGACCGATAGAAATGTACGCCAAAATGCTGAGAAAAAACATTTCGGTAGGACGAACGTTAGACAACAAGTAATACAGGGCAAGTTTAGAGTCGGTAGATCGTTTGTACATAAAAGATATTATAAAAAACAAAACTAAAAATGTATGTTGCATGTGCACTCAGGGTACATGTTCAAAGAAAATATTTTTTTCAAGATATTTTCGGAAATAAAAGGTAAATGTCATTGTAGATGATGTGAAGGGTCTAGCAACAACGTAAAGACTGGAACATTTCGACGTCGCATATTGCGCCGCCATACAAAACTTGTTGTTACATGTACTAATTTTTCATTTTCTCAAGTAATACTAGTAAATAAAGTACAGATTTGAAATTATTCAGTATTGTTTGCCAAAGGGTCACTGAAGAAAACATACAAGTCTAATGAAATTGCAGTGATAAGATTTAAAGTTATGTGTTCTGTCTACGCAGTGTTGCGACAACCCTCTTAAAAAAAATGATAAAAGCAAAAAATAAAAATGCAAGTATTTTCACATAAAAAAGTCAATACATGAAAAAAACATATAAACAATGTGAAATTGTTAATTTAAAAATATCTATGTTAGTACTTCTGAAATAGTATGATTTCAAATTACCTCGTTAAAAATAGTAGAAAAGCTAAAATAAATTCAATTTTTAAACTTAACGTAAGGAAATTGAAATTATAATGAACAGTATCCAATAGAGTAATGAAAACTATTACGAAAAAGAGTGACGGTTTAAAACATCTGCTTATACATGTAATATAATTCTAAAGTCTCGCTATCATCAACCAAATTAATATTTTACCCATGCTTAAGTCCTCTCCATGAGCAAATAATACATTATACACAACGGGACCTTAAAAGGATTTACCTGCATTATTTGATAGCAAATTACATAATAACAACAGTGCTTAATATATAAAACACACTAAGAACATACAATCATTTGTTCCTTTTACTGTGTAAATATGTACTCTTTACACAAATAATTTTTTGTGTTTCCTCCTCCGGACTACAAACACAATATCATTGCTCTGCTGAGTTGAAACACACACAAAAAAGTAAACATTAAAAATGGGAGAATAAAGCTTGAATACTTAAATTCTTTATATGAAATTGTGAAACTGTTTCTTCAGAGCCAAATTCGAAGATTCCTAAATTATATGTATCGTACTTTTAAAACTACAGGGATTGCAGTGTTAATATTTCCGTTCTTCCATTTCTTTGTCAGTAATTCTGTTCAAATTTGGTATTTACGTTTTACATCGTTATGGTTTGGTTAAGTGTAGCTTCTTTATAAAAAAATTACTAATAAAGTTTGAATTATACAGGCAATAATGTTACTAATTTTAAGTGACTAGTTTTCTGATCGGGTTCGTTTTTTAAAAATATATTGTTTTTGACGTAAGGATTATTTTATTTGCTATTTAATAGTCCAATTATTCTATCAGTCTTTATCTTCGTTTTCTTTGTTTGATTGTTTGTCATTCTTTCCTAACTTAGTTTTTTTTTTGCATTTTAAAAAATTAAAACCAGGGCCAGTAAACTCAAAAGTAGACATAGTAATTGCGTAGATATCTGTATGATATTATGCAACTTCTTTTGTTTTGATCAAATAACAGAGGTCCTATCATAAACATATTAACTGCTGATTGGTGGAAACTTGTGTCATGTATTACATTTATGACAAATTTAGGTCGTCTGCCAAAATCACCACAAATGTCAAACATTATAAGAAACAAGAGGAAGTAAAAAGGTTCTTATCTGATGAAATTTTACGTCTTGGAAAAGAAAAAAAGTGTAAACAAATGATTATTAAATGTAAACATTTCACAAAAAGGGGAAGTATGAAATACGCAATGTAAGTTTGCTTTACGTAAAACATCAGTACCCGCCCTTGTTGGTGTCACTAATATAGTTTCATTTCAAGAAGAAATATTATTTTCTCTTTAAGGATAAAAATCATTCTTTGAGATAAGAGGATACAAGTTTGCTGAGGGTTTCTTTCTTCGAGGACTAAATATGTCATTTGTTTGGTGGTTAACTTTGTTTATTCTCTGGTATTATGGTGCCAGTGTTTCCAGTTTTCCGTTAAATGATATACTGATGGAACCTAAAACTAGGTCTCACAGTGCTATTACATCGGAAGCCGTTTATAAAACAACTGCAACTTTTTTGGACAGAATGCAGCTAGTCAGTAATACATCGCAAACACCTGATCTTAAAGTAAAGAACTATTTCGGAACAGGTAAGCTAATAAAAACCAAATTTCGTCTTATCCACTGGCCCAGATGTATTCCTGTAGGCATATTGGCGGAAAAGGCTAGTGTTTAAGAAATGATTCTAAGGGGAAAGTATTTAAGGTGGAGGACTGTTAGAACGGATGATTGAATATAAAAATATGATACTGGCGGTGGGGCTCTTGATAAAAATAGTATTATCAAACTTTTTTCTTATTTTAGCCGTCGCCCATGATGAAATTCACATTTTAAAACAGATGATATCACGTGAAATATATTAATTTTGTTGTGGGTGAACACATTTTCCTGTTCAAAAAACTATGTAAAATGTGCCATTTTCATCATTTTTGACTGTATCTTAGAAATATAACATATTTATGAAGTTATAATTCTCCTTTGAAAACAAAATAAAAGTGAATAACATGGTAATTTATGCACACATGGGTTCAAGATGGTATATGTGTAGTTTCATAAAATTTAAACAATTTTATAATTTTAGGGCATTTAGTTTAAGAAACTACGTTCTCTCTGAACTATCACTATATTTCATGTATTTTAGATCAAGAATCCCAACAAAAATTTACAAATATAATTCAGGAATTAAGTGGATATGAAGGCAATGTTCAAAGAGACCATGGATATGAATCCTTTTACCACGTCAGTGGAGAGCAAATA
Source organism: Magallana ariakensis (assembly GCA_020458035.1). Classification (NCBI taxonomy): domain Eukaryota; kingdom Metazoa; phylum Mollusca; class Bivalvia; order Ostreida; family Ostreidae; genus Magallana; species Magallana ariakensis. Next base: position 16,046,360 of record CM035818.1, on the reverse strand, counting down.
CAAATGGGTAAAACGTTTATGACCAAAACAAGTAACTGGAAAAAAACTTTAAATTATCTTTTTAAATCAGTGAATTGGATCACCTTGTTCTGGATTATTAATGTTGTTGTTGTTGTTGTTGTTGTTGTTCTTGTATTGATGTTTATTCTGCAGTCACAATTTTTCATATAGAATAGAAGAGGTTAAAATATATTTGGGTTGACTGGTTAATTATCTTTATTTCTATGCAGCTCACTCCTTGATTAGGAATGTACGAAGAAAGATAAAGGATCTCTCAAGCAACACGACGATCGTGAAATCCAATGTATCGTTAATTCGAGAAAAAGTTGCAACGATTCTGTATATTATACAGGAATTCTACAGCAATACTAACTGGGTTGAACTCCATGGCTCAACAATCTACGAAGATTTTGGTGAGGCCCTTTTCTTAAACTAGGTTGACACTATCTCAAACCAGAATTAAGATAAATGCATAAATAAAATGACGTAAAGGAAATAAGTTTACAAAACAAGTGAGGGATATTTACTCGTTGATTACACATGAAAGTTTATTTAAGGTCAAGATCTAGTAAATGGTTCAAGAGTGTCCTTAGAACCATTTGACGTCATTATTGTTTTGATAAATGTTTTTATCGTACTTTAAGGCTTTAAAGGCATAATGTGGAAAATTAAACAATTTCTTGACATTCTATATTAAACCATGGGAACAGTAATTCCGATACCTATATTCAATAAGACATAATTTAAAAAAGGAGTCAAAGGTCTGATTTTATTTCATTTTAAGAATTTATTCCGTTTTTAGCTTACCTAAACTGAATGCTCAAGTGAGCTTTTCTGATCACATTTTGTCCGTCGTTCATCTGTCCGTCCGTCAGTAAGCTTTAAACACTTTGAACTTCTTCTCTGTAACCACTTGGCCAATTTCAACTAAATTTGACACAAAGCATCCTTATGGAAACGTGAATATAAATTGCAGAAATGAAAGACCGATCTTTTTTGAAAGCGGAGAAAACCTCGAAACTGGAGGAAAAAAGGGGGGGGGACATATTAAAAATCTTCTTCTCAAGAACTACTGAGTCAAATTCAACTTATTTTAGCATAAATAATCCTTATGGAAAAAGAAAATTAAAAATTGCAAAGAATATGGGCTAATTCTTATGGTGGCATATCTCTGCTCCTTGTGTGCAAGTTATTTTTCTATCAAATATGTCAACATGCAAGATAAATATGTTGACATCCAAGATAATTATGTCAACATGCAAGATAACTATGGTGACATGCAAGAAAATTGAAATGAAATTAGAATTATAAAAAATCTCCAAAAATCTCAAATATCGCCTACATGTGACATCCAAGATGCTAGATGCTACCCATTTATGTCGACATTCAACTTATTTATGTTAACATGCAAGATAAATGTGCTGACATGCAACTTATTTATGTCAACATGCAAATTCTCTATGCCGACATGCAACTTATTTATGTCAACATGCAACTTCTCTATGTCGACATGCAACTTATTTATGTCGACATGCAACTTACTTATGTTGACATGCGAAATAAATATGTTGACATGCAACTTAGTTATGTTTACATGCGAGATAAATATGTTGACCTGCAACTTATAAGTTGTATGTCAACATAACTAAGTTGCATGTCGACTTAAATATGTTGCATGTCAACATATTTATCTTGCATGTTAACATAACTAAGTTGCATGTCGACATAAATAAGTTGCATGTCGACATAAAGAAGTTGCATGTTAACATAAATAAGTTGCATGTCGACATAAATATGTTGCATGTCAACATATCTATTTTGCATGTTAAAATAAATAAGTTGCATGTCGACATAAATAGGTAGCATCTAGCATCTTGGATGTCACATGTTGGCGATATTTGAGATTTTTTTTTATTTTGTATAATTCTTATTTAATTGCAGTTTTCTTGCATGTCGACATAGTTAATAGAAAAACAACTTGCACACAAGGGGCAGAGATATGCCACCATAAATTCTGTTTCAATTTTGAGTAATTTACGATAATAATAAAGAGAGAAGTCAATCAGTTTAAAACTTTGGGTTCGGTATTTCATAAATCGAAAACCAGGTTCTTTGTTTTATGCATGTAGATTCTGTATCTTGTTTATAAACCTACGATTGAAAGACGCTGAAATTTTGGTTGATTATTAGAAATGTCTTGCTTTAAATATTAAATGCTTGTGCAGAAAAATTAAAGGAATGATATGCTGTAACTACTTTTTGGTGCCCCTTCTTATACGATGAATTATATAATATCTACACCAACTTTGATAGTTTTTCAAACACAAGTAAATAAAATCGACGTCTTTTAAACACTTTCCATAGTTCTGAAGAATTATTATTATTAGGATAAAAGCATTATCGTTGTTCTTAAAAAAATATTGCAGCGACAAACATCTTTGTTTGTAGCAATATGATGGTTTTGAATAAAGATGAAAATAATGGGTGGGCCTTAGTACAATATAGCGATATGCCTGTCAATACAATGATTAGAATTTTTATAGCTCTTTAACATACGACACAATATCCTTTAAACGCCTATATAAAGCCAGTGTTGCTCAGGTGAGCGATTTGGCCCATGGGCCTCTTGTTTGGAGATACTGTAGGCATTTTAGACATAGTTCATTAGCTATTGTTATAAAGCATCATCGAAAGAATTTATATCTTCTATTTCATAAACCTGTAGGCTACTTTCATTTACTAGGTCTTGATCTTAAACGTGTCAAATGCTTCATTTGTTTACAGGACAAGATGGCGCTACATTGGTTGGAATTGCAGACTACAGGGACAATACTTGTATCAATTGTAGATATGTGAATGGGTAAGAAGTTACAGTAAGTCAGGTGATACTTAAAAAATACCGCATTTCTATAAATAAGCTAATACATATAAATGAATAACATTTTATTAAAAACAAAAATGACCGGCATTTTAATTTAAGGTGGAATAACACACCTGGAAAAAAGTCACTCAAATTAACAGTAAATTATTTAATAATGAAAGATATAATGATAAATAAACTGTACATATGTCAAATAAGCAAAATATTTGCCGTTTGGGGATAAAAAATGAATATCTAAAGCCCCTTTCACAATTAGCGCACGAGCACTTTACAACACTTTGCGATCGGAATTTTTTGGCTTCGCACGAGCTATCCCGTACGTTGGACGAGCTTTCGCATTCGTTCCATGCGTTTTTGTGGTCGTATCAAGTCTCCTCAAAATAGTGGACATGCACACTATTCAGACGCGACTGAATGCGATCTAAATTATTGCCATGCAACGCACGAACATTAGTACGAACGTTTTACAACGTTTTGTGTACTCGCGAGAGCGATGCACGATTTTTAAAGACCATAAGATAAATCTCAGCTGTTTATGCGTGTGTTGTGCGACCATGAGACTGTTGCGCAACGTGTCTCATGTAATATTGCAACGTTTTGCTATCATTGCAAGATTTATCGGTTTCAATTTCCATGCTTTGCCACTAGTACACATGTATCTACTGGATACAGGTATTTTTTTCGCTCCGTGATATTTTTGACTCTACTTACGGTTTTGCTTTGTCTTGAATTCGCCTCAAAAATGTGTTGTGGTTAAAGAAAGCAAGATCAATTGTGGCCTGAAACAGATATACTTATACAGTGTATACAGTATAAGGGAACTATTCACCCCCTTTTATTTTCGTGCATTTCGCTCTTTTTGTCATTTAGCGGATTAAGACTTGGCCAATTCCAATGTCTCATATCACCTTTCTTTTACCACAACATTTTTGAGGCGAATTCAAGACAAAGCAAAACCGTAAGTAGAGTCAAAAATATCACGGGGCGAAAAAATACCTGTATCCAGTAGATACATGTGTACTAGTGGCAAAGCATGGAAATTGAAACCGATAAATCTTGCAATTTTTTTTGTGTAGAACTCTGTAGGTCCTATCTATATTATACATATTCTCATTGCTGTGTAATTCGTAATCTTCAACAGAATAGAACAATGCATGGAAATTGAAACCGATAAATCTTGCAATGATAGCAAAACGTTGCAATATTACATGAGTCACGTTGAGCAACAGTCTCATAGTCGCACAACACACGCAAAAGCAGCTGCGGTTTATCTTTCGATCTTTAAAATCGTTCATCAGTCTTGCGAGTACACAAAACGTTGTAAAACGTTCGTACTAATGTTCGTGTGTTGCATTGCAATAATTGGTATCGCAATTGGTCGCGTCTGAATAATGTGCATGTCCAGTATTTTGGGGAGACTTGATGCGACCACAAAAACGCAAGCAACGAATGTGAGAGCTCTTGCAACGTATGCGATAGCTCGTGCGAAGCCAAAAAATTTCGATCGTAAAATATTGTAAACTGCTCGTGCGCCAATTGTGAAAGGGGCTTTACGAACCATATCTAATTTCTCGGTCGCACGAATATTTTGTTGCTTCTGCTCGGGCGCCAATTGTGAAAGGAGCTTTAAAAATTTAATTCAGTAAGTAACAACAAAAGCCCCTGCGGGATTCGAACTCAGAATGTATGGATCACAAGGCCGACACTTTATCCACTCGGCTATGGAGTAAGTTGCATGTTGCCGTCGATAAAATCCTTATAATTAAGCGAAATGTCGTTTTGATCAGAGGTTCGTCATTTTCTGATGATGTGTTATTCCATCTTAAGGTATATATAATTTGTATAATTAATGTACACGCAGAGTCGAGTGTAGAACTCTGTAGGTCCTATCTATATTATACATATTCTCATTGCTGTGTAATTCGTAATCTTCAACAGAATAGAACAATGTGTAAACAACACCATCGGTAAAAAATTGACTAGTGGCTACAGATCGGGACAAAACGTGCAGAAACCACCGGGTATTACTTTAATTATCTTGTTCTTTTCATTAATATTTACACTCTTTCATCGTTAAAATTATCTTGGAGCGAAACGTTTTGGTTTACAAATATTGTACTACGATTATCAGAAGCATGTAGAAATATTAACATTAAGATCTTATACGCTTAAAGAGAAAAATAGTGTAATATATTAAATAAAAACAAGATTCTTAGTATATTTTTTTTAGCTCGCCTTAGATCTTTTAATTTTTTTTTTTAGTTCTAAATGTGCTTTAAACATTATTGATAACAATTTTGTTTATTTTTGATTTGGATAATTATATAGTTTTCATATTTTTTTTATATAAATGGTTCATTCATAGTTGTAAAATTCTGTCATAGCTGGTGGCCCCAATGATATAAGTGGTAAATGCAGTCACGGAACACGAGATGATACCAGTCGGAATATTACAGCTACTGGTGGTATTTATAAAGGCAGATCCAATCAAAACGAGGCTCCTCATAGCTATCTCCACAGCGCAGCAGCGGAATCAGCGGTTAAGGCAACGGAGTACTATCTAATTGACGAAAGTAAAATAAAATCACAAGCCTGTTGTTCTATTTTTTTTTTATTTTAGATGAATGACCATAAAACTTTTTGACAATCAATGATCATGATTATCATTCTTATTATTATCACTGATTACTTTTATATTATACAGTAAGCATAAATTGATTTCCAGGCTCATTTTTATTGATTTTTCCATGAAAATTATCCCTGATTTAATAAAATGCAATTGTTGCACTGCAAAATTACACTAGACTCATCGTAATCTTTTCCATATAAATTAAGACAACTAATTTTGATTTAGATCGAGGGCTTCTAGAGCTTATAGGTCCACAGGTTTTCCAGGATATATTTGGTATTCACTCAAGAGAAGAAATAGTGAAAACGTCACTTACTTTTGTTATTGACGTCACCGGTTCCATGAGCAGTGTCATCGAGAAGGCGAAACTTGCAGCTAAGAAAATAGTAGTTGAGGCCAAAGACTCACAATTTGTACCAGAAAAATACGTCTTGGTGACATTTTCAGACCCAGGTATTTATTAAACACTAGATTATTATTAAGCCTCATTTCTAAGTGGCCGTCCGTGCTTAGGGATCATGCGTGTGCCACGGGTTTTGCCATTCCTTGCGGCTGTGGTTGAACGTATGGCAAGAAAAAAGTAATGAAGTGATTCCAAGTGTAACAAACGTACGTCAGTGGAAGGTGTCAAGTAAGATATTATATGAAGACGGGCTGCCTTACGCAACGTGCGATGCCCGTAGCTTACGGTTGTCGTGCAACAAATGTACGCTCGCCTTACGAATGACAACACGTTTATAACCAAGTGCCTTGGACGGATGATTGAAATGCTGATGGTGACAACAAACGATTTGCGGTCAACGTTCGTGTAACACAGAGGACAAAAGATATATCCTTATCTCATTCGTGCCATATCGTACGGTTATCTAACGGGTTCCATTTTAGTGAAGCGCAACTGCTGCGTACGTGTTCAGATCTTGCAAGGAAACAGTGGGGATTGTTATCCAACAGCCACCAGATGTGCTTTTGGTAAAAATTGCGTCCTTCCAAAATCGTAAAATGTACGTGCTTGCCTGGCAAAATTTGAAATATCCGCCCGCAGACTACCCGTAGAAGCACCTACGCCCAGTAGTGACTGAGGCTTTAATCAAGTCAACCATCGAATGTTCTGTTGTAAAATATTTTTTCATGATATGTAAATTGTGTTGTTTGTTTTCAGTCCGACGTTGCACCAAATCAAAGAAAGATCGCAGCTAATTACTTACTGAGTTATTCATTTAATAATAACCTGTATACATGCATATAAATATATCTGAAACTAATAAACCTTAAAGTATTTATCATTTTTGAAAATAAATCAATTAGTTATTTGTATTTAAAAATGTTTGACAGCTAATTTGACATTGGGGAAAAACACAACTGATTTCAAAACCATGATAACATGGCTTGATGATATTTGGGTGTCTGGAGGGGGTGATTGTCCAGAATATGCCATGTCAGGAATATTAAAAGGTAATGGCAATAACTAATTCAAATAATAAACTATACGAAAACAATAAGGTCTTCCGCTGGAACGGAAGACCTTAAAAATAAACTTCAGTATTTGTAATGATGGCTTTGATGTTGAACCTTAAAATATCGTCTTAATTTCAGGCATAGAAATGTCTAACAACAATTCAAAAATTTACTTCATTACTGATGCAGACGCAAAGGACGCTTATCTAGAAAATGAGGTAAAAAACGGACTAAAGGCAAAAAATCTGGAACTCATAGCTATACTTACTGGTAAATGCTCAGATAGAACAAAAAGAGACGGCACTGGTAAGAAAAATTTTCTTATTCCTTTTCTTGATTAATTATTTTTGCCTTTCTTTGGTTATTTGGCCTTAAACTATTTAAGTCGGCTGTGATCTAATGGTGTTAATGCCAATGTTTTAAGTTTTAAAAAAGCAATAATTCTCCCATAACAATTGATAATTTAACAACATCATCCAGATTAAAATAGAGCGCGAAGATGCCTTTATCAACAATTAACGACACATTTTGCATTATTTAAAGCCTTTGATTTATATCCCCTTTCTTGCAAGAAAAGAATGTTGTTTGACAAAATTATCCTAACAAACTATTTTAACGCTGAAACAAAACACAACGTTGTAGCAATCCAAATTCTCTTCAGTGATGAAAGAATACACTTACACAATATTCAAGGAAACAAAATTAATTTCAAACACTGAACATTATTTTTTAAATAAACAAAAATCTTTTCGTTCGAATTTACTTAAATTTCTGTCTGAATTTTACCAATTTTCAATTTGAAACGTAGTTAGCATTTTTTTCATACTTTACTACATACTCAATTATTTCTTTTTAAAATTAAAGCTAGCAGAATTTCCTCTTTTTGCTACAGTAATACTTTCATTGTTTTCGCAATGCATGTTTTTCATTAAAGGACAAAATCACGGGTCTACAATTGTTAAACATGAGGATGTTCTATTGTTTCATCGAGTGAAAAGATCAAGTATTAATGTGTTTGAGTCCATCGCAGCAGAAACAGGAGGAAAAGTCTATGTTACCAGTACTTCGGAAGTTGAAGCAATAGTGGAAAAAGAGATAAAGGTACGTGCACACGTTTTAGAGTCAAACGAAGTAACAATGAAGATAAAAAAAATGGATAACTGAATTTCTTTAGTGCTTTTAAATAAAGAGAATTGCAAAGAAGCATATTTTATTTTAAGAGAGCTATTTTTCTAGGAAACATTTCCTTCTTCTAACGTTTTTGTTACACTGTTTGTGATGCCAACGAACTCCATCCACAATTCAACAATTTCTATTCCGGTAGACGATTATATCAATACGCTCAAGATCATGCTTGAACCTGTAACGTCGTTGGACGAGTTTGTTTTCTATTATCCAAATGGTATAATTTTTTTCTTCTGAACTATTTATATATCGAATAACTTTAACTAGTAATAACATCCCTTTTCTTGATTAAACATAATAATTTTAGGCACAGATGTTTCATTCTCATCACCAAATGAAGAAAGGGAACTTTCAAGCAAAATTCTAAGAATATCGGTTGGGGTGAGATCCTTTCAAAAATTATTTCCAAATTATCTTCATATCAATGAAAAGACTTACATGTAGTCAGATATAAATTCAACATTTTTTTTAATTTTGTGACGCAAAGTCAGTTTACCTAGATTTTAAAGCTATTTAGATAATTTGGACATAAATTGTTTAAAAGGTAACACTAAAGGTACTTATGATTTTCAGATATAGACAACGTAGATAATATAATAAATTATCCTTTGATAGGACCCAGAAACGGGGCAGTGGACTCTTCAGAAAATGGGAATGAGCACATTGAATATAAACGTCACAGCTCATAGCGCATTGGATTTCTCAACAAGTGTTTTAGAAATTAGCTCTGGGGGCAATTCCTATCAGCTATCAGGAAATCCAATTAAGGGTGAGTTATTTAATTATGTTTCTTATGAATGGGGTGGGGTTTTTTTTCTCACTCAAATCCAACTTATCTTTGATTTCCATCTGCAGGTAATCATTACTCGGTCGTTGTTGATATTCAAAATTTAAATCCAAATTCCACGTGTACAGCTGTGGTTCTTATGGATGACAACGGGAATAACGTAACTGAAATTTTTGTTACCAGAGTGCAATTAATGGGAATTGCTCGATATATTGGAGATTTCATTCCATATAATAAGGTACATTCTTATTTCTTATATAGAAGAGAAACATTAGATAAAACAAGTCGTGAACAAATTAAAGGGTTACCCCTTTTTTATTTTCAGAAACATTTTCAAATTGCTCTCAATGTTATGTAGTACACGAACATTACGGAATTATCAAGTGAAACAAAATAAGAATTTTTCAAACTTTGTATTCAATTCCAATTTATATAACCCTCTTTTTATTAAAAATTAAATTGTCTGTTTTTGCCATATTTATTGAATATGTCATAGGAGTAATTTTTGAAATGAAATTGATAGTCAAGTTATGTACAAATACGAGGAGAAGATGATCAAGGAAACCCATTCCTGCGGACAAGATCTTTATCCATTACGCCCGTATCAATTCAACTTCGTATATTTCCTCATCTTGGTAAGATTATTATCCTTAAGATTTTGTTTTATGCATCCAGTTTTAGTTTAATGTGAATATCTTATTTTGAAAATAACAATATGAATATTTATGTTTTTGAAGGGGATTTGCGACTTAATGAGGCTAGCAACATATCTTTCTCATTAGCAAGCAGCGGTGAAAGCCTAATTGTTTTCGTAATCACGATTTCTGATGGCAATACTGACGTCAAGGTTCAACGAGATAGTTTATATGGCGGCGATGTTTATACCGATGTAGTCGAAATAATCCCAAACTCTTTACAAACTATGTAAGTGAAATTTTCTTTGCCAACACAATTTGTTTTTCTTTAATTAGCCAATAACAACGGTTCTGAAGATGGGGTTTTCAATTTTAAAAAAAAAATGTTTCTGTACATTAATATCACATTGCTGATGAAAAGCCTAGATTTATCTAGTTTAATTTGGTGAAAATATAATCAATTTCTGAACAGGTGTTACTGATTTTGAATATTGAAACATAAATGCTTGGCGTTTAGGTTTGTCTGCACAATTTTCTGGTAAATATAATTATAAATTTTTGTGCCGATTGTATCACCTATTTGCACAAAATATCCATGATTTTACATTTTAAAGGGGGTTTTTACTTTGTTTAATTCAAAGGCTATATGTGTAAGTGCTTTATACCTAAGTATTATTTATATTCTTATAAATAATACTTTATATTCTAAATGAATGTATGCATATATTTTTAATTTCTTCATTTTACTTTTTCTGTTGTAGAACTTTGCTTTTTTCGGTAACTATAGAAAACTACACTGGTATCATTCAGGCAGAGAAAAGGCGATATTCTGTGAGTTTTTATCACCAACAGGGTACCAGCTCTTCAAAACCTTAATTAAATTTAAAATTCATAAAACATGTATATGAGTTAGTCATTAACAAGCTAAAGTCTACACTTTTCATTTACCCCCGGGCGCTTCAAAATGATCGATAAAAATCACTTTGGCATTTGTCATAGAAATTTTTCTATGAAAGGTTATGGACACAAGAACTGCAGACTGCAAAGTAACAGAACATCCACATATGTGTCCCAAAGAGTCGCGAAATACAGAAAACTGTACTTCCTATAACTGGACGGGATCAGTCGAAGTTTCCTCAGCAACCATCAGGGAATCACTCATAAGAGTATCTACCGACGAGATCATTCTTGATCACATTAATTTAACGGAGTCAAACTTCTCTGTACCGATATTTTTAAGGTAAAATGCATGCTGTTTACCAAAAAAAAATTATCAGAATTTGAAATTAAATATTGCATTTTAAACATTTGTCGTCAATGGTTGCCTATTTAATTTTGAATGATTTATTGTGAATTGCGTTTTGGTTAAGGTTAATGAAATCTTTTCTAACTTTTTTTCAGTGGACATTGTTGTATTCAAAATGTTATAATAACCATCATAGACAAGAACGAATTTTTCGACCAATGTAATTTGATTGTCTCTGAGCATCCCCTAACTGTTGTCCAATATCCAACGACTGCTGTTGTAGAAACTACAACAGTGGAACAAGTAACAACTTATGTCACGTCGATAGAAAAACAAACATTTAAAGATGTTAATTTCTTTTTGAAATATTTATTTCATATTCTTTTAAGATATATCTTAAATTATTCTGTAAAATCATACAATCATTCTCCAGATTTGGTCGCTTTTGCATATATGGTAATTTGTGTCCTTGTTTTATTGTAGGCGATTACCGACGAAGGAAATTTAAAAGTTATAGGAATGTCGGTAGGGTTTAGTTTTCTCGGGTTGACTATTGTAGCAATAATCATATTTGCTGCTTATACAATGAAATCACGATTCAACAACAGTAGTCCTGTTGTGTTGTCAAACTATCGCACTCTTAAAAGGGAAGATGATAAAAATATGGATGTCAACGAAATCCTATCTCAATATCACGTATTGCATAATGGGGAACACGTCACACAAGAACTTGAAGTAAATTCGGCAGATTACCAAGGAGATGAAAGAAAAGAGAAAATAGATATGAACTACAGTATTACCACAGATTGCACAAAAGTAGAAACGAAAATAAATGAGAACCAAACGCGTGTGGCAGATTCCTCAGGTCATAACAAAGAAGAAAAGGACGCCAACAGGAACGACAAAAAATTGACATCGAACGAGTCGCACTACGAAACAATCAACGAAGCAGGAGTGGTGTCTGAGTCTCTGAATCGTGCTTACGCAAGCATTTTCAAAGAGGACGTCATTCAAGAGTCGCCAAGTAGCCTTGGTCCAAAGAAAAGCTCTAAAACCAATATGAATGTTTATATGGATTACCCAATTCTTAATTCGGGTGAAGAACACCATATGGCAAATCAAAAACCAGAGAATGGAAGTCCATCAGACAGTAAAAGTGTCCGAACTTCTCAAGTTCAACAAAACAATGAAGGGACAGAGGTTATATCCGAAGAACGCAACAGAGAAGAAGCTGATTAAGACCTAACATATATTTTAAATTATACTCTAGATGAAGCAAATAGAAATGATAAATAAAATATATTTTGCAATATTTAAACAAACTAAGAAAAGAGACACCAATAAAATGTTATGACGAAACAAGCCAACGCGAGACACAGTGTCACCATCAAATAACGTACTGAAAAAGTGGTTATTTACGCGTGGGGGATTTACAACCGCGTAAAATACTCTCGCGCGAATGACTATAATAATCCAATTTTAGAGTGGAAAATAACGCAAACGCGTATTTAATCCCCACGCGTATTTTCTGACCATAGAAAAAAGCGTACTTAACCACCAGCGTAAATAACCACTTTTACAGTATGTGGTTTCTTGCACAGTGTTATTTGTAAATGAAAATGATAAACAGTTAAAAGTGTTTCATAATTATATTAAACATGTTGTGCGATAAAATGTGGTATTGTATTCTAGAGAACAGATAAAAGCAGTCAATATGTACACATGGTTAAAAAACTATAAAGACAGCTTTTATAATTTGCTTTAAATTAATTAAATAGTTTTTATATTTTTACTCTAAAAAGTTTATTAACCGCTTGAAATTTTTAGAAATAAATTACATGTAGTAACCAAGAATGTGTTTATTTAAACTAACAAACGGCTTCCTTCCTTTGAAAAAAATATCTTCATTAACCTCGAGTGGGAATCAACATAAAAGTTTCGAAGTAAAAGGGCACTAATAAATAAGGCGAAAAACATGCAAATAAAGTTAAAATTTTATTTACTATATCCTTTTCTAATAAAACATTAACATAAATTTTCGGTATGTTGTTGCTTGTTTATCGAAATGAAATATTGGTATATGTGGCCAATCATCTTGGATTATGGGATTATGTACTACTTTTCAAGGAAATGTAATGTTGTCCTTACAACAGCTTCACTTTGGTTTGTACAGCCATGACGTCACATATTTTCCTCACATTTTTTCAATACCGTTAATATTATCAAATAAATATTTGTATTCAGTTATTAGAATTTAGTTCTTTTCTTGAATTACATTCTGATACTTTGTAGCAAATGACCTTTGGTGCTTTTATTACATAAGTTTTCTAACTAGCCAGTAACTTGGTATCTTTTAGGCCTGAAAGTGGTGAGCATCCAATCCATAGTCATTTGACATTAAGGGGGAACCGGGCATTGCAGTGTAAAATTATTTGTCAATATTTTTTTTTTTGCTTTTTTAAATACATTAACAGTAAGATGTCCTCCTCATCCTCATTTTCATGACTTCTTTCTTACCTTGCAAGGGAGATATTTTGATAGGAATTGTCCCCTTTTTCTGGCATAATGAATTTTTTGATAATTTTAATTTTCTGTAATAACTAGAGACGAGCTCGTTGCAAAGCAACGAAGAGGTCTTCCGTTGCAGCTTCCTGTCGGAAAAGGATTGTCAATCAGTCTGATTAAAAGCACCCTTTTCTCCTTACAGAGTCTGACAGGTATTGATAGGGGGTCATCTTCACCCGACCTAAAATTCTGACCAATCAGGGCTTTAGAAAATGTATTGGAATTTTTTAAATGGAGACAGGGAAATTATTTTAATCCTGCTTTCTATATAACCCCCAGACTGAGTATTGAAGAGTTGCACCTCTCATTAACAGATAAAGTCATGTATTTGGTAAATGAGATATATATTTAGGTTGTGTGCAAATATAGAAGTCATGTGAAGATGAATTGTTATGGATACCTATCAGACCCTGATGAGTGTAAGCAGAAGGGTGGTGATTTTAATCAAACAGGATTGTCAATATGATAAAAGTAAGTTCAGAAAATCAAAAATAAATGATGACGGCTTCTCCAACCTGAGGGTGCGCTGTACGAGAGGTGCTCAGTGGGAGGGACAACTCTCCGTATAACGTTTGGCCATGCAAGCACTCAGCATCGTTTTTGCTTCGAGGAACACATTTATCCGAAATGTATTAACAAGCCAATAAAAGAAAAAAAATAATCTTCAAAATCTAATCCGTGGTAGTGGTAGGGGAGGGGGGGGGGGTTGTGAGGCAGCTATAACTTATTTTGTTTAATATAATTTGTTTCCAATTTGCCATAAAAATTTATATTGTCTTCTACTAAAATGTGTGTTTTGGGAGGGGGAACAATGCCCCAAAGTTCAATTTCCTTTAAGTTAATTTAAGGTGAATTTTGGATGCGAGAAACGGGGAGAGTGCTCTCAGTGGACTAACTGGCGGTTCTGTGAGCAACCTCACAAATAATTCCTCCCCTCCCCACTAAGAAAAACAAAATCATAACTAAAGTATTTATCTATTAGAAAATAATGGATGCTTCTTTTTCTTATAGTGACACTGAACTTGCACAGATGATCAAAGTTCAAGTCGGGACATACACGTATTTAAGTACATGTCAGACGCAATCTTTGGGTCAAATTTTAGCTTCTAATCATTTCCATGTATATTACATGTAGATATGACAGACAAGAAAGAAGCATTTATTTTTCAAACGACCTTGAACTTGCACAACTGACCCTGGGTCAAGTTCATGACACATCCTCAAGTCATCAGCAATCTTTAAATGAAAAAGCAATATCCAATGTTTTTTCCTTAAAAACAGTATAAAGCAGACACAACTTATGAAATTTCTTCCAATGACCTTGAACTTCACAAAATAACCTTGAAACAAAATCATAACACACACTTAGGTCATAGGCAATCTTTGTGTAAATTAAGATAGTTCAATGTTTGGACGACGCCTTGTTTAGAACGTTACATTACAGAAATAATTTGTTCACTTAAGGTCTACTCCGCGCCCTGGCGCCAGAAATCGGTGTCACGAGTGCTTAATATGGCGCCGGAATCCTCAAGGGATTACCCGTCCCCCGAGGAATCCGGGCTCACCTAATGAGCACAAGTCAACACTTAGCTGTTAAGAAATCTTTGTGTGAAGTAAGAACTTTCAATGTTTGGAGGACGTCTTGTTTAGAACGCTACATTACAGAAAAAATTTGTTCACTTAAGGTCTACTCCACGCCCTGGCGCCAGAAATCGGTGTCACTAGTGCCTAATTTGGCGCCGGAATCCTCAAGGTATTACCCGTCCCCCGAGGAATCCGGGTTCATCTAATGAGCACAGGTCCTTGTTTGGGCGCAGGGCGCCATGGTCAGAACGCTACATTACAGAAATAATTTGTTCACTTATGGTCTATCCGCGCCCTGGCGCCGGAAATCGTTGTCACTAGTGCCTAGTTTGGCGCCGGAATCCTCGAGGGTACACCCGTCCCCGAGGAATCCGGGCTCACCTTATAAGCACATGTCCTAGTTTGGGTGCAAAGCGGCCTAATAATTTCAGTTGTTTAACATCGGGATCGGAAAACGCTTGAAAAATAGTCGATAATTTTAACTAATTTTTTGTTAGTGCGTTGGAGTTAGTGCTGGCTAGCTTGACTCTGGTAGTGATGTATTTCAAAGAAACAAGAAATCTGTCGACACTTGCAGTACTTTGATTATTTCTATGGCGACCGACTGCGTTGCATAATGTAGTCGTATTTCATAACTTCCTAATCCTAGAACAATTTTCCTTTGACTTAAAACTTTTAAGTATAATATATTATTCTGTTCATATCTGTAGAAGTTTAGTGTGTTCAACAGGTTGATTTATTAGCACCATTATCCGATTACGATTTCGCACCTACATGTATAATGTGAAGATGATTGACTTCGAATAATAGCCTTATTGTTTAACAATTGACCACTGTAGTGAAAGCACACTTCGATACTCAATAATATTCGATAACCTTCGATACATTGTTACTCAGTTACATAACAATTGATGATCTGCAGCCATAAACATAAATAGATGTTCTCAGCTGTGTGCGCTGAAGCGACACAAGATTTTCGGTCGCACGCTGCAATTGAATTAACACAGACTGACCGAATAAACAAACGGGTGGGAAAGTGAAAATGTTACACATAAGAAGAAGTCGGCAAAAATGATTTTCGTCAAATCTGAATATCTTTTTGCCAATTAAAAAAAATCCGAATGCCTCAATTCAGGACATTCTTTTATCGTGCCCGCACCTACCGCAAACATGAAACATGGAACTTTGATTATAATAAACTACCTTGTGCGCAATCGTATTAATCATTGCTAAATCAACTGTACATGTAAAATAAATTTATCTTTTCATCTTAAACCAATATCATAGTTGAAATCATAATAAAAGAAAATAGTTGTGTTCGTACAAAAGTCTGAAACATGCACGCGTGATAAGGTACATGTAGAAGAACACAAACCTGCCCACTCGCACGGGATCTCCTCGGCCATGTGCGAGGGATGATCATCATTTAAAAGTTTTAATATTTGTGGGTTGTTTGTTGATTTAAAACAATATTTGTACAGATTTAAAAACATTTTAGACCTACAAACCAACCATTAATTTAAGACTGACGAAGTTTCCGATTTGTAGTAATATCGCCTTTATAAATTTTCAACGTCTTCTTACACTCTAATGTTTAATTAAATAAAAACAAGATGGACAAACTCTTATAACATGAAGAAATTAAAACAGATCTGTATTTTTTTTACGGGTATATAAACTAAAACAATTCTAGAGTTCGCGGCTAAATAAACTCATATATGAGAGACGCAACTCTCGTGTATTAGATAACCGCTGACCGCTAGTTAGCCCCGTCGCGACCATGGTGACCGATTTTCTAGGCCGCGGGTGAGGGATAGCTTACGTAACGGTACACACACAGCTCTGATTCAATGTAGATTTTAAATGCATGCAGTATGAAAACTCAAATGTAATACATAGACTTTTTTTAAATCCGTACTTTGTGTTTTACTAAAAAGGAAGAAGAATGTTTTGTTTTCCGATTCTCGTTTTAGGGATTGTGCACTATAAGAACTTAACTAAACTGACATAAACTCCTAAAAAAAAAAAATCTATTCTAAAAAAATTTCCTGTATAATCCAGCATACTTTCTGTGGTAACTTTATGCCAGTTGCAGGCACAGAGACTTTCGTTAACTTGCCAAATTAAACGAGGTACATGTTAATATGTACAGCTTTTTACACTCATACAACACAAATCACCAACAAAATAACATTGTTACGACCTTTATGAGATCCCAACAAACAACTTTTCCAGCAACAGCCATATCGAAATCCTAACCGTTTTTGAGTTATTAAGCAAAAACTTTCAAGCGCTATTGGCCCTTAATTTTAGGGGCCAGCCCTTTTTTATTGGAGTCAAATAAAAGCCCTTAACATTCTGCCCAACTTTTATTCTACATGTCTTAACAAAATATTTTTCGTTTAAAAGATACAAAGAAAAATATGTCTAAATTTTCGCACTTTTTGGAATCCTATTTTTTGACCCCCTACCTTTTTCTAAATAAAAAACGTAATCGAAAAACAAAAATCTATGTGCACAACTTCAATGTCTCTGTTATTCAAATTCGCTGGATTCCCATTCCCTGCTATCATAGTCTCGGAGCCTTTGTCTGGAAACCAAAGGCCCTAACAAAATTTAAAAGGGGAATAACTCGTTAACGGAAGAGGAATTTTAAAGTTTATGAAATGTTTAAGATAGTGTTTTGTAATGTCTATAAGCCCTGAAAATTGAGCAAAAATCGTTCAGAAATGAGCAATATATGAAGCCTCAAAGTTTGCGTCTAGGAAGAAAAAAAAAAAAAATAAGAATAATCTTACAAGCACAATAATAGTAAGGTCTTCCGTTGGAAACGGAAGACCTTAATTATTTTATTTGATGGAATTTTTTCGCAACATATATAATTCATTTATTTTAAGAACGGAAGCAAAATTATTTACACCACTGGCCTTTCACGTAGCAATATAATAATTTTATCAAAATATTGCTATAATCAGCACTTCAAGTTTTGTAGTTTTTGATTCTAATTTTTAACAAAATGTGATGGCACATGAAATTAAAAAAAAATCATATATCAACCTTAACATTTGCTTTATAACTTATAACATTTTCAATGCCCTTTTCTTGGCAATCAAGGGAGATGCTAAAATTGGAATCACCCCTACCCCTTATTCTGGAATTATGACTTTTTTTTTGACAATTTCTGTTTTGAACCATGAAAAAAGTAATACATTATTTATTAATTAACACGAACAGAATAATAATCATAATATATGATTATCTTTACCGCTAATGATTTTGTACATTTACATTTCTAAAATTGAAAATGTTAGATTTTTCCCAACTCATGTTGTGAATATGGCTATTTTAGAGTTGTTAAGTACGGTAAAAAATTCTATCAAATCATGTTTGACGTCATAATGGATAAATGACATCATAAAATCATACATTCAAATCAATTGTGACGTCATAATAGAGTTAACACATCAAAGTATCATTGCAATGAAAGTCACGTGATCAGTGTCCTGTTTCCCCTTAGGGCCTAAATAAACCCTACTAATAATTTGAGTGTCAAAACTGTAAAGCCCACATCAGGTTTCTGACTAGTTACAATTTTAAAAGTAAATTTAAATAAATTTTCGTTATGATGTAATAACATTTTTAACACATTTGTAAACTGGTGAATATCTTTAAAATACGATGAAGCATAGAAAATTGTCTTCATTATCAAATACTTTATATGTTACATTTGACTGTATGTTCAATTGCTTAATTTCTATAGTAAATTTTTCACTTATAATTTGTGTATTTGTGCCAAAAATGTTTCTTTTTACAGGACATTTTTATAATACAGGAAGAAATAAACTTAGTCCTTTCATAAAACGTTTATTCAGAAGGAAACGTGAAAACAAATAATACAATGATCCATTTTGATCTAAATGGGAAGAAATAAGGTATAAGTTAGTAATACTCTAATATGACTTAAAAAAACTTTGACGAACTTTGCTATCTTGTTTTGTCATCGATATAAAAAAAAACTTCCGTAATGAAAAAAAAATGTTCTAACATAGAAATGTATTTGTCAATATAAAAAAAACGCTTTTTTACAAATTATAAAAAGTTGTCTATCAATCACACAACCGGTACAGATTATTAACAAAGAGCCCAAAATGTCGCGATCAATTTCTAGATGGCTTTGTCCGTTTATTCTCTGTTTTATCGTTGGATCGCTGTTCAGTTTTCCTGCCGATGAAAAACCGAAGGAGAATGGAACTAAATCATACAGTGACATCTCATTCGAAGCTATCTTCAAAGCAACTGCAAATGTTTTAGAGAGGACACAACTTGTCAATTATACCGGACAGTCGCCATTTGTTATGGTTTCCAAATATTGTGGGTCTGGTAAATATTCTTAAATTGCAATTTTTAAAAATCAAAGTTTTAAAATCAGGTTTCATTTTCAGTTTTAGTTTCAGTATTTGGTACTTAAGATCAGCCAAGTTATTTTTCAAAAAATTATTGGCATGCATTTGCCCCACATAATAAAGAATATATGAGTTTTACTTGTTGGTCCGTTTTGTAATCGAGTTGGAAGATTTTTTTTGGGCTGAAAATGAGTACAATTAACTTGGAAGATAAACTATGCAATAAATTTTTATTAAAGTCAAAAAACATTTCACTAGTGTATAAATGGTATTTAAATAAAACTTGAAAATTAATCGAAAAAAGGCCCGTTGATTTAAATCCTCTGATTATTCCTTCACGTTCTCATTTTAAAGTAATTTGATTAAAAACAAAATTAAGGGACATAAGCAACTAATTTTACTACTTTGATTTCCAATGTTTTGATCAAGTGGCTCATCTAACTGCTTAACAACTTCTATAAAACCATACTGTAGAGAACCTACGACAAAGTGAGGCTATCAGAATTTCTTTTAACACAACGAACACCGGTGAAATCCTCCTTGATTTTGTAATTGCCGTTTCGGATGGTCATTCTGACCCAAGGGTACGAAGAGTTAGTTTAAATGGTGGGCAAGTCTATAGCGGAGAAGTGATGGTAACTCCAATGGCCTTAATAACTACGTGAGTGTAAATTTAAATATCTATTGATATCAATTTTCCATCATAAGTATGTACCGTGAAGTAACATATTTACTCTTTTCCGTTTTAAGATCTATCCACATTTGATATACTTATTTAAACACAGTCCGCCTTAACCACAGTTGTTTTGACACTGCATCTATATTTTAATTGATTACTATGCCAACATAAATGTACATGTATATGTCATCTGCATTCCTTCTATTTCATTCCAGGTCGTTACACTTTTCTGTAACTCTACAAAACGATTCTAGCAACATTCAGACTGAGAAGCGACACTATTCTGTAAGTGGTTTTCTCCTTATGTAACAATCAATATTCATGCATTCAAATAAAAAAGAATTGTTCTTCTAAGATATTTCATTAAACATTTATCAATTAAGTAAAAGATGTTCCTATTAGTTAAAAAGATTTGTGTATTTAGTCTACAAAAACGCACCATGACATTAGTGGTATGTGGCAACGCACTTTGAAAAAATTACGCACTTTGAAAAATGTTTTCAAAGTGAGTTAAATTTTGGACAAATTCAACGCACTTTGAAAAATTTTTTCAAAGTGCGTTAAATTTTGGACCAAGTTAACCCACTTTGAAAAATTTTTTCAAAGTGCGTTATGAAGGTACATCAACATTTTTTAGTATCGTGACACTTAACGCACTTTGAAAAAAATATGTATAAATCACAAATTGTGAAATTAAATTCTTAATTTGTTGATAGTATGATGATTTGTTACACTATTGAATCTAATTTACCGTCTTAAAAATCGGGGGTAGGGGTGGGAGTGGGGGTTAGCCAAAGATACAGGTCAATTACCAGTGCTTCATTTCATTGATTACGTACAGGAAGGTCCCCTACCCCTCTTTTTTCCTTCCAAAACGTGTTTGATATTTAGCAACTTAGAGTAAATGTATAAAATCAAAAAAAAGGAATACGCTTTGTTGTAAATTAAATACAGTGATATTGAAAAAAAAAACGAGCTGGTCAAACAATTATTTCTCCAATGGTATGTCAAAGAATCTATAAGCGTTTCAACATAAACCCTCTTTTCAAATTCTAATTAAATAAATCACTTCATTTAAAAAAAAATTCCATCTACATTGACAAACATTAAATTATTATAAACTTAAAAACTGATCCTCTAAAAGATCATGTAGTTTTTCATAACCATAATTAACGTATCCTTTTTTAAATCATGTTTGTTTATAAGCACATGCAATTGAAGACAGTTGAAATATGTTATACATTATCTCCATTATCGATAAATAAATTAAATAATTTTCGTTTCTGGCACAGCACAATGTACCAGATAATTAGTAAGTTTGCTGCATACACAAAAAAGGAAAATGCAGTTGCTAAGCGATGCAGTTTATGTCATATTTGGATAATTCAGATCTATCGAGTTGTTCTTTATGTAAATTGTCGAACGGCGTAAGCTTATGAAAAAAGGAAAAAAATTCTAATCTAAAAACTGTAAATCAAGTTAGCTGAGAATGCAGTGGGTTCTTTCTAAAGTATATCCCATTAAGCTACACAAGGTTAAAACAATTACTTATTGTATCTGAAATTAAATATTATTTCGACTAAACCCTGAACAATTTTTTTTTCAAAGTGCGTTAATATCGACGATATCAACGCACTTTGAAAAAAATAATTTTTTTTCAAAGTGCGTTGACTTGGTCCAAAAATTAACGCACTTTGAAAAAATTTTTCAAAGTGCGTAATTTTTCAAAGTGCGTTGTAACAGTGGTAACCGAATATGTGTACAATGAGTGAGATAAATAAATCATACGGAAATAATCAAAATTTAAATTTAATGACTTGCAGGTTTCCTTTTAAATTTTATTGATGCTTTTTAAATTTGTTTTATAGTTTACAGACACACAGACAACAGACTGCACAGCTACTGAAAGCCCAAGGTCGTGTCCTCTAGATTCTCGTACTACCGAAAAATGTATTTCTTATTACCGGAATGAATTAGTCCAAGTTTTGTCAACAACAATCAGGGAGTCAACCTTTGAAAATTTAAACGATGAAGTTATGTTAGATCACGTGATTTTTGCAGATGGAAACTTCTCTTTACCGATACGGATAAGGTAAACTCTATATTATTTCATTTATAGTAGATGGTATTTACTTAAAAATGAAAGTAACAAAATTAATTTGCAATTTGTGAAACCGGAATAAGAGTATACATTTTTGACCAAAGAATTCAATTGTCTTTCAATCTGAATGAATAGATGGTACATGTAATAAACACTATTCAATAATTTGGCCTTCACCATTGGGGTTTTTTTTCCAGTGGTCATTGTTTTATTCGAACTGTTGTCCTAACCGTCTTCGACAAGAATGGATACTTCGATCAATGTAGTATCTATATCTCTGAAAATCCACTTAATAACGACCATCATTTAACTACAATGGAAGAACAAACGATATATAAAGAGGTAAGAACAGCGATAATGACTGTTTCACTTTGACGATCATCAACGTGAAATCCAAGAACTAACAACCAGTTAAAATCTCCTTTATTTTAAGGTATTCTTTATTTTATTATAGCCTGTCATCGATGAAGGGAAATCAAAAGTCATAATGTCTTTTGGATTCAGTTTCCTCGGAATAATGATTCTAGTTATCTTCGTTCTCATCGTCTACAACATAAAAATGGAATCTATTTACAGATATTACGCAATGTTGAAAAGCTATTTCATTCTAGTAAATAAATGTGAAAAAGCTATGGTTAACAAGAATTTTCTGGAATATCATTATGGCCATGTCACCGATGAAGTCAGAGAAACAAAGAACAATGTAAAGATTTATTTCATACCTGAAAAAGAGTTCTTTACGCCACTCCCAGGGAAGGAGTAAGTAGACTGACTAGATGATGGAGCCTGGTTTACAAATTTGACCAATCTTGCGTATACAATGATGGAACAACAACAACAAGCGTACCCAATGGGATATTGTTTTATGAAAACTTAACTGTAAATAAAGATAATATGTGATTTCAACACTGCATTTTGGGTTACATTTTAACATCATAATGGTTTTCGGCAATCTTCAACACATTTAACACAATCTAGTTTTTTTTTACTTTCTAAAATATATAAAAATGATGTTTTTTAGTATGGCATATAATATCTATGATTGTTTTGACTATGATAAAAATTGAAATGATAAAAAGTATTGCTTTTCTGTCTCTGTGGTGCATAAAATATACGTGAAAATAAATAATGTTACTTATGAATAAAAGGATATGAATTGTACTAAATTATTACCAAACTTTATTATTGAATGGAATGATATTGAAAGAGTGAAACTTTGAAACTTATACAACTTGACTGATTGATCATTTATCTTCCAGTTGGTGATATTAAAGCTGACATGAATCCATAAATACGTGTCATTCCCGGCCCCCTTTAATCTATGACTACTGTCGTTTAGTTTTTATATTCTACTTTTACACTTACCGCTACAAACCTGACATGATAGGACTAGATTACTATTCATGCTACATCGCATTCAGGTATTTCATTCAACCGTACACGTTACATCAATAAACGATATGTAGCAGTCATTGGACTGATAGAAAATTATAAATGGAAACATAGATTTCAACAGACTGAAATTCAGGAACACATATTCCAAAGTCCTCATTACGGAACGTTTCGCTGTGTTGTACTGTCATATCGGTCCACGTGTTCAAACACATCTTCTAGTGAATCGTGCAATGAAATCATGGACTATTTAGTTTGAGAAATTGAACTTTCATTTTTAAATTTTCAATCTTTTTATTACTTTACCTAGAATCGTGAATTAATATTTAATTAAACAAAGTCATAACAACATCATGTCGAGTTTTCCTGAACGTCATTGTGTAAATGTAAGCGTGAACATGGATGGAAACGTAAATTACGACGATTATAAAAAGCCACCAATGGCGTATACTGTTATCATAATTGTTTGTGGGGGGACCAATGTTCGTGGAGTTCGTGGGTAAACATTGCCCACGAATTTACATCCCCACGGACATATATACAAGCATTTGTTTAATATTTATTAAACTTTCCCGAACATACTACCAACGAAATTAAATCCCCACGAACTAGAAAACTTTGGCTACCCACGAACAATGGCCCCCATTGACGAATAAAAAATGATTCCACAGTATAAGAAGTAAAGAATGTAAACTGTAAGTTAACGTCGACGTCTTCAGCAACATTTATGGTCTTCAGAAAAACTCTGCAAGGGCAAATCAGTAGTGTGGTTTATGAAAGTGCTTGAACAGAAATTTCGATGTCACTAAAA
The DNA here is from genome assembly GCA_020458035.1 of Magallana ariakensis. Taxonomy (NCBI): domain Eukaryota; kingdom Metazoa; phylum Mollusca; class Bivalvia; order Ostreida; family Ostreidae; genus Magallana; species Magallana ariakensis. Next base: position 16,022,007 of record CM035818.1, on the reverse strand, counting down.
AGCTTTTCAACGGAAGCGGATCCCCTCTGCAGAAACTTTTTAACGATCTACAACGTCGGAGGAAACGATTGCAACACAATGAACCACACAGAGAGGCACAACAACTCCCATACTGTTATATGCGTGTCTCACGTAATAAACCCTATCATTAGTAGTTTAATGTCAGTATTATTTTTTGATTGAAACATCGCTGGTAGCTGTGATAATAACCACGACCTAATTAACAGTGAAAAAATTATTTATGTCAATCTTGTTTTAAGTATACTGAGTTTACTTTTATAATTTTTTTTTAAAAATAGGGAACTCGGTTTGCAAAGTTGAAACAAGGTCTTTTAAGCGCTTGAATAACTCTACAATACGCCTTGTTTGCGTCACCATGTTGAAAACTTAGCCTCTTTATCAATTGATGAAAAAACTTCTCTAGGATAAGACGACATATGTTTGTTTTTCGTTTGCTCTGAAAAGAACTAGCCATGTCATTTTCTTTTTTCATCATATGTCTCTTCGTTATTTCTACGTCTAGTTTCCCAGCAAATGACTTTTTAAAGGGCACTGGAACTAAGTCACACGGTGCCATTACATTGAAGGCCGTTCACAGAGCAATTGCAATTTTTCTGGACAGAACGCAGCTTGTCAATGACACAAGGAAATCGCCAAGCCTGATAATTTTTGAATATTTTGGCACAGGTAAGACACTACAATATGATAATTTTTACGCATTATCTGTCAGCCTACATTGTAAAATTAAAATGAGAATCTTGTCAATAATGAAATGAATTAAAAACATAACGTGATAATTGGAAAAGGAACCTAACACTAATGGGATTGCAAGTGTGGAAGATGTAAGTTGTTTCAGTTGTTTAATTGGTCTATTCCACCAGCATTATTTTCAATGTTACAACTTCCGCAGTTCAAATTTACCTACACATTTTATATTAATTAACATGGCTCCGTCTGTTGACAGTTTGCACCAAGTTTGAACTATGTGGGTTAAAGAAAATGTTGATGTAAGAAACATGGCCTTTTGGCATACGTGCATGATTTAAAATAGAAAAAGCAGTTTATTCACGTTTTGCACAGAGATAATAAGTATGCTATCTTGTGTTACAAAAATATCATGTGACAGAATTGAAGGAAAATAATTGCAATATAAAAGAAAAATAATATTATAATATGCATGATTATGAATCATAAATAAGAAACAATTTGAAGTCCTTTGTAGAGCACATGTGTATTGAAAACTGAAGTTTGTTAGAGTTTTGTATGTACTTCAGACAAGGAAGATATATAGCGCATGTTTTATGTTGCATATCAATTCTCTGCGTCTGTAACGAACTAGATTTCTGTTGCTCGTGAGTAGAGGATGTGCAGTGTGCAGTGATCTAAAACCAAGTTTTTAGGTCATGGTCGCAGATCTTTGAAACAAAATCTTTGAATTGGTGATATTTAAATCTTTCTTTGCCCTGTGTAGCTCACTCTTCACCAAAGAACACCAAAGGGTAAATTGTAAGTCAAAATTCAATGTTAAAGTGCACATAGTATGTATATGTGGGTAATGACCTGGACATATTAATTTTGTTAGTTAAATACATTGTTGTCCATTTTATCTTCCTGTCAATTGCTGTTAATCTCACAATTCTTTAATCAGCCTCTCTTCAAAGGAACAGTTCATTTCAGTTTTAAATGAGCAACAGACACATATAGGTGATAGGTGATAGCAATCTAACTTCATAATTATACTTATATCAACTTTACCCTCTATAAGACTCCTTTAAATGAAATTATTATTTTATTTAAGTCTTTACGCAAATAAATTTCCATTACGAGTTTTCAAGTATAATCAATTTCAACATATTTTCACTAAATACAACATATTAAAATGATATAAATTTGCTAAACAAAAAAAATAACTCTGTAACATGTAAACAACAAATGATGATTACATTGAACAACACACCATGCTATAAAAGGCACCAACCTTTTCAAAGTTATCAGTTCTCATACGTGGTACAATAAATAATATTTTACTGTTATCCCATACAGAAGAAACAGGGTACAGTTCTTTTCAAAGTACAGTGACAATGATACATTGGAAAGGGTATGAATGTCCTACATACACTTTTACAATTTTTTTACAACTTTTTTTGAATTAACTTTTCTGAATGTCCTTTAACCTAACAGAATTTGCAAGTCTGTCGTATGTTCATACTGTGTACATCAGATACTCTCTGCAGAACATTGTACTTAGGTTAATATATAGAGACAAAGTCAAATGACATTATACCCGGTATTATGTTATTATACATGTTTTATGTTTTAGATCAAGAATCTCAACAACAATTTACGAAGATTATTCACGAAATAATCGGATACGAGAGCATTGTTCAAAGAGACAAAGCAGATAAATCATTTTTTCACGTTAATGGAGAACAATTTCAAATGGGTATGATGTCTAATACAATGTTTTATGTGTTTACAACATATGAAGAGAACCGAGAAAAAGTAGTTACCTATATGGTGAACTTTAAAAAAGACGGGTACAGTCGGTGAAAAATTGAGTTGACTACTATTGCGGTTTGTTTCTTTGCAGGTCACTTCTTAATTAAGAACATACGAAATAAGATAAAGGATTTATCACGCAACAAAACGAAAATGAAGTCCAATATCTCGTTAATTCGAGAACAAGTGGCAACAATTCTCTATATTATACAGGAATTTTACAGCAATACAAACTGGATTGATCTTCATGGAAACACAATCTACACAGATTTTGGTAAAAACGATAACACTTTGACTTTAAATACTCATTGTACATACAGATTACTGTGTTCTCTCAAACCTTAGGGACGTTATCACTTTGTTAATTTAATTTTTCACGATAAAACAGTTGTTTCTTACTTAATTTGACCTCAATTTATCAAAAGATGCATCTTATATAGAATCTCGATTGCTTTTTCCCTGAATCAAAATTCTACTTGACTGTTTTGAGGAATGCTGAATCATCTCTTTTTAATGGATAGGAAAATATTAATATAAATAAAGCACTAATTTTTTTTCTCTTTTTTATTGAAACAGATAAATGATTTTACTGTGTGAGGATCCTTTTTTACTTATCAAAAATGAATATTTCAAGAGCCAAAGGAAGTGCGCCTCTTGTATATTTTTTTATTATAACAAGAGGATCATATAAACATGGTATATTCGTGTCAAGTGAAACGACAATTTTTAAAGAGCTGTTCATAAACTTACAATGTAAATCGAGTGACAAATTCGTTTTTCTTATATTGTTATGATAAATATCGTGCTATACAAAAAGATAATTACTAATTAAAACTACTAGTGTACATGAAGTTTTTAACATGTTTTATACTTTTGTAACAACGTTACCTTGACCTTGTTACAGGTCAAGACAAAGTTAGCTTGGTTGCAGTTGCTGACCTTAAAGACAATACGTGCATTAACTGTAGATATGTAAATGGGTAATATTTTCATCTAGAATATTAATAATTGTCTAGTTAGCGAGATTTATATAAAAAGTGTTTCCTTTGCGGTGTGTTGGAGACATCAAAAGAAATTTATGTTTAATGACTAGGTTGTATTGATTACAAATATTGTAAATTCTGGAACACATTTGTTCCAGTAAGCATTAAATGATTGTATTGGTAAATAAATTGATAAAAAAAATGGTAGTATCTTAATAGGGATTGATAAATAGCATATTTATTCTGCTTCATCAGAGTAATGGGTCAATGTAACTTTTTTCTTCATTTTTTACAGGATAAAACATTCTGAAAACAACATTATTGGTTTAAACTTAAATGGTAGCAACAGATCGGTACAAAACATGACGAAACACAGTGAGATTCCAATTTATTACATATTGATTATTTCTTTACATTTTATTCTAATTGCTGAATAAAGGAATGAATGTGTTCCTTTACTTTTATCATAGGTAATGGCCTCAATGATGAAAGTAGTAAATACAGTCGTGGAACACGAAATGGTGTTAGTCGAAGTTTGTTAGCTATTGGTGGTACCTTTGAAGGAAGCTCTAACCAACACGAGACTCCTCACACCCATCTTCACATTGCCGCAGCAGAAGCAGCAGTTAACGCTACGGAGTACTATTTAGTTGATGAAGGTTAAATCCCATAATTAAATAATATAAATGTCACCTTAATCATCCTTTTTGGAATACACAGTGTTCCATAAATTGAGACTTGTTTAACATCAACTGTAATGACATCAAGTGTTTGAATATGTTTTAATATATGGTTGTAAAGACTGAAAAATAAATTCAAATTTCAATGGAAATGATCTTGAAATGTACACAACGAGCAATGCTACCTGCTACCTGCTTGAATCAAAACATGCAAGCATGGCAGTTTTAAACTTTCAAATGTTAAATTTATTTTGAATTTAGATAGAGGACTTCTGAAATTATTAGGTCCAGATGTTTTCCGGGATATATTTGGTATTCACTCAAGAGAAGAAATAGTGAAAACGTCACTTACTTTCGTCATTGACGTCACTGGCTCCATGATCGACGACATTGCGAAGGTTAAAACTGCTACTAAGAATACATTAAATGATGCTAAAGACTCAGATTTTGTACCAATGAAATACGTTTTGGTTACATTCTCAGACCAAGGTTTGTATTTATTCCCCATAAACATTCTTACTCATAGTCTTATATTACTTCTGTAATTTTTGCATTTACTGCCACCCACGTAGTTATAAAAATGTTAAACATGACATAACTCTTCACTTATACTTATAACAAATGTCCGACAGCAAATTTGACGACCATGAAAAGCACAACTGACTTTCAACTTATGTTAACATGGCTTGATGAGATCACGACGAGTGGAGAAAATAGCTGTGGGGAATATGCCATGACTGGAATACTGAAGGGTAAATTTAAATTGAATCATGAAAAATTAATCATCAGTCACAGTATCAAGTTGATGATCTACGATTGTGAGCAACATAATATTGGGTGTTTTGCAGGCATAGAAATGTCTAACAATGATTCCAGCATTTACTTCGTTACTGGTGCTGACGCCAAAGATGTTTATTTGAAGCAAGGTGTTATTAATGGACTGAAGGCCAAACGTTTAAAACTTATAGCCTTTCTTAATGATAATTGTTCCCGGAGAAGAAAAAGGGGAGCTAATGGTAAGAAAACTCAGGGATTATATATACATGTATATATTCTTATCTGAACACAATTTGATTTTTACAAAAAATTATTAATCACGCAAGATATTAATTATTCAGCATTAATTTATTTTTTTAAACGATGGAACTTTGGTATGCGTAACAATAGAACTTGAGAAATAATTGTGATCAATTGGTAGTTGGAGATGAAGGGGAATAATGGGTATATGTTAATTTATGTCAGATTGAAGACAAATAATTTCACATTGTCCACGCAAAGTTCTATAATTTTATTTTATTCTGGCATTGTTTGAAATATTAAGAAATCGATTTTTTTTAATGATTTTGACCAATATATATATTTATAAAAGTTATAGAAAACAAGTGTGTTTGTTATTAACCAAGTGGGCGTGTCGATATTACATATCGATTGGCTGTTTACATGTGTTTACGGGTGAATAGGATGAATTAATCCGTGCTACGCATGACTTGAACACATATAAAGTAGAATTCGGGGTTTTTTAAGTTATTCGAAGTTCGATGCCACGACTCTATTCTTGACGAGCCCTCCACTCTTACCGCACCAGGAATTCCAAATACAGCGCCCAGTAGACCAGAGGCTACGTCGGATATTGCTGACACGTTTAACCTGTTCAAATCCTCTTTGGATTCAAAACTCGAGAATCTGAAGGACCAACTTTCGACCGGTAATGACTTTGACTCCTTAGCTAAGCAAATTAAGAAAGAAGTATCCGTTAACTTTAATCACGAAGGCAACAAAATTCAGTTCAATTTCAGTTCAGAAATATTGAGTGACTTAACAACGAAATTCCAGAAACGTTTGTCTGTTAAAGATCTATCATCTGCCAGTATTGTTTCTTCTATCATAACTAAGTTATCTAGGAGAAACAAACTCATTCGCATTGCGGACAAGTCTCCGGCCGGTTGGACAACAGTGGGGGAATATGAAAGCGACGACCTCGCCTCTGACTCGGACGATAAGAAGAGCATGCGCCAAGCTGAAAACCGTGCACTCCGCATACTAAGAGAGAAACGGTGCTATCGTTCCTTCAAGAAACCATCTGCAAACCATCTGCAACTGTTTCTACTCCTGATGATCGCAGTCCTGCTCCTACGTCTTTTCAGCGTTCCTTTCGTCCCTACACAAAGCAACGTAGACAACCCTCGCCGTACGATATCTGTTACAATTGCCGAAAATACGGACACTGGAAATTCCTATGCACAGCGCCTTCGATCAAGTCCAGCGCCTCCAGTGTTGGCGTTAACAAATACATCTTTAGAGAATTTTTCAGATATCTTTAATCAAGGAAAATAGGCTTCTTCCTGGACTTGCGCGAAACTTTCATTTGAGGCATTGGCCAACAGACTTCCGGAAACGTGTTTAAAATCAAAAGCTGAGAATACACGCACGAAGTACAGCGGAGCATTCAATAGATTCTGTAAGTGGTGTTCACGTAATACATGTAACATCTCTTCACTACTAGCCTCAGACTATAACGTTTCCTTATATTTGATTCATCTCAGCGATAATTGTAACTCAGTAGCAACAATAGACGAAGCTTTTTATGCTATAAGTTGGACACATAAATTGTCTGGATTTCCCGATCCTTGTATTTCATTCCTTCCTACTTCAACAAGAGAAGGATGCCACAGATAAATTGGACACCAAGGGATAAACAAAGAGGAACCTATTTCTCCAAACATTCTTAGAAATATTTATCTATTGTATGGTAACAACAGCTGTAATTTACTTGATCTTAGAATTGCTTGTATGTGCGTTCTTAGTTTTTCCGGATTTTTAAGGTTTTCAGAGCTTGTAAATCTTAGAAGGTCTGACATTCAAATTTTTGATGATTATTTGACTCTTTATATTCAGAAAAGTAAAACAGATCGATACAAGAAAGGTAGTACGTTTACATTTCCGGTACTGGGCAGATTACATGTCGCATTATAATCACTAAGAGGTATTTGGAAAAAGCTAATATTAGTGCATGTTCAGATGAGTTCATATTCAAATCTATTTCTTTTTGTAAAAGCTCTCAATCATACATACTGAAGAGTCACAAAAAGTTTGTCTTATACAAGGGCTAGAGAAATTCTTTTACACTTGAATCTATTGGACTAGATAAACGTCAGTTCGGATTACATAGTCTACGAGCCGGCGGCTCTACTGCAGCGGCAAATGCTGGTATTTGTGATAGACTGTTTAAAAATCACGGTCGCTGGCGTTTAGAATCAGCTAAAGATGGCTATGTTTAAGAAAATTTAGAGCAACATTTAATTGAAACCAAACATATTGGGATATAGGGGTGGGTTCTTTATATCATTGATCATTATTGCTTTCTTTATTGTCAAAGTCTATGGCATTCGCGCATGCGAGCTCATCCTATAAATTATGTGTTTGTGTTTTATAAATAATTTATGTTCGGTTGAACTGGTGAATAAGAACATAAATATATTATAAAAGTTATAGAAAACACGTGTGGTTTTTTTAACCAAGTGGGCGTGTCGATATTTCATATCGATTGGCTGTTTACGGGTGAATAGGGTGAATTAATCCGTGCTACGTATGACTTGCACATGTATAAAGTAGAATTCGTTGGTTTTTTTTAAGTTATTCGAAGTTCGATGCCACTTTGCAACAGACTATTCACACCTACCCCTCCCAAATTATAACATTTATTGAACTTACGTCAGTTTTGTTTTTACATGATTTTTTTTTCTTCTTTTGTAGAATGAGTATGCATGTATATGAAAGACTAAGAGAGCTATGTACATTGTATTATATATATTAAAGTCTTGCATTCGCGCACGCGAGCTCATCCTATAAATTATGTGTTTGTGTTTTATTTTATAAATAATTTATGTTCGGTTGAACAGGTGAATAAGAACATAAAAATTTTGATCAACACCTGATTTGTCACAATATACACACAGTTTCTTTTCTATTTTCAAGGACAGTATTACCTACCTACATGGGTAAATCGTGATGATGGTTTTCAGTTTCACCGAATGAGAAGGTCGAGTATAAGTGTGTTCGAAGCGATTGCAAACGCAACAGGCGGAAAGGTCTATAAGACGACAAAAGCAAACGTTGGGGAAATTGTAGAGAAAGAAATAAAGGTACAAAAATTGACTAAATTCCACATTTAATAAAGAAGTTTATCATCAATGCTATATATTATATACAAGAAAACTGTATTTAAAATATTTAAACACTAAAAAAGTATGATTTATGTTTAAGGCCACATTGCCATCCTCCGACGCTTTAATCACGTGGTTTGAGATACCACCAACTGTCACACACGACGGCACAATCTCCATACCAGTAGATGATTACATTAAGAGCCTGAAGATAATAGCCAAAAATGTCTCCTCGCTGTCTGAGTTTGAGTTTTATTATCCAAATGGTAATGTTGTTTATAAGTAATTTTATATCTAGCTGAATAAAGTATATCCAAAGCTCAATAGAACATTATAATTTCAGGAACGAATGTTTTGTTTTCGGTAACATATGAAAAAAGTGATCTTTCAAAGAACGTTTTGACGATATCGGTGAAGGTAAGTACATTTTTGGTGAAACGTTCCTACAGATTGTCAACATTTCGTTTGTATTAACTCAGACAAAAGAAGTAAGTAATATAAACAAACATGTACATGTACATTATAGTAGAACACTTATACAAACTTTCTCTGTCGGCATCCGTATTGTATGAATCCATAAACCAATTCTTTAACACCTTTGTATACTTTCACAATTATATATCAAAAGAATCCTCAACCTGGACCATGGAAACTTCAGAAAAAATCGGCTTACTCTTGGGTTGTAAACGTTACATCTCAAAGTGCAATGGATTTCACAGCAAATATTTTAGAAACTAGCACAGATGGTAATTCCTATAAACTATCAGGAAATCCAATTAAGGGTACATTTTTCACTATTTTCATCCCTTTTCTCATACTTTTAATTAACTATTTTATCCATTTAATTATCAATCTCTTTTGCTTCAGGCAATAATTATTCTGTTGCTGTTGATATTGAAAACTTGGGCACGAATTCCACATGTATAAGTGTAGCTCTATTGGATGACCGCGGGAATGACGTTACAGAAATGTTTGTTTCTAGAGTGAATTTAATGGAGATTGCTCGCTATATTGGGGAGTTCACTCCATTTAATAGGGTAAATACTAGCATGACAATGTTAGTCATTCTTTTTATCAAGAATGTCTGACTCTCTTATTATAACAAAAGATCTCAATATATTCTCGTCAGATAGATCTCTGATGAGATTTACTGCTTATGAATTACCTAGAAATGCTACATTGTAAAAACATTATCAAATAATCATAATTTTGTGAAAATCTGACTAAAAATCCTAGATTTGTTTTATTATAAAATCAAAACATGGGAATGGGCAATTCAAACTAACGTTTTTAAAATGATCTTGTAATGTAAATTGTATTTACATTTTAGACAAGCTATGTGCAAATACGAGGAACGGATGATCAAGGGAACCTTTTTTTGCGAACAAGACCTTTATTTATTTTGCCGGTCTCCGTCCAACTTCATATATCTCCTCTTCTTAGTAAGTTCTGGAGCGAAGAAAAAAAGGAATTTGAAAAATTTCGACTGCAACTAACTTTTTTAAAATCATAACATTATTTTTTCATAATGTACTACAATTCTGTACGAATTACTTTTAGGAAATTTGCGACTTCATGATGCTAGCAACATAACTTTCTCTCTAACAAACACCGGTGAAAGCCTGTTTGATTTCGTCATCACGATTTCTGATGGCTATTCCGACGTCAGTGTTCAACGAGGTAGTTTAGATGGCGGAAAGGTCTATGATGGTATGGTTACCATAACTCCGACATCCTTACAAACTTTGTAAGATCAGGAATTTATTTATAGCTAAACTTTTACTTTTCTATTATATATCGAGTGCATACATGGTGATTGTTTTTTTTTGCTTGTATGTCGAGTAAATTTTACTGATCGTTTATATTTAGCTTTTTTTACCTGATACATCAAGTGAGTCATAACAGTCGCACAGTTGTATTTTGCTACAAGTTTTTGTTTGAGAGACTGTCTGTATACTGAATTAATACGTTAATGTTGGTATTTTCTAAATTTTGATACTAATTTATTCGTTACAGAACATTACACTTTTTGGTTACTCTTGAAAACTACACAGGAATTATTCAAACAGAGAAAAGACGATATTTTGTGAGTTTATTGTCAACTCTATTACATTTACAGCTGTTTTATTTTATTTTATTAACTCTTCTTTTTTCGCCAAATAACCAATTTTTTTCTCTTGAGCGTGTGTTTTAACTTAAATATTTTTCCAAAGGTTACGGACTCAAGAACTGCACACTGCATAGTCAATGAATACCCAAGGATATGTCCAAAGGAGTCGCGTAATACAGGAAACTGTACCTCCTATAAATGGAACGGATCAGTACAAGTTTCCTCGGCAACCATCAGGGAATCACTCATTAGAGTATCTACCGACAAAGTTATTCTAGATCACATGAATTTAACAGACTCAAACTTCTCTGTACCTATATAGATAAGGTAAAACGCAATGTTTTTACATAAGGAAAGTACACAATTTTACATAATATAATTGTTATAAACTTTTGAGCAATACTGCCTAAACAAACGAATGACGTGATGTTAAAATTAACAAAACAAAAGCAATGTGGATTATTGACACATATTTTACAATCATTCTTTCGTAAGACAATGTTCTATTCAACCTGATGTTTTATTAAATAACAAACAATGTGGATTGATACCTCCTTTATCACAACTTTTTAGTGGCCATTGCTGTATTCAAACTGTTGTTTTATCCATTATCGATAAGGACGGGTTTTTCGACCAATGCAGCTTTACACTCTCTAAACAATCACTGACCATTATCCAATGTAACCAGTGTAAGTAATTAATATTAAATGTTTGTCTATTTGTAAACGTAATTGTTTCTGTGTGCATGTGTGTGTGTGTTTTATTTACATCTCCAGGTGAGATTGTCCACGTGTAATTGTTTATTTTTTATTTGACCATTCGACTACCAGTTTGACCCGTTTGACAACATTCTAAATTTAACAACATTCTAAATTTAACTTCTAATAACCAATCTTCCCGCCTAACTTACCAGTCCCGCGCACACTTTGTCTTGCCTTGAGAGGGGACAGACGTATTAAGATTAAGCGCAAGCTTTGTCTGCGATTAGCTGCCGGTGTCTGGTTTTGCATATATATATTCAATAAATACATTGAATGACCCCTCAATGGTTTTCGTCTACTGTCTGGGTTACAAATGGCGCCCACGTAAAATTTATGAAAAAAAAACCAGACACTACGGAGGATCCACCTTCATCAAGAAAGTCCTAATTAACCGGCCGGCGATAAAGTGAGACGGAAGGAGCGAGCCAGAGAGCCAAAATTCCTATCCAACTCTACAGGACATATTGTGCACAGTGGTTATACGTACAGAATATATGGTGGATACAGCTATTCAACAAGTGTAAATATATATGTGAAATTTGTTTAATTCATGTTGGAAAAGAAAACCGATTGGGGAGCGTGAAGCCACCTCGAGGCGCGGATCCAGTGAAGTCTGCGTACGTTGCCGAGGAGTTCCGAATTCATATTCCGGATTGCGCGCAAGAAACAAACACCCGGCAACTTTAGACAACGTGGATTGATTCAAAGAAGTGATAGCAGGTACTGTACAAAGTTTTTCAGCTGAATATTGTGTGCGGACGTGTGAAAAAAAAATGTCTGTTTGTCGTTTAATGTTAGTAGGCCTACACAAAGTTTGTTTATCCGACGAAGCATCGAGTTAAATAGGGGATTTCCCAGATTTGCTGTTCTATTTTTAGAAAACACATGTAAAAAATCCTGTGAATTGAATTTTGCTAAAACTTTGTTTCATGTAATTTTTTTGTGTAGTTAAGGTAGTTTAAGTTAGTTAAGGTATATTTTTTGGTGAACCAGGTTCATAATTTTTTTTGTAAACTGTAAAGGGGTCTTGCCATGCAGCTGTTCTGTCAAATACATGTTTAAAACTGTGATTGTCAATCATATCATATAGACAACAGCTGATTAGCAATTGTAATTCATAAGACTTGTTTATGTTTAATTAGTTTTATTACAGAGTAGTTAGTTAAAAAGGTTAGAGGCAGCAGTTGTAAAAATCCCAACCAGCATGCAGCTCACTAATTACTAACAATTTTCTTACAGTATCAAGAAGACAAGTGGACGTAGACGCTGACTTACTCTGTACATGAATGAACGATGATTGATTGCGTTTTCTCTTAGTTTCACTTAGTTATTGTAAATAGGATTTAGAGGGAAGTTTTATAAGAAAAAAAAAGCATATGTCAATTTAAGCTCAGGTAAACAGTGTTTTTGATATCCAGGGTTTGTTGATATAAGGTCAGTTTAAAAAAAGGAGTTGAGATTGAATGTTAGAACTGGGTTTGTGTTTGTTTGTATACCTAGTGATTCAAATTCTGATTTGAGGTGTAATAAGTCCCGAAGGTCATTGAGTTTTGTTACTGGGTAGATGATTTTGTTTACATGCTGTTTTGAAAGTAAAGGTGTTTCCTTGGTTCAGTTTGGGGATGTCTAATACATCAATAGCAGATAAGATAAAGTTGTCATTTGAAAATAAAGAGAAAGAAATGGGTGAGGATGTGAAACTTAACTTTGCAGGTGTTTCAGATGAAGATGGGTTTGATTTTGCTGGTCTACCAAATGTTAGTACACCTAAGGGTCAGTTGAATGAGGGTGAAACTGAAGAGCAAAAACATAATGTTCATAGAGAAATTCAGAATGAATTTAACTTTCCTTTAAAACCAGATGTTATGAAACAAAAAGGTGCTTTTCTGAAAATGCCCAATAAAACAGGTATTAAAGATAGTAATCCAGGTTTCAATCTTGGGAACAATACTTCCACTCAGGTGTATGAAATCACCAATAATGTCCCTAGAATTCCACAGTTCTCTGGTGATGAACCTCCTCAGAAGGGGGATGTGTCTTACAAAGAATGGCGTTTTGAGGTGCAATGTTTAGTAGGTGACCCCGACATAAAGCCAAACTTGCTGATACAAGTATAAGAAGGTCATTGAGAGGTACTGCTAAAACTATGCTCATACCGTTAGGAGAAAAAGCAACTGTTAAACAAATTCTGTCAACGCTTGATGTTTTGTTTGGTGAGATTTCAACCAATGGTATGATTATGCAAGAATTTTTTAATGCTTTCGAATTACCTGGTGAGTGTGTCACAACATTTGGTTGCAGACTTGAAACCATTATTTCCATGTTTGCGCTAAATCAGTCGCATCAAAATTCAACGTTTCCGGTGCTTTCAACTTATCCATCCTAGGTATAGATAAACGTGACGTTCTGTAGACTATACCGCTGCCACCATGTTTCAACGTGTTCCTTTTCTAGGCTGATGATACATGATATAAACAGACAGTCAGACTAAGAACAACATATATTAAACCGGAAGATCCCTAAACGAGAATTGTACATTTTACACAAGTCGTACGTAAGACTAATAATTAGAATGAAGATAAGTTGTACATAAAATATCCAAACACGTTACATAGTCCATCATTATAGAGTAAATGTGAACGAGTGTACGTGAAAAAACAAAACACACACACAAACATACACACACACACTCTAAATTTAATGTGTACATGATTGCGTAACATACTACATAATATACTACATGAAGTAAGCTCCTTATACTTAATATACAAAATGAATATCTGTAATATCAATGATTTCTATGTACTTTAAATGTATATATATTACAAATCTAGTGTAAGCTTAATCATCAGAAATAATTCCTCGATTACAAGTTTCTAAAGCCGTATTTAATTATAAATATATAAATACAGTGCAAACTTTAATACATGTACATATGTACACAGTTTGTTTACATTAGATATTGAATTATTTTCACGTTCTTTGTTTTGTACTCAGCAGTTATCAATGTAGCGGAGGAACTGTCCGTCCTGATCCAGGATGTGAATGCATTGGTTGAAAAAATCTGCTGTCAGGATCCGACTCTGGCTGTCTGTAGTGATGCCGCATGGCTGAAATTGCCCCTTGGTAGTAACGGGAAAGCCAGTGTAAGTTAACCGGAGTTTTCCGGCCTGATTGACTACCACTACTGCACGGGCTTTGAAGTCTGACACGCAGACATCTAGGTTCCTGTTTTCGCTGATGTATTTTGGTATTGGTATTCATAGACATTTCTTTGGACAAGCTCATGCAAAGGCCAGATGAATAGAGAGGTTGTCCTTTGTCATTGAACTAAATACTTTGTACTGCTGTGGAACCAGAGTAACGCCCAACTTTTGCTTGTCTAATATCAGGAGGTCACCAGCGGAGGTACTACAGATATCGCGAGGTTTCCACCCTCGTAGTTTGATCACTGTCTGTATCTGTGTATTCAATATGTTAACAGTTCTATTACTGAAATATGTATAAACCAGATCCCCACTCGTTGTAACTGTTACGTGCATTTCTGATGGTTTGTTACCTGATTCGATTTGGATTGACTTCGCTAGATTTCCCCTGAGATCATAGAGTCTCATTATATATTCACCACCACCACCACAAACCCATATTTTATCATCACTCAAACAAGACACACCACATAATTCTATTTGCTCGGTGTTTATATTGGCGATGAGCCTTGGTTCATCAATGAGCGGTCTGTCCGGAGGAGAAGACTCAGCATCTGGAATTTCAATACTTTCCAAAATGTCAACTTTTTCGTGTTGTTCATGTTCACCAGACAAAATACATTGTGAGCAAATAGGAATGTCACATTGTTCACAACGAAGTTCACATTGTTTTGTGGAATGTTTTGGACATTTGAATAATAAGTAGTAAATCCCCGATTTTCAAATGACACTACTTTGTGTTCTGTGGACGGATCAGAGATATGTTCCTCCACACAGGGTTTACACAGATGTATGTGACAAATATCACAATACATAGGAGGACCAGGGGTCTCGCGGAGATGACACTGGAACACATCCTGGACCGAAGCCCTAGGTTCCATGGTCACACACCTTACTTATTGTAGGAGAACCTAAAAAATAAACATATTTTTGTTTCTGTTTAGGTTTATATTTTTTAACAATAAACTGTCATTCTGTGTGCAAATTACATTATATACGAAAAGTGACTGTCTTTTTTCTTATTTTTAAATATTTTACATATGTATGATTTGAACAAGTAGTTAAGTTTGTTTAAACATTGCATACAATGCGGGTTGTGGGGGTATGAAAGAATACAAAATGAACACAAAATCACAAAATGAACTGCACACATCCCCCCGCCCCCTTGATTTTACGTAGTGTGTGTGGTTGGAGTAAGATGGTCAATCTTTATTAAACTTTACTATTTTGCCATCTTTTTCTTAATATTTAAAGCAATTTTATCAGAAACAGTTAAATGGAAGGGCATGACTGGAACACATTACATACAGATACAGAAAGTCTCCCTAGAAGACTCGGCGTTCTTTCCCTCCAAACCAATATAACTCCATCCTCATCTTGGCTGATATTCAGTTTGGCTTGATATTTGGTCTGAAAACGTCGTCCATGTTACCCCCCCCCCCTCACCTAACGGCCTCCTAAACACGTCCATTAACAAGCCACTGGACTACATTTACAATGCGTTGAGAGTATTGATTTTTACCGACGAAATCTTTCTCTTAATATTTGATGAAATATAATAAAACAAAACTTATCATTTCATGCTGTATTGTCTTGTGAAAGTCAAAATGTTATTAAAAATACAAACCTCAATCCAACATGGCGTGTTTATCTAGATATTCCTCAATTTTTTGGTTTGGTATCGTGCCGTCATGCATTTCCGATGGTCATGTGGTTTCCAATAGTCTATTCTGGTAGCGTAAGTTTTCTCCAAAATGACGTCATTTGCCTAATTACTTAGGGCACTGGACTTTCGAAATCTTCTTTCGTCTTTATACATATTTATTATCAAAGTTATGCTGCATGAAATGGTAAGATTCACACATAAAGAGACGACCATTAGAGGAAGCGTTTAGTGCTAGACGATCGGAAACCCATGACGCCAGGTGCAATGTAACTTTGGTCACCGATGACAGAAAACGTGATATCATTTTCCAAGGACGTCTCCTTTTTCAAGCACGTAGCAAGGGGGAGGGTGCAATTGTTATCGCAGCAGACATCTTAAAGTTTCTTAAATTTACATATAAAAAATTGAATTATAATTGAGTTGCCCCCACCCCTCCCCACTTTGGGGGCATCTAATAAATGGCAGTGAAAATAAGAAAATCAACAGTGAAATTAAAGCTATGAAGCTAAAGGAATGCTTCCCCCCCACCCACCCGGGCTTAGGATTTTCATGATTTTAAGATTTTCCTTTAATTGTGTTTTCTTTTTCTTTATTTATTTATTTTATGTTTGTCGATATTTTTGGAAGAGACTGCCCCCTTCAAAAACGATGCTACATGTCTGGGTTTTTTTTAAATTAAAATAGGCATGGCCTCGTTTTATCTTTTAATAACAATGCCGAATAAAATCGATTAGCTTGAGCCACTTTCACAACACTTTGCGATCGGAATTGTTTGGCTTCGCACGAGCTATCGCATACGTTGCAAGAGCTCTCACATTCGTTGCATGCGTTTTGGTGGTCGCATCAAGTCTCCTCAAAATAGTGGACATACACACTATTTAGACGCGACCAAATGAGATACAAATTATTGCATTGCAACGCACGAACATTAGTATGAATGTTTTACAACGTTCTGTGTAATACATTAGTATGAATGTTTGACAACGTTCTGTGTAATACATTAGTATGAATGTTTTACAACGTTATGTGTACTCACAAGACCGATGCACGATTTTTAAAGACCGTAAGATAAATCGCAGCTGTTTATGCGTGTGTTGTGCGACCATGAGACTGTTTCTCAACGTGACTATGTAATCTTGCAACGTTTTACTATCAATGCAAGATTTATCGGTTTCAGTTTACATGGTTTGCCACAAGTATGTATTGGATACAGTGTTATTTTGGCCCTGTGATATATTCGCCTCTAAGTTCAGTCTTGCCTTGTCTTCAATTCACTCCAACAATGTTGTGGGAAAAGAGAGATGATATGAGACAAATTTTAATCCGCTAACTGACAAAAAGAGTGAAATAAGCGAAAACAAAACTGAAGCGGACAGTTCCCTTATACAGTATAGACTGTATATCTTCTCTTGCATTCAACTATCTCTATTGAAGAGCATCGGAAACGGGCGTAATACGGTTTATAACCCCTCTAACTCGTACGACCATTCGTACGATGAAACGCATGATCGGACGAGCGTCAAAAAATTGATACAATATCATATCATATCATATATTTTTTTACAATATAATATATGATATAATATTGTATCACATAATGCAATAGTGTATCATATCATAATATACTATATCACAGGAATCATGTTATATCATTTAACAACAAACACGTCTACCGAGCAAGTTTGAGTGAGGTAGGAGTTTTTTTAGCATAATTAATAATGGAGATCAGGCTCTGTTTCTGATGCTTCCTCTGCGATTCATTTATCATCATAGCTTTCAAGCCTGTCAAGTGCACAAGTATCATAAGACGCATCATCCATGCAAGTTTGGTGAAGTTAGGACCAGTTATGACTAAAAGATAATCATCAGAGAGCACCTGCTCCAAAAACTTTAACCAGCTTTAAAAACCTTAACCTATGGGTCAGATTCAGCATTCATGCCTGTCAGGTGCATCAGTATCATAAGACTTTTTTTAATAAGTTTGGTTAAATTAGGACCAGTAGTAACTAAGAAATGGCTATCAAAGGGCACCTGCACCAACAACTTTTAATCTGCTCCAAAAACCTTAACCTCCTCCAGCATCTTAAATTTATGACTGACTCAGATTTAGCATCTACGTCTTTCACATCCATAAGTAGGTCCAGGTGCATCATCCATGCAAGTTTGGTGAATATAGGACAAGTAATAACTTAGATACAGGACCTGCAACAAAAACTTTAACCAGTCCCGGACGCCGACGCCGACGCCGGGGGTATAGCATAAGCTCCCCGGTGAGTTAAAAAGGAATTCCTTTGAACTTTGTAATTTTTTTTAAATAAGAATTGTCATGAAAGTAAATGTATAACATATAAGTAAATATATGAATAGTAATCTAGATTTCGTGAGTGCGCTTAAAAAAATGCAATGGATATTCCGAGAACAATAAAACATTACAGAGCGACTGCATTTATAATAAAGCATTGGTTAACTGAAATTTTAAAAAAATGTAAAACTTGAAAAATAGCATGATTTGTTCATGAGACGGAGAAAAACAGCGAGTTGCCTCTATGGACAGTACGCGTTTGCGAAACAGATCGCGTTTTTTCGACAAAGGTAAATTTAACGATGAATTCCTTGTTTTTATCGACGTGCAAAAGGAAAAGCATTGACAGAAAACTTCATTATTGATGTAGCACATATATTTATATTCATGTTATTTAAAAGACAAAGCTTTACATTTAATTCACAGTGTTCGTTTTTGATATTTCTTAAATTGGGTTTAATCAAAACAGTATATAGAGAAAGTAGATCTGTCTTAAAATTCGGTCGAAGCAGGTTTCAAAAGACTGGTTAAAAAGATGTAGTGAACAGACAAACAATCCTAGTAATTCAACATATGCGCCCTCCCCCTCCACTGTGTCTAAATGTGCTACTGTAACGGTGTTATTTTCAATCTATTTTCAGAAGGTTAATGATATTTAATTTTTAATTTAACCTTTAATCTTGTTCCAAAGATAGTCCGGGAAGTATAAAGCACATTCGGACATTGCGCATGGTGTTTGTGAAAACTATAAGTAACGCCAAAATACTGTTAAAAATCGAGATCGTAACGTAACGTTGTTGTGACAGTGAATCGTCATTTTTGCAAAGCCTTTTGAGAAAATATAATATATTATATTCTCTTACACTGAAAATAGTTATGGTATATGATTTACTTTGATAAAGAAAATATTCTAAGTGGATTTTTGTTTAACAATTCCTAAAATAAAAAAAGAATCACAGCTCCCCTTCGCCACAAGATCATCAGCCCCCTACGCCACATCGGGTTTTCTATCAAATACTCCTCATTTCATACATGTTAGATGGTTTTCTTTTATAAATGTAGATTTTCTATTCACATGGAATGATTTTGGACGAAAAAACTTGGAAGTTCTGCGGTAGGATTTGAAATTTTTAATAAAATACCCTGAAAATAATACGTTGCGCATACCCCACCTGCATATTGTCGAAGTGTTTGAGCTTTTCCAAAGATATCTCAACTCCCATGTTACTAGAGGTAGTTTATCAATAATCACTGTCTTCCGTGCGATACATTTAGTTATCAAAATCGATTTTAATTAAACATAATAAGTCTTTGAATACTCGATGACCTACTTTCACCGCTTCAAAATCACGGCCCCCGTGTTACACCGATCACAGCCCCCTCATGTGTGATTCTACACGGTGGTGCAAGATCCAAAGAAAGTTGTGGGGGAGAAAATAGAACAAATTAAGGATTTTTTATGAAAATGAAAATGCAGAGATAGAAATAGAAGGAGAAGTAATTTTCGAAGAAATGTTTGTAAAGAAGTGATTGAAAACAAAAATGAAATTAAGCGAGAACGTTTTGTAAAAACAACACAAACAATAAATAAGCCTATGTATGATTATGAAACTTCTGCAAATAATGACACTGGAATTCATTTCTAGCTGGACTAGAAAGGAAACACATTCAAATTTTTTTTATTTGTTCTCAGGACATTAGGCCAACGTGCTTATTGTTTAAAATATTTATTTTTTTCAAATTGACAATCAACACATATCAGTTAACAATCCGTCTCCTATGACTTTAATGAAACTTCGGCGCTATTTGACAAATTATGAGTTGTCTCGGTAATTTTCTGTGTCTGAATGTAGTGTCAAAAATATTGTTTATAAATGGATTATATTCATGTCAAAACAATGGCAGGCAATTAACATGTGGCCGTCGAGTAGTTTAGTCTGATACTTTACTCCTTCTGATTTTAAGTCAAAATTTCCTTGTACTAGAGTTATTGTTGATAGAACAGAATGACCAATCAATCAAAGTACTGAAAGTACTGTTAGACGGTGGCGTCGTTTGAATGTGGCATATTACATGTATGATAATTATTTTTCGTCGAAAACCAGCGGCCAGTATCGCATAAATGTGCTTACAAGCACAACTGGTCGTGGGTTTCCGACAGAGATAATTATGTGGAAATCGTAGTTGTAATCTCAGTCCACACTTTACAAAATTTATGTGTCTTGGCCAACATCTTTGGTGGAAAACCCGTAGATTTATCACAATAGCCTTTGTAGAATAGAAGTTTGTATCGATATCATTTGATATTAAAATCCGTTTTCGGTGTGTATTTGGTTTGCCCCAGAATGCGTAATTAAATATGTGGGTTGCCACTATAGTGAATGAATAAACAAGATTCAAAGCGATTTCATCAAGTACGCCCAAATATTTGATTGTATAAAGAATAGAAATTTAGTTTTTTCCCTTTTGACCTTTGGATTGACCCCGCAAAGGGGAACAACTTTTGAAAAGTGTGGATTGGACTATTGTGCTTTAAAGATATTGTAGATTTCTCAAAAGTAACGAGAACAAATAAAGCTTTGATATGATTAAATACTTACTATGTTTCTTACTAACTATTTGGACATACATGTAGTATGTTTATTGTCCCTCTCGACAGCATTTTCCCTCAATTTCTTCACCGGGAAAAAGTTGCAGTCTCGTGGGCAAACACACTTGCTTTTGTCCTCATAGCCAGTTAATACATGTAGGTGTATAGAAAACGGCATGTGTTTACAAGAACCCGTTTGATAAAACTGGAAAATGCTTTTGGAATGCACGTCATCATGAAACCGCAGATTAAATCAATATTTTATCTTCGAGTGGTTTATTCCATTTGCTTACAACGAAAGTGAATGAAAATTTGAAAAAAAATCATACAATATTCAGTCACGGCAGTTTCATTAATCAACGTTTTAAAGTACATTTGTTCTATTGTATTTAGCTGAGGATTGAATGAATTCGGGAAAGTCACATGTATATTTTATCGCTTCTTGCAATTAATTTGCGAGATTTCGAAGAATCTTTTTTTAATTTCATTTAAAAAAAACTCTGAGTAATATCAGGAGTTTTCCACTATTATGTATAATTTTTACGAGGTCTTCAAATTTGCATCCGATTTGAGTTTTTGCAGTAAAATAATACTGTTAATGGGAGATGTCCATAATGTAATAGGAGCGTACAAGCAAAGGACTCTTTGTAATAAGTTTGACCCATGACCTTTAGATCATTTATGAACAAAGGTTTGTCTACTTTATCAATAAAGGACTCAAAAGATATGGACCCAGAAAAAACCTGTTTATATACCTGTTGATTTCCAAAGCCGTTTGATCCTTTACCTTTTCCCCATCTCATAAAACTAATGGCAATATGGGTAAACTACTCCGCACCAGATTTAAGCAAAATGAGCAAAGAAATAAATAATGTTTTCAGGGATCTTATCGATTTCTCCAAGTCACGAATAAAACAGTAGTGGTAAAATGAAATCTAATGTGTCAACAGGATAAGTTAGGAAAATTAGTTTTAAAAAATACAAAACAAACAAAATCCAAGTTAAACGCACGTTTTTCTGAGCCGTACAGCTGTGAATATAAATTTAATTTTATTCTTTGATTGTACTAGACAATAGATCTAGGGTTCGCAAATCCCGGCAATATTATATTTCCGGAAAGCTACAGTTCTGTAGCTCAGCAGAATACTACAGTCATCTATAAAGCACATTTTAGCATTGCGTTGAGTGATGACACTATCTAACCGTTGTGTATTTCAATTGCGATTCGCAACAAAGATTCTGATTGGCGCATTTATATAGATTTATATTTATAAATGCATGTTGAGAACATGATACTAACACATGGAAACAATGTTGAAGAAAGCTCATAATAAAGTTGTACTCGCGAGTTAAAAATTACAGAGTTTATTTGAGAACAAACGGGGGCGATATTTACGTACATGTAACAGTTAAAAAACACAAAAAAAAAAACAAAGAAAAAAGCAAGGACGGGCGCATATGGATAAAACAATTGTTTACACCATTAAAAAAAAAAAAAAAAAAAAAAAAGCTCGATTATTGTAAGAACTGATACAGAATTAAACGTCACAGCTGGCAGTTGGTACATAATTTATAAATACCGCGTAAGCAGACAGGGTAACGGCTCATTAAAAATAAAACACAATTTCATAAAATATTTAAATGTATGTACAAAATAATAAGCAGCTATAATGCTTAAAATATCTGATAAGATGCAAATTAGTTCTCAAACTGAAATCGACACATAGGTAAAACATTGCCTGTAACACTGCATACCTAACAGAGTTATCGTTCCTTATCCGCTAGGGTCCCCGTGAGAAACACTCTTCCGGCCAGGACGATAGCAATAGACCGTGGCTATTTATAGCCACCGTCTAAAAAGCCTAAGACTACAAGGGCACAGCAGGCAACATTTTCAACGTACAAGAATAGAAACACTATCAAAATACTAGTCTGGTCAACATCAGGTGGATTAGTTAATTTTCTTTTAAATGCCTATGGTGGTAGTACTAGTGACAGACAGATTGTAGATAGAAGTAGTCTATTGCAATTGTTTGATCCCAAAGATAGTGTGATGGCTTATAAGGACTTTTATGTTCAATATAATTTTGCCCGAGTAGATGAACTGTAAGTATTCCAACATTTTTGGGAGTTGATTTTAATCTCTTATGCTGTTACTCTGGCAAAGTGAAACAGTGTTTGGACCTAAGCACACATCATTACAGCTGACAAGACTTCGTACATGGAAATAATCGATAAAGTTGTAATGTATCCAGAAGCATATTTTTACAGGGAAACTTATTTATAAATACCTTGAAAATAGTCAGATTTTAAATGGTACGACCAATTTAGATTTTTTTTGCAGTCGTACAATGTATGTATTCCTACGCCAGTGTTCAATATTGCTAGGATAAAATTTTCAAGAAATATTTCGATTACTAATACATAATGCATCGTAGAGTTTGATGACTGGCGTTAAATTTATCCTTAAATATTACACAACATGATTCATGTAGGGTTTTCCGTCTAAAGCTTGGAAAAGCCCGATAACTCATAGTAGAAAAATGTGCGAAATTATTCAAATACAGCTATGAAACTACATATATTTGTCATGCGAAATTAAATATCGTTCATTTTCAAATAAAAGAGTTCATATTGAGAGGATAATTGGTCTAGGAAAAAACATAAAATCCTTACTAACCCATTGAACAGCACAGATTCCAAAATATCATCTCATGTCACTTCTTGTTGTTACATGCTGTGTAATTTTAGAATGCGCATCATCCCAAGAGATGCATTAAGGTTTGGCTTTTGCATAATTATTATTTGAACATGCATACCAGTTTTGCATCTTTCATTGAGAAACATGTATTGTATATATAAGTATTAAAGATTGTTGCTGAATCACAAATGTAGATAACAGTTTAATGTTCATTAAATTTAATTGCTGAATGGTCTGTAAAAATGTTTTTCAAGTAGTGCAGGTTTGAAATATACATAATAAACATTGTTTAACTTCTCAATCATGTCCAAAATAAAGGCATTATATCTGAATACTGAAACATATTTTATATTATTGATTGGCAGCATGATAGACAATGAGTGTACATTGTTTTCCTCCAAATCAAAGCATTTGGCCTTGAATTTGATAAAAGTAGTCATGCTTGTCATCAATAAATTTTCATCATGTTTTAGATGTGGCACAGTTTTAATACTAACTGGTTTGTCTCTAGATGAGTAGGAACACTTTACTTCAATTGAATCGCTTGAAACAATCAATCTGCTGATGAAGCTAACTAAGTATGGAAAATCAAGTGACACAGCAAGCCCACAAGCATTGACGTTGAGTCCAGTGTCCTCCCTGTGTCTGTTCAAGGCAATTCTTTCGTGTTTTCTACCATGTTCCAAATGAGCCGATTTAATCATTTACAGTAGAGAAAGAATTGGCCAGTTTTGTCATGTCGGAGCGCTCTGTAGCTTTTCAAAATCTACAACACATTGTAATATTACGCAGACCGATTCTTTCAAGAAAGAAGTCTTTAGGTGTAAGTTTTAAGCTATCATGGTCATATGCAATAGCAAATGCATTAGCGGGTTCAAAGAGTTGAATATATTTGATATGCCTTGAAAATTTAAACAGACATTTCTAAAATAGTCGTAGTATACTGGATCATTTCTAAGATGATCTGATCTTGGATCAAAGTTCATATAAGTAAACTCATCTGCCCCTGGCATGTCTTTTTTCCCATAATTTATTACAATTTTCAACAATAAAACAATAGATATAGCTTAAACTATAGTTTTACACAAGATATAATGTATATTATACAATCTTTTCCACGCAGACAAGGGAATTACATACAAAGTCCACTCCGTAGTCCATTTAATCCCTTGTCTTCAAACTGGAGGACTGCACCCCCCCCCCCCCAGAGGGTGGAATGAAAGTAATGTATGCATAAAGTTAAAAATAATTACTTAAATTAAAATACATATTATCAGTACATGTAATGCTTTCAGATTTTTTAAGAACACAATTTTCTACAATTAAGTTATTTTTCACAAAATATTGTAAATTCTTTCTTGATTTATTCTACAAGACATTTTGTATTTATAAATTGAAAAGCAGATAAATGACAATATATTATTCAATCTTCTTGTTTTGATATTATTTTCATAATGGAATCCCAATACTAATATCTTCCATGATATTCCAAAATTAAAAAAAATTCCCACCTCTTGCCATATATGTTTTACTAATTTACAACTAAATAAAAGATGTTCACAGTCTTCGATCGTTTGACAACATTCACATTCGGCTGATACATCTTTGTTCCACTTACTAACACTTAAATTATTGTTGAGTACACAGTTCAATAACTTATAATTTAATTCAGCAATTTTCTTATCATACGTGCATTTTATTTTTTGATTATAAACATTTTTCCAAATAATTTTAGCCGATACGTCAAACAATTTTTTCCATCTGTTATCATATACAGATCTCTGAAATTTCATATTCACCAACTTCGGTCCAGCCATTTTGCTGAATTCATTAATTATTTCTATTGCCTTTTTTAGAGAATTTGTATCTTTCAACATATTTGTGCTGTCGTCAGCATGTTGAACAATTTTAATTATCTTACCACTATTTTCATTAAATGTCAGACCATTTATATCTTTACATTTTCTTATTTAAACAGCTAGTATTTCAATTACAAGT
Organism: Magallana ariakensis; assembly: GCA_020458035.1. Lineage (NCBI taxonomy): Eukaryota > Metazoa > Mollusca > Bivalvia > Ostreida > Ostreidae > Magallana > Magallana ariakensis. Next base: position 15,996,348 of record CM035818.1, on the reverse strand, counting down.
ACAAACAAAAGTGCTGACACAGGGCATCCCTGCCGAATGCCTCTTTGCATTTTACAAGATTATGACAGCCATCCATTATTCTTTATATTAATGTTAGGCTTATTGTAGAGTGTTTTTATCATTTTAATAAACTGCTCTCCAAAGCAAAATTTTTCTAGTGTTTTAAACATAAAATTGTATTCAACGGAATCAACCGCTTTTTCAAAATCTAGAAAAAGTAAGATACCATCTAATTCGTTCTTTATATAATATTCAAAAATATCAAGTATCAAGCGCGCATTTATGCCTATATATCTACCTTTAATGTAGGCACTTTGTTCTTGTCCAATTATTCTGTTACAAACTTTTTGAAGGCGCTTAGCTAACACATGAGCAAATATTTTATAATCAACGTTAGTTAGACTAATTGGTCTGTAATTTGATATATTTTCCTTTTCCCCTTTTTTATAAATTAAAGACATAATTGCGCTCCTTTGAGAAAAGGGCAGCCTACCTTGCTCAATGCTTGTTAAGAGCGATGCGTAATATATTTCTTTTATATCGTTCCAAAATATTTTATAAAACTCAGCGGGTAGACCGTCTTGACCAGGCGATTTATTATTTTTTATAAGTTTTATAACTTCTTTACATTCTTCTAGTTCGGGGAGTTGATCGCATAATTCTCTTTCCGCTTTTGTTATTTTTTCACAATCTATATCGTTTAAATATTTTTCTGCTTCTTCTTCAGATACGTTTTTACTACTATAAAGTGAACTATAAAAATTGTATATACATTTCATAACATTTTCATTGTCACTATAAGTCATATCATTGTTATCTTTAATCTTATTAATAGCATTATTATATTGTTGTTTTCTTACAAGACCTAAAAAATAGGAGGAGCTTTTTTCGCCCTTTTCAATCCATATAGCCCTCGATCTTATGTATGCACCTTTGCATTTTTCATTATAGTAATCATCAAGTTCTTTTTCAAGCTCTCGTTTTTTTAACATATCTATCTCAGAATGAATCGCTAGTTCTATAGATTTAAGCTGGGCTTCTATGAATTTAATTCGTTTTTTACCCTTCATTGCTTTTTGTTTTGAGTATTGTACGCAATAAGTCTTAATGGTCATTTTAATATGTTCCCATTTTTGTATAGGATCAAGGTTGTTCTGTTTCACATTTTCTTCTTTTATACGTTTTTTTAATTTCGTCACAGAATGTTTTATCCAAAAGAAGAGATGTATTAAATTTCCAATACCCAATACCTCTCAAATTCTCAGTTGTATTGATATCAAATCTTATTCCAATATGATCACTAAAACGTGTTTCTTCAACATTTGGCGCTATGCGTAGAAAAATACTATCTAAGGGAAATAACATAAACATAGTCGATCCTGCTCTGAGGAATATTATCACTATTACACCATGTAAATCCGTTGATATTATCTTTCTTGTTTTTATCCCAACAATCAAGTAAGTTAAAATGCTTTAGGGCTTTGCTTAAGACACTTACACTTTTGTCATTATTTAAAGAATCTAATTGACAATCAAAGTCACCACATATAAGTAGACCATCAGTGTTTATCAATATTCGTCTACCATCTATTGATTGATGGTGATTTAAAATTTCAACATTTAAGTTTTTCTTAAACAAGACAGAAACTCCACGGCTATAAACAGAATTCGAAAAACAATGAAATTTTTCACCATGCCATCGTGCATTATAAAACGCTTCTTGTTTTTTGACAAAATGTGTCTCTTGTAAACATATCACATCACAATTAGCATCACGTAGCCAGTCAAATAATATAATACGCTTTTTATATGTATTCAACCCTCTAACATTCAATGAATAAAAAGAAATGTTTTTTCTCCTTTTTTCTCTCTCTATCTCTTGTATATAACTCTTATGCAAAATATTATGCTATATATTTATTTCTTTTGTGAAACTGTAAAAGAGTCTCAATAAAATGTTTCAAAAAAAAAAAAAATGAAATAGTTTTTTCCACCAATAAAATCAGCTGTTTGTTTTCTCATAAAAAAAAAATGTTTTTGTTTTCCATCGAACATTATAAAAGGGTTCTACTTTCCGTCTTTTTTGTTTGTTTTCTTATTCTTTTTCATTTCGCAGAGAAACTTGTCGAGTGTTTGTGGGTCTTCGGGTGTGTGTTGACCTCGCCTCGGAACTGACACGCTCCTCAATCTCCTCTTGTATTTCTGAGCGACCTTTTTCACAATTTGCCCCAATTTGTTTGAACCAGGCCATTTGTTAGGATCAGTGTGTTTCGTGGCCTCGATCAAGACCGGTACCCCAGAATGCGTCATGTGTAGCCTCAGCGAAAATTGAGTTGTTTTCGCACTTTTCAATTCGTTCGCGAAAGGCTTTCACTTGTTCTGCTTTCTCAGAGACGATTTCCTCCATTACTTCTATCGTCTGGGTATCCCAATCATTGGGGTCCTTAACGGTGCTACCGAATCGTTTTGCTTCTAGCGCAGATTTCGCTTTCCGGATTTTTTCTGCCACTTCCAGACTTCCAGCTCGGAGTGCTTTTGAAAGTTGGTAGGCATGCTCAGAGGATTGATGTTTTTCTCCAAATACTGTAACCTCGCAGGGGTAAAAATTGGAGATAGGATCATCTTTTCAGTGAAAAGAGATGGCGGTGTTTTCACATAATGAGGGCAGTCACTTTTTTGCATACACAAGCCTTGTGACCAGAGCCCCAACAATTATAACACTGCATCTTGACAGCTTCTGTTTTTTGCCAGTAGTGATAAATTCTACACTTGAGCCCCGCACATGAGACATTCCTTGGGAGTGAGCGATCATTCGCCAGCGGTGCAATATAAAGAAACCTATTGCCATTTAAGACGCTTGTCATTTTGTGAGTCACTGGGTGTCTAATATTCCGTATTTGAGTTCACTTTTCATTTCAACTTCAAAACCGTGCAACATTTCAAAAACTGCGCTGTCAGCAACAGAGAGCGGCAAGCCAGTAATTGTAATTTTCAATACATTATCTTTGGGGTTTTTTGCTCCAGTTGAGTATGGATTTGAATCATACACCTGTGCTGTGATATTTCTTATTTCAAACCCTTCTTGGAGCAATGTTGCCCTACTGTCTATACATTTCAGGTAGACTCTCAATAGATCTCTCTCTCTCTCTAATTGTATACAGTGGATAGTGTCCCCCACCTTTTCATGTATCGCCTCATACAGTTCAAAGTCAGTTATTTTACTGCTTTTGTCAGTCTGAAGTTCTCTATTTTTTATATATACCGGTTTGATCATTGGTTCCATTTTGATATTCAAAGTATTTACAATTTATTTACATTCGATGCGAATCTGAACGCTTACCGTACAGTGAGCTGTAATCACTCGACAGGTAGATAGAATGTTCTATCGTTAAAATGACAGATGTCCTACGGACCCGGTTTAACGATAGAATTCGTCCCATATGCTCGCTTCGTAGCAAATAAAAAAATATATTGCGCTAAATCTCGCCTAAATTTTCATATGATTGGTCTCAAATACCTACAATGTTGCTCTTTTATAATCCCATTTTACCCCAAAAACTGTTTTTGTAACGAAATCACTACCACTTGTAACATTACATTTGAAAATTCGCTGTTTACGGTCGCCATGTTTACGATAAAATCCGAGACATTCCGAGTACGATTTCCGACAAAATGGCAGGCAATTCAAACGTGTACATTAACAAAATGCCTTAGTACGACTAATTAAATGGATATTTTATGGATTTATCTACATATGCATGTTCAAAAAGGTTTGTAATGTATAAAAATGTGTTTTTCTCCTGCTGATTATTTTTAACAGACTTAAAATCGACGCGAAGCAGATCCGCTTCGCGGCTGCTACATTGCAAGTATATGGGACGAATTCTTACTGTGACCTGGGCGTAGCCTGGTCACGGTAAGATTATTCTTTCTACTCGACAGGTAACTCAGGTATGTAAACACAGCGTTTTACTTTATCGTCTAACTGTTTGTCTAATTTGGAGAGTTAAGATGTCAGTTCTCCGAGTGTAGTACCAGAAAACTTCGAGTCAGCATTCACATCAAAATATGGTAAGGAATCAGGTAATGACATCCTGTATTCGGGCTCTCTATCTTCTGTCTGTCCAAAGTTCTGATTTTGATATCTTTTCTCGTCATAACGAGTTTATTAACTTAAATAACGAGATATTTTCTCCTATTTACGATATATTTTTTTATATGTGGCCCTATTCTTCTTTCGTCTTTCGTTCAACAATTTTATCTTCGCATTTTGTTTGTCTCATTGTTTGGTATATTTCTTTCCAATTTTTTGTATGTTATTAAAACCTGGGCCAATTAGCTTAAAAGGAAATATGTGAAGTGCGTAGTTATCTGTATAATGTTATGTAATTTCTTATGTTTAGATCAAATAACAATGGTCTATCACAAACATATTTACTGCTGATTGATATAAACTTTTTAACACTTATGACCGATTCTGATCGCCTGCCAAAACCATGTCGAATGGCCAAAACAAGAGGAAATAAAACGTTCTATCTGATATCATTTTACATCTTAGAAATAAACATATTACATGTAAATATTTCACAAAAAGGGGAAGTATGAAATGTTAGTTTGCTTTACGCAATATTACAGGCCCCGCCCTGATCTTGTTTCATTTTAAGCAGAAGGATTAAAAGTATATTCTTTGAAAGAATACGAGTAACATTTGATAAGTTTATTAAGCGGACCGAACATGTCATATTTTGGGTGGTTGACTTTGTTTATTCTTTGGTATTATATAGACCGTGTTTTCAGTTTTCCGGTAAATGATATACAAATGGAATCTAAAACTAGGTCTCACAGTGCTATTACATCGGAAGCCGTTTACAAAACAACTGCAACTTTTTTGGACAGAATGCAGCTCGTCAGTGATACAGAACAATCACCTGAACTTAAAGTGAAGAACTATTTCGGAACGGGTAAGATAATATAATAATTGGATAAAATTGGCTTACATTAAATACTTTTACATTTGATACATAATAAGTCACCAAAAATTGAAAGTATTAATTATATCGAAATCTTGTATAAAGGGCATTTTATGCTTTGAATATTGAAGATAGGAAAATACTGCTGTTGCGCTCTCTGTTCTTGGCAATTTAGTAGTCTTTCTTTGTTACTCTCTTACTGTGTAGATTTAAGTATTTTATATTTACCTTATAAATTAATTTTGGTTATACTTTGAAACATATAAACTCGTGAAGTGTGTCATGCTTATTTAACTTATTTTTAAATTTAAGGCTATTTGATATTGAAAACTAAATAACCTCTGATATAGCGTTTAATATTTATAAATGTAATCCGCCAAAAGCGTATGTTAACAATTGAACATTGTACATTTCTAGGAATCTGCTTTGATTATCATAACATTATTTGCCATTTATCATCTGTAAAAAGAGGATGTTATTAATTATAAACTCTTTTGATCAAGAACAAAAGCATATTAAGACAAATATCAAACTCTAAATGAATTTCTATGACGTTTGAATGCTTCTTGCTCATCTTAAATTAAAGTCAGAATGCAACGCAATTCTAACATTATCTAATAAATAAATTATATATTTTAGATCAGGAATCCCAACAACAATTTACAAATATAATTCAAGAATTAAGTGGATATGAAGGCAATGTTCAAAGAGACCATGCATATGAATCATTTTATCACGTCAGTGGAGAGCAAATACAAATGGGTAAAACATTTATGACGAAAACAAGTAATAGGGAAGGAAAATCAATGTATCTATTGACATCATGGAAAATGTTCGCCTTGTTCTGGATTTTTAAAAATATTATTGTATTTGTTATTCTTATTTTGTGTTTTTTTATAGTAACATATTGAAAAAGTATAGAAGAGGCAAAAATGGTTTTGGGTTGACCGCTTGATTATTAATTTTCTTTACAGCTCATTTCTTGATCAGGAGTTTAAGGAGAAAGATAATGGATCTCTCAAGCAACACGACAATAGTGAAATCCAATATATCGTTAATTCGAGAACAAGTGGGAACGATTCTGTATATTATACAGCAATTCTACAGCAATACAAACTGGATCGAACTCCATGGCTCGACTGTCTACGAAGAATTTGGTGAATTTGCTTTCTTAAATTTTGTTGACAACATCCAAAATTCCAAATTTCTTTTAAAATGCGTCGAAAAGGAAAATAATTTTAATGTAGTGAGAAATATTAAATCTTTAAAGGGACTTAGATACGATTTGAGCTTAAAGTTTTCAAATTTCATTTTTCCATTTTTAATGTCTAGACTGGTAAATATGGTTAATGTTAATGCTTCCTCAAAATTTGAAATAACATATCGAGTTACAAGCAAAATACAGATCATGTTATTGTGTGTTATATTGGCATATGTTTAAATTTTTTTGGTGTTTTCTTTTCTTGATAGTATTATTTATGAACACATTGAATCAGTGTATTTTGTTTGCCATGAGTCATTTTTAAATTCAAAGAAAAGGTAATTTACTAACGTTACATTATTTGTAAACAAATATAAGACTCGAGCTTTGTTTACATAACAATGAATTATTACCTCTGTATCTCGCTTGTAACCTGACTTCTAACATTCAAATTTTGTTCAATCATTCAAAATGCACAAGTAAACAATTTTAGACATTAAAAAATAAAATAAAATTTTGATCTCAAATCGAGTCTAACTTTGATTACACACTCAGCTTTTTTTTAAATGTGTCAAAAAATATTGTTCACAGGACAAGATGGCGTAACATTGGTTGGAATTGCAGACTTTAAGGACAAAACTTGTATTAACTGTAAATATGTAAATGGGTAAGAAATTACAGTCTCTGGCGTTGGTTGTTAGAATAATTTCATTAATTACAAAAGCGGCAAATTTGAGTCAAATAGATAATAAGTATGCCCCGTTTACATTAAGCTTTGTATATCTTTATAAACATGTTCCATTGCTGTGCAATTTGTTATCTTTAACAGAATAGAACATTGCGAAAACAACACTATTGGTACAAAATTGACTAGTGGCTACAGATCGGGACAAAACGTGGCGAAACCAAGTGAGTTAAATTACTTATCATGTCGTAATATCGTTATTGTCTAATTCATTTCGATAATATACATACTCTTCCGCCTTAAAAATAATTCTTGAGTTAGGCATTTTTGTGTACAAATATAATATAACGATCTACAGTGGCACGTATATATGCATCTAATATGCGTAAAGATGCGTAAAGAGAAAAATAGTTTAGTGTATATATATATATATATATATATATATATATATATATATATATATATATATATATATATCAATAGAACAAAACTCGTACTCGTTATGGGTATAATTTAAGATCGCTTAACACCTTTTTAATGTAATCTGATTTCATTTATACACATTGCTGGTAAAAATCAAATGTTTGATTAGGAAAATTAGTTTTTTAAAATAAATTATTGTTCATACATTATTGCAAAATTCTGTCATAGAAAGTGGTCCCAATGATATTATAAGTGGTAAATGCAGTCACGGAACACCAGATGATACCAGTAGAAATATCATAGCTACCGGTGGTATTTATAAAGGAAGATCCAACCGAAAAGAGGCTCCTCACAGCTATCTTCACAGCGCAGCAGCGGAAGCAGCGGTTAAGGCAACGGAATACTATCTAATTGATCAAAGTAAAATAGAAACACTAGCCTATCATTCTTAATGTCATAGTTTCGAATAAATTCTTTAATTTTTTTTGTACTATCAATGATTATCATTATTTTCATGATCAATGATTACTTTGGAATCATACAATAAACATCAATTGCTTTCAAACCTTATTTTTCTGTTCATTAAAAATAATCTGCTATTCAATAAAATGTAATTACTGCACTACAGAATTACATTAAACTCATTGTAATTTTATTCATGTTAATTGAGAAATTCTTTTATAAAAAATTTAGATCGAGGACTTCTTGAGCTTATAGGTCCAGAGGTTTTCCGAGATATTTTTGGCATTCGTTTAAGAGAGGAAATAGTGAAGGCATCACTTACTTTCGTCATTGACGTTTCTGATTCCATGGGCGACGACATTGTAAATGTCCAAATTGCCACTAAGAAAATATTTAATGAGGCCAAAGATTCTCAATTTGTACCAGAAAAATACATTTTGGTTACATTCTCAGACCCAGGTATATAATAGTATTCAACAATAGATACATTATTGCTCAATTCAACCATTGAATTTTCTGTCTTTAACTAATTTTTTATGATTCATATAGAATTTATGTGTTATTATATATTGTGTTGTTTGTTTTAAATCCTACCATGAACAAATCCAAAAGAAATTTCATTGTTTACTGAAGAAAAAAGAAACACCAATAAAATCAAAACAAATAAATCCAAACTATATATCCTGAAACCTTCATTAAAACATAACTTGTGTGTATGATTACATGAGAAACTAATGAACCTTTATTTACCATTCAAAGTTATATGTGCCGTTTTCGCACTGATCCTGAAAGTACAACTTTAAACCATAAAAAGTTTTAAAACCATGTAAATTGCACGTGTTAGTTCCATTCAAAACGATGTGTATTGCCTCAAATGTTTATTTTAAAGAGATCAATGCGGCTGTTCCTAGAACCTCCCTAGCACATTTTCACTTAGTGTTTTTACATAAAATATATAACGTGTAGTAGTAATAATCGTATTAAACTGCCCTTAAAATATTAGGAATATGATTCAAAGATATTTTATAAATAAGTGAAGAGTATTAAAACTCCAAAGAAATATTCTGTCGTCTGCATGCGAATCCTTTGATCGATACAACATTACTAACAAAAACCGTTGGGGTTACACGGAACAGCCGTCAAAATGACCTAGATCGTCTCTCTATTGGAGAAACGATCTGTAGAAATACTGGGCTGTTAGTAGAATAGAAATAAAGGTTCTTGTTATCGTGAATGTTGCTGGATAACCTCCTCGGTTTCGAAATGTTGTTTGAAATATAAAGGCCTCGGCTAACGCCTCGGCTTTTATATTTCAAAACAACATTTCTCGACCTCGGAGGTTATTCTGCAACATTCACGAAAACTCGTACTTTATTTCTTAAATATCTTATTAAACTAAAAAACCACACCGCTGTGTGACCCACCTATTTCTAGCAAGAAGCAGGCAAGCCCATAGTTACACATGAAGTTCCTAACACATATCCACTGCTTAAAGTGGTCTCCAACATAGATTCTCATTTTACAACGTTCTCTGTCAAACTTTTCTCTTCGAACGCGTTATTTCACTGCCAACGGACCGAACACGTTTTTGCGTTGACATCTTATGTACATTCTAAAATTAGCTTGCCACATCACGTGCTTATGAATATTTCAAAGTTGGGGGTTTACTGACCAGCCCGGTCAGTAAATAAATTATCTAGAATTTATATTTAATTCTTTAAAATGCGTTTGATTTAAACTTTATAATTTGCAGAAATTGTATAACTTTTATAGCTTAATGGAAAAAAGCAAACATTTCTTTCTTTTAAAATTTTCATATTAAACGGCATATATACCTTTAAAATAGATAAACGTGTTATTTGTATTTGAAATGTTTGACAGCTAGTTTGACAATGGGGAGAAACACGACTGATTTCAAAACCATGTTAACATGGCTGGATGATATTAGGGTGGATGGAGGGGGTGATTGTCCGGAATATGCCATGTCGGGAATATTAAAAGGTAATGGTATATAACTAGTTTGAATTAAAATTTGCAGTATTAGTAATTATGGGTTTTACGATGAGTCTTAGAATCGTCTTAATTTCAGGCATAGAAATGTCTAACAACAATTCCAAAATTTACTTCATTAGTGATGCAGACGCAAAGGACGCTTATCTAGAAAATGAGGTAAAAAACGGACTAAAGGCAAAAGGTCTCGAACTCATAGCGATACTTACGGGTAAATGTACTGGAAGAAGAAAAAGAGACGGCTCTGGTAAGAATATTTTTCTGACCCTTTGGTAGTTCATTGTTGTATCTTTGTATATTTGGTCTTGAAACTTTTACTTAGAGTAATCTTAATGATTTGGCTTTGCTAATGCCAGTGAATTGTTGTTGAAACAGATGGAGAAAAATTAACAGTGTTAATTGTCAATTCGGGATTAAGGAGAGAATGCAAAGATGTCTATATTTACAACAATAGTTGCTTTATAACAAAGACGCTTAAATGGCAATGGAATCCCCATTGATGCAAGCAAGAAATACTTTTTGGCAAAATAATCTTAACAAATATTGTTGACTCAAAACAAAAAGTCGTTTTAATTAAAATTCCTCTCCAATTTAAAAAATTGTCTGCACAAAACATAAAAGGTTTTCATGTCAAAACTTTAAAATAAATCATTTAATCGTTTTGGGTAATTTTAGTTCGAATTTCACTTATCATTGTGTGTGTGCTGAATTTTACCAATTTATAATTTGATTCGTAATCGGCACATCTCCTACTTTAATAAATCTGAAACTACTTATCGTTGTTTTATAATTATACAATTGGAAAAACTAATTTACCAGAATTTCTTTTTTGTTTGTTATAAATTCACAATAATTGCTTTCACAACGCTTGTTTTTCATTAAAGGACAAAATTACGGGTCTTCAATTGCTAAACATGACGTTGGTCTATTATTTCATCGTGTAAAAAGATCAAGTATAAATGTGTTTGAGTCCATCGCAGCAGAAACAGGCGGGAAAGTCTATGTAACCAGCACTTCGGAAGTTGAAGCAATAGTGGAAAAAGAGATAAAGGTACGTGTACAAGTTTTACAGTCATTTGCATATACAATGAAGATACAAAAACGGATATCTGAATTTTTCAGTGCCTTTAAATGAAAAGAATTGAAAAATGCAGTATTTTATTCTAAGAGAGATATTTTTCTAGGAAACATTTCCTTCCTCCAACGTGTTTGTTACACTGTTTGTGATTCCAACGAACTCCACCCAAAACTCAACAATTTCTGTATCAGTAGACGATTATATCAACACGCTCAAAATCATGCTTGAACCTGTAACGTCGTTGAACGAGTTTGTTTTTTATTATCCAAATGGTATACATTTTCTTCTGAAATATTTATTAATATATCGAATAACTTCTACTAGTATTAACATCCATGTTCTTGACTATATATAATAATTTTAGGCACAGAGGTTTCATTTTCATCACCAAATGAAGAAAGCGAACTTTCGGACCATATTCTAAGAATATCGGTTGGGGTGAGCTACTTTCAATCAGTATTTTCAAATTATTTCAATATCAATAAAAGGACTTAGTCAGATACAAATTCAAAATTTTCAAATTTTTTGACGCAAAACCAATTTATGCGGATTTGCAAAGCCCTTTCAGATAATTCGGGTATAAATTGTTTAAAAGGCAAAAAGTCATGGACCTTTTTTCGTACGTTAATAATAAATGTCGACTTTACAACAATAATAAAAATGCGTAAAGAAGGTACATGTACTGATGCTTTTCAGAAAAAGATAACGTAGATAATGCTTCAATATTTACATGTATCCTTTGACAGAACCCAGAACCGGGGCAGTGGACTCTTCAGAAAATGGTAACGAGCACCTGGAATGTAAACGTCACAGCTCATAGTGCATTAGATTTCTCAACAAGTGTTTTAGAAACTAGCTCCGTTGGCATTTCGTATCAGCTATCAGGGAATCCGATTAAGGGTGAGTTTTTAAAATTATGCCTCTAACGAATTGGTGGGGTTTTTTTTCACTCTTATCAAACTTATCTTCGATTTCTTTCTGCAGGTAATAATTACTCTGTTGTTGTTGATATCCAAAATTTGAATCCAAATTCCACATGTTCAACTGTGGTTTTTATGGATGACAGCGGAAATGACATTACTGAAATATTTGTCACCAGAGTGCAATTAATGGGAATTGCACGATATATTGGAGATTTCATTCCATATAATAAGGTACATTCTTATTAAGACCAACTTTAAGCAAAATATGTATCAAAAAGCATGTTAAAAATGTAAAGTGATGCTTGTTTTTTCAAACATTTCAAATTCCTTTAAATGTTATTTTCTATTTTACGAAAACATAATGACGGAACAAAAATGTTTTCATGTGAGAAAAAGTTAAAATTTTGTAAACTTCAAATTGCATTCCAAATATAATAACCCTTTTTTGAAAAATTGTGTATGTTTTTGTCATATTTAATGAAATCTCTTATGAATATTGATATTGATCAATATTGGATTGATAGTCAAGTTATGTGCAAATACGAGGAGAAGATGATCAAGGAAACCGATTCCTACGGACAAGATCTTTATCCATTATACCCGTATCAGTTCAACTTCGTATATCTCCTCATCTTGGTAAGACCTAGATCGTAAAGTTACATCCAGTTTGTGTTTAACATGATTATCTTATATTGAAAGTACCAAATCAATATTTATGTTTTTTGAAGGGAATTTGCGACTTAATGAGGCAAGTAACATATCTTTTTCCTTAACTAACACCGGTGAAAGCCTAATTGTTTTCGTAATCACGATTTCTGATGGCAATACTGACGTCAAGGTACAACGAGATAGTTTATATGGCGGCGATGTTTATACCGATGTAGTCGAAGTAATCCCAAACTCTTTACAAACTATGTAAGTGATTTGTTTCTTCTTTTAGCATAATTATGCATGTTTTTTTCTTAATTATTCAATAACCACGTTTGTGATGATGGGGGATCTTGATTTTTCTTAAATAGTTCTGTACCTTTGATATCATATTACTGATAAAAATGCGATGTGTTGTTTTTCAAGCTTAAATGCATTTAGTTTGGTCATAGTGAAATAAATGTCTGAACAAGTTGGATTTAATTTGAAACGAAAATGACTGGCGTTTAGTTTTGTCATAGTTAAAACTAATTATGAATATTTACGCTGATTTTATCACCACTTTGCACAATTTATCCGGGAATAAAGGGGGGATTTCAACTTTGTTGAAAGGCTTTATGTGTAAGTGTTTTATACATAATTATTATATTCTTAATGCATGTACTCGTATGTATATATTTTTGAATTTCTTTTTCACTTTTTCTGTTGCAGAACTTTACATTATTCGGTAACTTTAGAAAATTACACTGGTATCATTCAGGCAGAGAAAAGGCGATATTCTGTGAGTTTTTCAACCTCAATAAAATTTAAAATTTATAAAGCATGTATATGAGTTAGTAAATAACAAGCTAAACTTTCCACTTTTCAATTACACCTGGGTACTGCACATTGATCAATAAAATTCACTTTACTCTGGCATGACACTTGTCCTTTAACCGTAAATATTTTAAACTTAAGGTTATGGACACAAGAACTGCAGATTGCACAGTGACAGAACACCCTAAAATGTGTCCTACAGAGTCCCGTAACACAGAAAACTGTACTTCCTATAACTGGACGGGATCAGTCGAAGTTTCTTCAGCAACCATCAGGGAATCAGTCATTAAAGTGTCTACAAACGAAGTCATTTTAGATTACATTAATTTAACGGAGTCAAACTTCTCTGTACCGATATTAATAAGGTAAAAAGCATGCTGTTTACAAAAATCAGACGTTGCATTTTAACATGCGTTGTCTATGATTGCATATTTTATTTAATGATTTATTGTGAATTGCATTTGATTAATGTTAATAAAATCTTTTCTAACTTTTTTTCAGGGGACATTGTTGTATTCAAAATGTGATAATAACCATCATAGACAAGGACGAATTTTTTGACCAATGCAATTTGATTGTCTCTGAGCTCCCTCTAACTGTTGTCCAATATCCAACGACTACAGAAACGCAATCAACACTTGAAGAAACCACGACAGCTGAAGAAACATCACCTATTGTAGAAACCACAATAGCAGAAGAAACAACACCTGTTTTAGAGACCACAGCAACTGAAGAAACAACACCTGCTGTAGAAACCACAACATTGGAACAAGTAACAGCTTATGTTACGTCGATAGAAAAACACACATTTACAGGGCTCGGTAAAGCGGTAAGACTCTTTTTTAAATATTTATTTCACATCTCTATAAGAACTAACTAAAATTATTCTGTAAAAGCATACGATGATTCTCCAGAATTAATCACTGTTGCATTTATGTTAATTTGTGTCTTTGTTTTATTGTAGGCGATTACCGACGATGGAAATTCAAAAGTAATAGGAATGTCGGTAGGGTTTAGTTTCCTTGGATTGACTCTTGTAGCAATAATCATATTTGCAGTTTATGCTATGAAATCACGATCCAACAACAGTATCCCTGTTGTATTATCAAATTATCGCACTCTTAAAAGGGAAGATGACGAAAATATGGGGGTAAACGAAATCCTGTCTCAATATCACGAAATGCATAACGCGGTACACGTCACACAAGAACTTGAAGTCGCAAATTGCCAAGGAAGTGAAACAAAAGAGAAAATTGATGTGGAGAATACTATCGCCACTGATTGCACAAAAGAAGAATCGAAAACAAATGACAACCAAACGCGTGTGTCAGATTTATCAGATAATAGCAAAGAACAAGTGGACACAAGCAGGGACGACGAGAAATTGACACCAAACAAGTCGCACAACGAAACAATCAATGAAACAAAAGCAGTGTCGGAATCCTTGACACAGGAAGACACAGGCATCCTGAAACAGGACGTCATTCAAGAGTCGTCCAGCAGCCTTGGTCCAAAGAAAAGCTCTAAAACTAATCTGAATACTTATACGGATTTCCCCATTCTACACTCAGATGAAGAACACGATATGCCAAACCAGAAAAACCCACCAGAGAATGGCAGCCCATCAAACAATAAAAGTGTCCGAACTTCTCAACTTCAACAAACCAATGAAGGGACTGAAGTTAAATCCAAAGAACGCAACAGAGTAGAAGCTGATTAAGCTTCAACATATATTTTAAATCATACCCTAGATGAAGCAAATAGTAATGTTAATTGAAACAGATTTTGCAATATTTAAACAAACTAAGAAAAAAGACATCGATAAAATGTTATTACGAAACAAACCAACGCGAGACTTGTGTCACCATCGAATAACGCATGTGGTTTCTTGCACAGTGTTAATTGTGAATGAAAATGATAACCATTTTAAAGTGTTTCATAATTATATTGAACATGTTGTGCAATAAAATGTGGTCTTGTATTCTAGAGAACAGGACTCGGGATCATGAAGCAATTTTAGACTTAAGTCAAAATTTCAAGCAGTCATAAAATGATTTTTTATCATAAAATGACGAATATGATTTGTAATTAACAATTTTATATCAAGACACTTTTAATAGCATTTCAGTTTTGTCATTGTTTTCAATCAAGAGTCGTTAAGTAAACATACAATTTTTGACAAAAGTCTAAGATCGATTCATGATCCTGGGGCCAAATACACTGGAATCATTGGAATTCGTGGTGGCTCAATTTTCTTGGTATTCGTGGGCAACTCTCTCCAACGAATATTCATCCTCGATGAAAACAAATTTTGCTAAACTTTATTTTCTTAATAAAACTGAAAACCAGCACTTCCACGAAATTACACCCCCACAAATAAGCAAAAATTCCATAATCCACGAAAGTTAAATGATTCCACAGTAAACGCAGTCAATATATACAAATGGTTAAACAATATATATAAAGATAGTTTTTTTTAAATATACATCTAATTTGCTTCAAAATAATTACATGTAAATAGTTTTTAGCTCACCTGAGCTGAAAGCTCAAGTGAGCTTTTCTGATCAGAATTTGTCCGTTGTCTGTCGTCGTTGTCGTTGGCGTTGTTGTAAACTTTTTACATTTTCATCTTCTTCTCCAGAACCACTAAACAGATTTCAACCAAACTTGGCACAAAGCATCACTGGGTAAAGGGGATTCAAGTTTGTTCAAATGAAGGGCCACACCCTCTTTAAAGGGGAGATAATTTAGAATTATTTAAAATTTGTAGGAATTTTTCAAAAATCTTCTTCTCAAAAACTATTAGGCCAGAAAAGCCTTAACTTGTATGGAAGTATCCTCAGATAGTGTAGATTCAAGTTTGTTCAAATCATGGTCCTCGGGGGTAGGGTGGGTCCACAATGGGGATGAATTTTTACATAGGAATATATTGAGAAAATTTTTTAAAATCTTCTTCTTAAAAACTATTAAGCCAGAAAAGCTCAAATTGAAGTGGAAGCATCCACAGATAGTGTAAATTCAAGTTACTTCAAATGATGGTCCCTGGGTGGAGGGTGGGGCCACAATGGGGGATGCATTTTTACATAGGAATATATAGAGAAAATCTTTTTAAAAATCTTCTAAAAAATTATTAGGCCAGAAAAGCTCAAATTGGAGTGGAAACATCCTCAGATATTGTAGATTCAATTTTGGTTAAATCATGGTCCCCGGGGGTAGGGTGGAGCCACAATGGAGGATGAATTTTTACATAGGAATATATCGAGAAAATCTTTAAAAATCTTCTTCTCAAACACTATTAGGCTAGAAAAGCTCAAATTAGAGTGGAAGCATCCTCAGATAGTGTAGATTCAATTTTGGTTAAATCATGGTCCCCGGGGGTAGGGTTGAGCCACAATGGGGGATGATTTTTTACATAGAAATATATATTGAAAATCTATGAAGATCTTCTTCTCAAAAACTATTAGGCAAGAAAAGCTTAAATAAGAGTGAAAGCATCCTCAGATAATGTAGATTCAAGCTTGTTTAAATCATGGTCCCAAGGGGTAGGGTGGGGCCACAATGGGAGGGGGTATGAATTTTTTACATATATATTGAAAATCTTTAAAAATATTCAGGGAAAGTTTTCAGTCCAAAAAACAGTAACTTGTGTGAAAGCACGGGATGTGCAGATTAAAGTTTGATCAAACATGATTCGCTAGAGAAAAGTTGGGCCACAAAGTGTGTGTGGGGAGGGGTGGGGTATATAGGAATAGAGAAAAATATTCTTACAGGTACAACAACAAAAGGGGCTTGGTATTTACCATAAAAATATGTGGATAAAAATAGGTAGATTTTTTAAAAAAAATTGAGCAAGATCTACTGTACTTAGTTGTCAAGATATTTTGATTTTGATACTGTAATGCTAATTTGATTAGAGTTAAGGTTATTGTTGCTCAGGTGAGCTATGTGACCCTGGGCCTCTTGTTATATTTTTACATTTAACCGCTTGATATTTATGGAAATAAATTAGTAACCAAGAATGTTGTGATTTTTAAAACTAACGAACGGCTTCCTTCCTTTAAAAAAATATTTTCATTAACCTCGAGCTTGAATCTACATAAAAGTTTCGAAGTAAAAAGGCACTAATAAATAAGGCAAAAAACATAAAAGTTAAGATTTTATTTACTATATCCTGTTCTAATAAAATATTCACATAAATATTTGGTATGTTGTTGCTTGTTTATCGAAATGAAATTGGTTTGTACAGCCATGACGTCATATGACGTCATATATTTTCCCCACATTGTTTCAATGCCATTAATGTTATCAAATATATATTTGTATTCAGTTATTGGAATTTAGTTGTTTTCTTGAATTACACTCTGACACTTTCGCAATTGACCTTTGGTGCCTTTATTACATACGTCTTCTAACTAGCCAGTAACTTTTCATTTTTCAGGCCTAATAGTTGTGGCCATCCAATATATAGTCATTTGACATAAATTACACCCTATTAATAATTTGAGTGTCAAAACGGTAAAGCCCATATCAGGTTTCTGACTAATTGCAATTTTAAAAGTAAAGGATGACTGCACTTAAGGACATGCAATATTTGCGAGAAAATAAACTTTTAAAAAAAGAATTTTTCTTTGAGTTCCAGAAATGGTCAACATCTTAACTTCATCTTTACGTAATTGCGTTAAATAAAAGTATGTTGTTACCAAGTAAGAATTTGTTTTCATAGGCGGAGGTCATCACGATTTCTTGAATCTCCATACGATAATGAGGACGCCCACTTTTATACTGACTTCATACATAGTCAGCGCATGTTTGTCTATTCTTCTCCGTTTAACAGTAGTTGTATATTTGGGAGTTATATCAAAGGGAGATTAATAGACAAACACGCGCTCATGGTTTAAATGAGAAAAAACTGCTTCTTCTTACTTTCGCTTTCCCTGTTGTAACCAAGGGTTAATGCATGTTGAATATTATAATTTACCACGTGAATACTCACCTCAGGTAACTTTGTGAATACAAAATTCTATCACGTGACGTGTAAGGTAGCATGTTATGTACTTACTAGGACAATGTTTTCGAACACGTTAAGTTGCCAAGTATTGATTTAAAGTCTTCTGTACTTACCTGGGCGTGTTCTAATTGTTGAAACCATAGTAAATAGTATATTTGTACCATATAGAATATATAGGGTTATGGTGAAAGAGTGATCACATCAATTTTTATACATGGCATTGTTATTCAAGCTAGTCTAATTTTAGTACCATTCTGATAATGTCAGCTCCACCTCTCATGCATATTAATATCAATCTTATGTTTGATCAAGGGCAGATAAGCGAAAATTCTCCTTTTTTTCGAAAGTTGTAAGGAGAAAAAACATAGAATGAGCTTATTGTATCACAGTCTAAAATCTTAATTCATGTTGAAAATTGACTAGACTCTTTAAAAAATTTAACAAAAGTGATATTAGGTTAAGAAATTAATGCAACAGAAGGGACCGAAAAGGGCCCAAAACCAGGCGCTAAGTGCATTCATCCTTTAAATAAATTTGCATTATAATGTAATAATATGTTTAACACATTTGTTAAGTGGTGAATATTTTTAAAATACGATGAAGCATAGAAAATTGTCTTCATTATCAAATGCTCTATATGTTACATTTGAATATAAGTTCAATTGCTGAATTTCTATTTAAAATTTTTCACTTATGATAATTTGTGCATTTCTGCCAAAAATGTTTCTTTTACAGGACATTTTTATAATACAGGAAGAAATAAACTTAGTCCTTTCATAAACATTTATTCAGAAGGAAAACGTGAAAACAAATAATACAATGATCCATTTTGATCTAAATGGGAAGAAATAAGGTATAAGTTAGTAATACTCTAATATGACTTTAAAAAAACTTCGACGAACTTTGCTATCTTGTTTTGTCACCGATATAAAACAAATTTTCCGTAATGAAAAAAAAATGTTCTAACATAGAAATGTATTTGTCAATATTAAAAACGCTTTTTTACAAATCATAAAAAGTTGTCTATCAAATCAGACAACCGGTACAGATTATTAACAAAGAGCCCAAAATGTCCGATCAATTTCTAGATGGCTTTGTCCGTTTATTCTCTGTTTTATCGTTGGATCGCTGTTCAGTTTTCCTGCCGATGAAAAACCGAAGGAGAATGGAACTAAATCATACAGTGACATCTCATTCGAAGCTATCTTCAAAGCAACTGCAAATGTTTTAGAGAGGACACAACTTGTCAATTATACCGGACAGTCGCCATTTGTTATGGTTTCCAAATATTGTGGGTCTGGTAAATATTCTTAAATTGCAATTTTTAAAAATCAAAGTTTTAAAATCAGGTTTCATTTTTGCAATCAGTTTCAGTATTTGGTACCTAAGATCAGCCAAGTTATTTTTCAAAAAATTATTGGCATGCATTTGCCCCACATGATAAAGAATAGGTGAGTTTGGTCCGTTTTGTAATCGAGTTTGAAGATTTTTCTTGGGCTGAAAATGAGTACAATTAACTTGAAAGATAAACTATGCAATAAATTTTAATAAAGTCAAAAAACATTTCACTAGTGTATAAATGGTATTTAAATAAAACTTGAAGATTTGGTACTTAAAAATTACTGTAGATTCCTTATTTTACGCGAGTACTTAATTCCACGATTCTATCATTTTGCATCAAATTGCGAGAATATAAAATCGCGAACACCGATTTTTCATCATATTTACTAATAGTTTACATCTGTCCGAAAAAGTAAAGCGAGATTTTAAAATCCGCGAGATATGCTTCTCGCGATTTTACGCGGATATAATTAGGAATTTACAGTAATCGAAAAGGGGCCCGTAAATTTAAATCCTCTGATTATTCCTTCACGTTCTCATTTTAAAGTAATTTGATTAAAAATAAAATTAAGGGACATAAGCAACTACTTTTACTACTTTGATTTCCAATGTTTTGATCAAGTGGCTCATCTAACTGCTTAACAACTTCTATAAAACCATACTGTAGAGAACCTACGACAAAGTGAGGCTATCAAAATTTCTTTTACAACAACCAACACCGGTGAAATCCTCCTTGATTTTGTAATTGCTGTTTCGGATGGTCATTCTGACCCAAGGGTACGAAGAGTTAGTTTAAATGGTGGGCAAGTCTATAGCGGAGAAGTTATGGTAACTCCAATGGCCTTAATAACTATGTGAGTGTAAATTTAAATATCTATTGATATCAATTTTCCATCATAAGTATGTACCGTGAAGTAACATATTTACTCTTTTCCGTTTTAAGATTTATCCACATGTGATATACTTTTTAAAGACAGTCCGCCTTAACCACAGTTGTTTTGACACTGCACCTATATTTTCATTGATTACTATGCCAACATAAATGTACATGTATATGTCATCTGCATTCCTTCTATTTCATTCCAGGTCGTTACACTTTTCTGTAACTCTACAAAACGATTCTAGCAACATTCAGACTGAGAAGCGACACTATTCTGTAAGTGGTTTTCTCCTTATGTAACAATCAATATTCATGCATTCAAATAAAAAAGAATTGTTCTTCTAAGATATTTCATTAAACATTTATTAATTAAGTAAAAGATGTTCCTATTAGTTAAAAAGATTTGTGTATTTAGTCTACAAAAACGCACCATGACATTAGTGGTAACCGAATATGTGTACAATGAGTGAGATAAATCATACGGAAATAATCAAAATTTAAATTTAATGACTTGCAGGTTTCCTTTTAAATTTTATTGATGCTTTTTAAATTTGTTTTATAGTTTACAGACACACAGACAACAGACTGCACAGCTACTGAAAGCCCAAGGTCGTGTCCTCTAGATTCTCGTACTACCGAAAAATGTATTTCTTATTACCGGAATGAATCAGTCCAAGTTTTGTCAACAACAATCAGGGAGTCAACCTTTGAAAATTTAAACGATGAAGTTATGTTAGATCACGTGATTTTTGCAGATGGAAACTTCTCTTTACCGATACGGATAAGGTAAACTCTATATTATTTCATTTATAGTAGATGGTATTTACTTAAAAATGAAAGTAACAAAATTAATTTGCAATTTGTGAAACCGGAATAAGAATATACATTTTTGACCAAAGAATTCAATTGTCTTTAAATCTGAATAAATAGATGGTACATTTAATAAACACTATTCAATAATTTGTCCTTTACCATTGTTTTTTTTATTCCAGTGGTCATTGTTTTATTCGAACTGTTGTCCTAACCGTCTTCGACAAGAATGGATACTTCGATCAATGTAGTATCTATATCTCTGAAAATCCACTTAATAACGACCATCATTTAACTACAACGGAAAAACAAACGATATATAAAGAGGTAAGAACAGCGATAATGACTGTTTCACTTCGAAGATCATCAACGTAAAATCCAAGAACTAACAACCAGTTAAAAGCTCCTTTATTTTAAGGTATTCTTTATTTTATTATAGCCTGTCATCGATGAAGGGAAATCAAAAGTCATAATGTCTTTTGGATTCAGTTTCCTCGGAATAATGATTCTAGTTATCTTCGTTCTCATCGTCTACAACATAAAAATGGAATCTATTTACAGATATTACGCAATGTTGAAAAGCTATTTCATTCTAGTAAATAAATGTGAAAAAGCTATGGTTAACAAGAATATTCTGCAATATCATTATGGCCATGTCACCGATGAAGTCAGAGAAACAAAGAACAATGTAAAGATTTATTTCATACCTGAAAAAGAGTTCTTTACACCACTCCCAGGGAAGGAGTAAGTAGACTGACTAGATGATGGAGCCTGGTTTACAAATTTGACCAATCTTGCGTATACAATGATGGAACAACAACAACAAGCGTACCCAATGGGATATTGTTTTATGAAAACTTAACTGTAAATAAAGATAATATGTGATTTCAACACTGCATTTTGGGTTACATTTTAACATCATAATGGTTTTCGGCAATCTTCAACACATTTAACACAATCTAGTTTTTTTTTACTTTCTAAAATATATAAAAATGATGTTTTTTAGTATGGCATATAATATCTATGATTGTTTTGACTATGATAAAAATTGAAATGATAAAAAGTATTGCTTTTCTGTCTCTGTGGTGCATAAAATATACGTGAAAATAAATAATGTTACTTATGAATAAAAGGATATGAATTGTACTAAATTATTACCAAACTTTATTATTGAATGGAATGATATTGAAAGAGTGAAACTTTGAAACTTATACAACTTGGCTGATTGATCATTTATCTTCCAGTTGGTGATATTAAAGCTGACATGAATCCATAAATACGTGTCATTCCCGGCCCCCTTTAATCTATGACTACTGTCGTTTAGTTTTTATATTCTACTTTTACACTTACCGCTACAAACCTGACATGATAGGACTAGATTACTATTCATGCTACATCGCATTCAGGTATTTCATTCAACCGTACACGTTACATCAATAAACGATATGTAGCAGTCATTGGACTGATAGAAAATTATAAATGGAAACATAGATTTCAACAGACTGAAATTCAGGAACACATATTCCAAAGTCCTCCTTACGGAACGTTTCGCTGTGTTGTACTGTCATATCGGTCCACGTGCTCAAACACATCTTATAGTGAATCGTGCAATGAAATCATGGACTATTTAGTTTGAGAAATTGAACTTTCATTTTTAAATTTTCAATCTTTTTATTACTTTACCTAGAATCGTGAATTAATATTTAATAAAACAAAGTCATACCAACATCATGTCGAGTTTTCCTGAACGTCATTGTGTAAATGTAAGCGTGAACATGGATGGAAACGTAAATTACGACGATTATAAAAAGCCACCAATGGCGTAAACTGTTATCATAATTGTTTGTGGGGGGGGGGACCAATGTTCGTGGAGTTCGTGGGTAAACATTGCCCACGAATTTACATCCCCACGGATACAAGGATTTGTTTAATATTTATTAAAATTTCCCGAACATACTACCAACGAAATTAAATCCCCACGAACTAGAAAACTTTGGCTACCCACGAACAATGGCCCCCATTGACGAATAAAAATGATTCCACAGTATAAGAAGTAAAGAATGTAAACTGTAAGTTAACGTCGATGTTTTCGGCAACATTTATGGTCTTCAGAAAAACTCTGCAAAGGCAAATCAGTAGTGTGGTTGATGAAAGTGCTTGAACAGAAATTTCGATGTCACTAAAAAGCTTTTCAACGGAAGCGGATCCCCTCTGCAGAAACTTTTTAACGATCTACAACGTCGGAGGAAACGATGCAACACAATGAACCACACAACAACTCCCAAACTGTTATACGCGTGTCTCACGTAATAAACCCTATCATTAGTAGTTTAATGTCAGTATTATTTTTTGATTGAAACATCGCTGGTAGCTGTGATAATAACCACGACCTAATTAACAGTGAAAAAATTATTTATATCAATCTTGTTTTAAGTATACTGAGTTTACTTTTATAATTTTTTTTAAATAGGGAACTCGGTTTGCAAAGTTGAAACAAGGTCTTTTAAGCGCTTGAATAACTCTACAATACGCCTTGTTTGCGTCACCCTGTTGAAAACTTAGCCTCTTTATCAATTGATGAAACAACTTCTCTGGGATAAGACGACATATGTTTGTTTTTCGTTTGCTCTGAAAAGAACTAGCCATGTCATTTTCTTTTTTCATCATATGTCTCTTCGTTATTTCTACGTCTAGTTTCCGAGCAAATGACTTTTTAAAGGACACTGGAACTAAGTCACACGGTGCCGTTACATTGAAGGCCGTTCACAGAGCAATTGCAACTTTTCTGGATAGAACGCAGCTTGTCAATGACACAAGGAAATCGCCAAGCCTGATAATTTTTGAATATTTTGGCACAGGTAAGACACTAGAATATGATAATTTTTACGCATTATCTGTCAGCCTACATTGTAAAATTAAAATGAGAATCTTGTCAATAATGAAATGAATTAAAAACATAACGTGATAATTGGAAAAGGAACCTAACACTAATGGGATTGCAAGTGTGGAAGATGTAAGTTGTTTCAGTTGTTTAATTGGTCTATTCCACCAGCATTATTTTCAATGTTACAACTTCCGCAGTTCAAATTTACCTACACATTTTATATTAATTAACATGGCTCCGTCTGTTGACAGTTTGCACCAAGTTTGAACTATGTGGATTAAACAAAATGTTGATGTAAGAAACATGGCCTTTTGGCATACGTGCATGATTTAAAATAGAAAAAGCAGTTTATTCACGTTTTGCACAGAGATAATCAGTATGCTATCTTGTGTTACAAAAATATCATGTGACAGAATTGAAGGAAAATAATTGCAACATAAGAGAAAAATAATATTATAATATGCATGATTATGAATCATAAATAAGAAACAATTTGAAGTCCTTTGTATCAGCACATGTGTATTGAAAACTGAAGTTTGTTAGAGTTTTGTATGTACTTCAGACAAGGAAGATATATAGCACATGTTTTATGTTGCATATCAATTCTCTGCGTCTGTAACGAACTAGATGTCTGTTGCTCGTGAGTAAAGGATGTGCAGTGTGCAGTGATCTAAAACCAAGTTTTTAGGTCATGGTCGCAGATCTTTGAAACAAAATCTTTGAATTGGTGATATTTAAATCTTTCTTTGCCCTGTGTAGCTCACTCTTCACCAAAGAACACCAAAGGGTAAATTGTAAGTCAAAATTCAATGTTAAAGTGCACATAGTATGTATATGTGGGTAATGACCTGGACATATTAATTTTGTTAGTTAAATACATTGTTGTCCATTTTATCTTCCTGTCAATTGCTGTTAATCTCACAATTCTTTAATCAGCCTTTCTTCAAAGGAACAGTTCATTTCAGTTTTAAATGAGCAACAGACACATATAGGTGATAGGTGATAGCAATCTAACTTCATAATTATACTTATATCAACTTTACCCTCTATAAGACTCCTTTAAATGAAATTATTATTTTATTTAAGTCTTTACGCAAATAAATTTCCATTACGAGTTTTCAAGTATAATCAATTTCAACATATTTTCACTGAATACAACATATTAAAATGATATAAATTTGCTAAACAAAAAAAATAACTCTGTAACATGTAAACAACAAATGATGATTACATTGAACAACACACCATGCTATAAAAGGCACCAACCTTTTCAAAGTTATCAGTTCTCATACGTGGTACAATAAATAATATTTTACTGTTATCCCATACAGAAGAAACAGGGTACAGTTCTTTTCAAAGTACAGTGACAATGATACATTGGAAAGGGTATGGATGTCCTACATACACTTTTACAATTTTTTTTACAACTTTTTTTGAATTAACTTTTCTGAATGTCCTTTAACCTAGCAGAATTTGCAAGTCTGTCGTATTTTCATACTGTGTACATCAGATACTCTCTGCAGAACATTGTACTTAGGTTAATATAAAGAGACAAAGTCAAATGACATTATACCCGGTATTATGTTATTATACATGTTTTATGTTTTAGATCAAGAATCTCAACAACAATTTACGAAGATTATTCACGAAATAAGCGGATACGAGAGCATTGTTCAAAGAGACAAAGCAGATAAATCATTTTTTCACGTTAATGGAGAACAATTTCAAATGGGTATGATGTCTAATACAATGTTTTATGTGTTTACAACATATGAAGAGAACCGAGAAAAAGTAGTTACCTATATGGTGAACTTTAAAAAAGACGGGTACAGTCGGTGGAAAAATTGAGTTGACTACTATTGCGGTTTGTTTCTTTGCAGGTCACTTCTTAATTAAGAACATACGAAATAAGATAAAGGATTTATCACGCAACAAAACGAAAATGAAGTCCAATATCTCGTTAATTCGAGAACAAGTGGCAACAATTCTCTATATTATACAGGAATTTTACAGCAATACAAACTGGATTGAACTTCATGGAAACACAATCTACAAAGATTTTGGTAAAAACGATAACACTATGACTTTAAATACTCATTGTACATACAGATTACTGTGTTCTCTCAAACCTTAGGGACGTTATCACTTTCTTAATTTAATTTGTCACGATAAAACACTGGTTTCTTCCTTAATTTGACCTCAGTTTATCAAAATATGCATCTTATATAGAATCTCGATTGCTTTTTCCCTAAATCAAAATTCTACAGGACTGTTTTGAGGAATGCTGAGTCATCTCTTTTTAATGAATAGGAAAATATTAATATAAATAAAGCACTAATTTTTTTCTCTTTTTTATTGAAACAGATAAATGATTTTACTGTTGAGGATCCTTTTTTTACTTATCAAAAATGAATATTTCAAGAGCCAAAGGAAGTGCGCCTCTTGTATATTTTTTTATTATAACAAGAGGATCATATATACATGGTATATTCGTGTCAAGTGAAACGAAAATTTTTAAAGAGCTGTTCATAAACTTACAATGTAAATCGAGTGACAAATTCGTTTTTCTTATATTGTTATGATAAATATCGTGCTATACACAAAAATAATTACTAATAATAACTACGAGTGTACAGGAAGTTTTTAACATGTTTTTTACTTTTGTAACGACGTTACCTTGCCCTTGTTACAGGTCAAGACAATGTTAGCTTGGTTGCAGTTGCTGACCTTAAAGACAATACGTGCATTAACTGTAGATATGTAAATGGGTAATATTTTCATCTAAAATATTAATAACTTAAAATTGTCTAGTTAGCGAGATTTATATAAAAAGGGTTTCCTTTGCCGTGTGTCGGAGACATCAAAAGAAATGTATGTTTAATGAATAGGTTGTATGGATTAAAAATATTGTAAATACTGGAACACATTTGTTCCAGTAAGCATTAAATGATTGTATTGGTAAATAAATTGATAAAAAAAAATGGTAGTATCTCAATAGGGATTGATAAATAGCATATTTATACTGCTATGTATTGGTAAATAAATTGATAAAAAAAATGGTAGTATCTCAATAGGGATTGATAAATAGCATATTTATACTGCTTCATCAGAGTAATGCGTCAATGTAACTTTTTTCTTCATTTTTTACAGGATAAAACATTCTGAAAACAACATTATTGGTTTAAACTTGAATGGTAGCAACAGATCGGTACAAAACATTACGAAACACAGTGAGATTCCAATTTATTACATATTGATTATTTCTTTACATTTTATTCTAATTGCTGAATAAAGGAATGAATGTGTTCCTTTAATTTTATCATAGGTAATAGCCACAATGATGAAAGTATTAAATACAGTCGTGGAACACGAGATGATGTTAGTCGAAGTTTGTTAGCTATTGGTGGTACCTTTGAAGGAAGCTCTAACCAACACGAGACTCCTCACAGCCATCTTCACATTGCCGCAGCAGAAGCAGCAGTTAAAGCTACGGAGTACTATTTAGTTGATGAAGGTTAAATCCCATAATTAAATAATATAAATGTCACCTTAATCATCTTTTTGGAATACACAGTGTTCCAAATATTGAGACTTGTTTAATATCAACTGTAATGACATCAAGTGTTTGAATATGTTTTAATATATGGTTGTAAAGACTGAAAAATAAATTCAAATTTCGATGGAAATGATCTTGAAATGTACACCACGAGCAGTGCTACCTGCTTGAATCAAAACATGCAAGCATGGCAGTTTTAAACTTTCAAATGTTAAATTTATTTTGAATTTAGATAGAGGACTTCTGAAATTATTAGGTCCAGATGTTTTCCGGGATATATTTGGTATTCACTCAAGAGAAGAAATAGTGAAAACGTCACTTACTTTCGTCATTGACGTCACTGGCTCCATGAGCGACGACATTGCGAAGGTTAAAACTGCTACTAAGAATACATTAAATGAGGCTAAAGACTCAGATTTTGTACCAATGAAATATGTTTTGGTTACATTCTCAGACCAAGGTTTGTATTTATTCCCCATAAACATTTTTACTCATAATCTTATATTACTTCTGTAATTTCTGCATTTACTGCCACCCATGTAGTTCAAAATGTTAAACATGACATAACTCCTCACTTATACTTATAACAAATGTCCGACAGCAAATTTGACGACCATGAAAAGCACAACTGACTTTCAAATTATGTTAACATGGCTTGATGGGATCACGACGAGTGGAGAAAATAGCTGTGGGGAATGTGCCATGACTGGAATACTGAAGGGTAATTTTAAATTGAATCATGAAAAATTAATCATCAGTCACAGTATCAAGTTGATGATCAACGATTGTGAGCAACATAATATTGGGTGTTTTGCAGGCATAGAAATGTCTAACAATGATTCCAACATTTACTTCGTTACTGGTGCTGACGCCAAAGATGTTTATTTGAAGCAAGGTGTTATTAATGGACTGAAGGCCAAACGTTTAAAACTTATAGCCTTTCTTAATGATAATTGTTCCCGGAGAAGAAAAAGGGGTGCTAAAGGTAAGAAAATTCCGGGATTCTATATATATATTTTTTTATCTGAACACAATTTGATTTTTACAAAAAATTATTATTCACGCAAGATATTAATTATTCAGCATTAAATTATTTTTTTAAACGATGGAACTTTGGTATGCGTAACAATAGAACTATAGAAATAGTTGTGATCAATTGGTAGTTGGAGATGAAGGGGAATAATGAGTATATGTTAATTTATGTCAGATTGAAAACAAATGATTTCACATTGTCCACGCAAAGTTCTATAATTTTTTTTATTCTGACATTGTTTTAAATATTAAGAAATCAATTTTTTTTAATGATTTTGACAAATATATATATTTATAAAAGTTATAGAAAACACGTGTGTTTGTTATTAACCAAGTGGGCGTGTCGATATTACATATCGATTGGCTGTTTACGTGTGTTTACGGGTGAATAGGCTGAATTAATCCATGCTACGCATGACTTGAACAAGTATAAAGTAGAATTCGGGGTTTTTAAAGTTATTCGAAGTTCGATGCCACTTTGCATTAGACTACGAGTATCTAATTCTATGTCGTCGAAGCAGACTACAGATTTCCTGGCTGAAATTAGAGACCAGCCTATGGACGAACCTATTCTTGACGAGCCCTCCACTCTAACGGCACAAGGAATTCAAAATACAGCGCGCAGTAGACCAGAGGCTACGTCGGATATTGCTGACACGTTTAACCTGTTCAAATCATATTTGGATTCAAAACTCGAGAACCTGAAGGACCAACTTTCGACCGGTAATGACTTTGCCTCCTTAGCTATCAAATAAAGAAAGAAGTATCCGTTAACTTTAATCACGAAGGCAACAAAATTCAGTTCAATTTCAATTCAGAAATATTGAGTGACTTAACGAAATTACAGAAACCTTTGTCTGTTAAAGGTTCATTATCTGCCAGTTTTGTTTCTTCCATTATAACTAAGTTATCTAGGAGAAACAAACTCATTCGCATTGCGGACAAGTCTCCGGCCGGTTGGAAAATAGTGCGGGAATATGACAGCGACGACCTTGCCTCTGACTCGGACGATGAGAAGCGCATGCGCAAAGATGAAAACCGTGCACTGCGCACACTTAGAGAGAAACGGTGCTATCGTTCCTTCAAGAAACCATCTGCAACTGTTTCTACTCCTGAAGATCGCAGTCCTGCTCCTACGTCTTTTCAGCCTTTCTTTCGTCCCTACACAAAGCAACGTAGACAACTCTCGCCGTACGATATCTGCTACAATTGCCGAAAATACGGACACTGGAAATTCCTATGCACAGCGCCTTCGGTCAAGTCCAGCGCCTCCAGTGTTGGCGTTAACAAATAGATCTTTAGAGAATTTTTCAGATATCTTTAATCAAGGAAAATGGGGTTCTTCCTGGACTTGCGCGAAACTTTCATTTGAGGCATTGGCCTACAGACTTCCGGAAACGTGTTTAAAATCAAAAGCTGAGAATACAAGCACGAAGTACAGCGGAGCATTCAATAGATAGATTCTGTAAGTGGTGTTCACGTAATACATGTAATATCTCTTCACTACCAGCCTCAGACTATAACGTTTCCTTATATTTGATTTATCTCAGCGATAATTGTAACTCAGTAGCAACAATAGACGAAGCTTTTTTATGCTATAATTTGGACACATAAATTGTCTGGATTTCCCGATCCTTGTATTTCATTTCTTCCTACTTCAACAAGAGAAGGATGCCACAGATAAATTGGACACCAAGGGATAAACAAAGAGGAACCTATTTCTCCAGACATTCTTAGAAATATTTATCTATTGTTTGGTAACAACAGCTGTAATTTACTTGATCTTAGAATTGCTTGTATGTGCGTTCTTAGTTTTTCCGGATTTTTAAGGTTTTCAGAGCTTGTAAATCTTAGAAGGTCTGACATTCAAATTTTTGATGATTATTTGACTCTTTATGTTCAGAAAAGTAAAACTGATTATTACAAGAAAGGTAGTACGTTTACATTTCCGGTACTGGGCAGATTACATGTCGCATTATAATCACTAAGAGGTATTTGGAAAAAGCTAATATTAGTGCCTGTTCAGATGAGTTCATATTCAAATCTATTTCTTTTTGTAAAAGCTCTCAATCATACATACTGAAGAGTCACAACAAGTTTGTCTTATACAAGGGCTAGAGAAATTCTTTTACACTTGAATCTATTGGACTAGATAAACGTCAGTTCGGATTACATAGTCTACGAGCCGGCAGCGCTACTGCAGCGGCAAATGCTGGTATTTGTGATAGACTGTTTAAAAATCACGGTCGCTGGCGTTTAGAATCAGCTAAAGATGGCTATCTTTAAGAAAATTTAGAGCAACATTTAATTGAAACCAAACATATTGGGATATAGGGGTGGGTTCTTTATATCATTGATCATTATTGCTCTCTTTATTGTCAAAGTCTGTGGCATTCGCGCATGCGAGCTCATCCTATAAATTATGTGTTTGTGTTTTATAAATAATTTATGTTCGGTTAAGAAAATTTAGAGCAACATTTAATTGAAACCAAACATATTGGGATATAGGGGTGGGTTCTTTATATCATTGATCATTATTGCTCTCTTTATTGTCAAAGTCTGTGGCATTCGCGCATGCGAGCTCATCCTATAAATTATGTGTTTGTGTTTTATAAATAATTTATGTTCGGTTGAACTGGTGAATAAGAACATAAATATATTATAAAATTGATAGAAAACACGTGTGGTTTTTTTAACCAAGTGGGCGTGTCGATATTTCATATCGATTGGCTGTTTACGGGTGAATAGGGTGAATTAATTCGTGCTACGTATGACTTGCACATGTATAAAGTAGAATTCGTTTTTTTTTAAGTTATTCGAAGTTCGATACCACTTTGCAACAGACTATCCACACCTACCCCTCCCAAATTATAACATTTATTAAACTTACGTCAGTTTTGTTTTTACATGATTTTTTTTCTTCTTTTGTAGAATGAGTATGCATGTATATGAAAGACTAAGAGAGCTATATACATTGTATTATATATATTAAAGTCTGTTGCATTCGCGCATGCGAGCTCATCCTATAAATTATGTGTTTGTGTTTTATTTTATAAATAATTTATGTTCGGTTGAACAGGTGAATAAGAACATAAAAATTTTGATCAACACCTGATTTGTCACAATATACACACAGTTTCTTTTCTATATTCAAGAACAGTATTACCTGCCTACATGGGTAAATCGTGATGATGGTTTTCAGTTTCACCGAATGAGAAGGTCGAGTATAAGTGTGTTCGAAGCGATTGCAAACGCAACAGGCGGGAAGGTCTATCAGACGACAAAAGCAAACGTTGGAGAAATTGTAGAGAAAGAAATAAAGGTACAAAAATTGACTAAATTCCACATTTAATAAAGAAGTTTATCATCAATGTTATATATTATATACAAGAAAACTGTATTTAAAAGATTTAAACACTAAAAAAGTATGATTTATGTTTAAGGCCACATTTCCATCCTCCAACGCTTTAATCACGTGGTTTGATATACCACCAACTGTCACACACGACGGCACTATCTCCATACCAGTAGATGATTACATTAAGAGCCTGAAGATAATAGCCAAAAATGTCTCCTCGCTGTCTGAGTTTGAGTTTTATTATCCAAATGGTAATGTTGTTCTTAAGTAATTTTATATCTAGCTGAATAAAGTATATCCAAAGCTCATTAGAACATTATAATTTCAGGCACGAATGTTTCGTTTTCGGTAACATATGAAAAAAGTGATCTTTCAAAGAACGTTTTGACGATATCGGTGAAGGTAAGTACATTTTTGGTGAAACGTTCCTACAGATTGTCAACATTTCGTTTGTATTAACTGAGACAAAAGAAATAAGTAATATAAACAAACATGTACATGTACATTATAGTAGAACACTTATACAAACTTTCTCTGTCGGCATCCGTATTGTATGAATCCATAAACCAATTCTTTAACACCTTTGTATACTTTCACAATTATATATTAAAAGAATCCTCAACCTGGACCATGGAAACTTCAGAAAAAATCGGCTTACTCTTGGGTTGTAAACGTTACAGCTCAAAGTGCAATGGATTTCACAGCAAATATTTTAGAAACTAGCACAGATGGTAATTCCTATAAACTATCAGGAAATCCAACTAAGGGTACATTTTTCACTATTTTCATCCCTTTTCTCATACTTTTAATTAATTATTTTATCCATTTAATTATCAATCTCTTTTGCTTCAGGCAATAATTATTCTGTTGCTGTTGATATTGAAAACTTGGGCACGAATTCCACATGCATAAGTGTAGCTCTATTGGATGACCGCGGTAATGACGTTACAGAAATGTTTGTTTCTAGAGTGAATTTAATGGAGATTGCTCGTTATATTGGGGAGTTCACTCCATATAATAGGGTAAATACGAGCATGACAATGTTAGTCATTCTTTTTATCAAGAATGTCTGACTCTCTTATTATAACAAAAGATCTCAATATATTCTCGTCAGATAGTTCTCTGATGAGATTTACTGCTTATAAATTACCTAGAAATGCTACATTATAAAACATTATCAAATAATCATAATTTTGTGAAAATCTGACTAAAAATCCTAGATTTTTTTAATTATAAAATCAAATGGGAATGGGCAATTCAAATTAACGTTTTTAAAATGATCTTGTAATGTAATTTGTATTTACATTTTAGACAAGCTATGTGCAAATACGAGGAACGGATGATCAAGGGAACCTTTTTTTGCGAACAAAACCTTTATTTATTTTGCCGGTCTCCGTCCAACTTCATATATCTCCTCTTCTTAGTAAGTTCTGGAGCAAAGAAGAGAGGAATTTGAAAAATTTCGACTGCAACTAACTTGTTTAAAATCATAACATTAGTTTTTTCATAATGTACTACAATTCTGCACGAATTACTTTTAGGAAATTTGCGACTTCATGATGCTAGCAACATAACTTTCTCTCTAACAAACACCGGTGAAAGCCTGCTTGATTTCGTCATCACGATTTCTGATGGCTATTCCGACGTCAGTGTTCAACGAGGTAGTTTAGATGGCGGAAAGGTTTATGATGGTATGGTTACCATAACCCCGACATCCTTACAAACTTTGTAAGATCATGAATTTATTCATAACTAAACTTTTACTTTTCTATTATAAATCGAGTGCATACATGGTGATTTTTTTTTTGCTTGTATGTCGAGTAAATTTTACTGATCGTTTAAATTTAGCTTTTTTTACCTGATACATCAAACAGTCGCACAATTGTATTTTGCTACAAGTATTTGTTTGAGAGACTGTCTGTATACTGAATTAATACGTTAATGTTGGTATTTTCTAAATTTTGATACTAATTTATTCGTTACAGAACATTACACTTTTTGGTTACTCTTGAAAACTACACAGGAATTATTCAAACAGAGAAAAGACGATATTTTGTGAGTTTATTGTCAACTCTATTACATTTACAGCTGTTTTAATTGACGCAATATTTTATCAACTCTTCTTTTTTCACCAAATAACCAATTTTTTCTCTTGAGCGTGTGTTTTAACTTAAATATTTTTCCAAAGGTTACGGACTCGAGAACTGCACACTGCATAGTCAATGAATACCCAAGGATATGTCCAAAGGAGTCGCGTAATACGGGAAACTGTACCTCCTATAAATGGAACGGATCGGTACAAGTTTCCTCGGCCACCATCAGGGAATCACTCATTAGAGTATCTACCGACAAAGTTATTCTAGATCACATGAATTTAACAGACTCAAACTTCTCTGTACCTATATTGATAAGGTAAAACGCAATGTTTTTACATAAGGAAAGTACACAATTTTACATAATTTTATTGTTATAAACTTTTGAGCAATACTGCCTAAACAAACGAATGACGTGATGTTAAAATTAACAAAACAAAAGCAATGGGTATTATTGACACATATTTTACAATCATTCTTTTGTAAGACAATGTTCTATTCAACCTGATGTTTTATTAAATAACAAACAATGTGGATTGATACCTCCTTTATCACAACTTTTTAGTGGCCATTGCTGTATTCAAACTGTTGTTTTATCCATTATCGATAAGGACGGGTTTTTCGACCAATGCAGCTTTACACTCTCTAAACAACCACTGACCATTGTCCAATATCCAACCACAACAGAAGAACTGACAACACTCCAAGAAATCACATCATCCCGCGTAAGGGCAACATTAGATATTTATTTAACTAATATATTTTATTTTTTATTTCTTTATATCAAAGTACATGTATCATCATTAACAAAACAAGCAACGTTATTACTCAAAGCCATTTAAAAAAAATATTATATTAAGTTGAAAATGACAATATATCTAAACTGCAAATAGTTAAGCATTTCCAACTATGTCATCATTAGCTCACTAGTACTTCTTATTATCATTTACCATTGTTTATTAAGCTTCGTAGAAATAATAGTGGTAAAAATAAATAAGACATTTGGCATGGTATCTAATAAGTTATTTTCTTAACTTATTTTAGCCAGCTACCCAAGATGGACTTTCGAAAGTCATTGGAATATCCATTGGATTTAGTGCTCTTGGAGTAATTCTACTAATATCTATCATTGTCATCATAGTCCGGAATGTCAAAGTAAGGTTTCGCCGCAAAACTCCGGTAGAGTTATCAAACTACCGTAATCTAGAAAGGAAAGAAAAAGAAACTACGGAAGACCACGAAATACCGTCTGAACGTCAGAATTTGCTCATCGGTGATGTTACACCTGGAATCAACGAAAATGAAGATGGGAACAACAGCAATTCAATGAATGCCTTCGATTGCAAAAAGGAAGAATCCAAAACAGATGAAAAACAAAAGAGTGCTTCAAAGTCTTCAGGTTATGTAAACGAAGATAATGACACCAGTAGTGAGGCTCAAAAGTTGGAGTCACAAAAGAAAGATCCATAAAAATGTTTTGAAACAAAAGTTGTTTCAAAGTCGTCAGTTTGCTCGATCTTACAAATGGACAACGAAGATAACCTACTAGTTATTTCTGGCGGTCCTGTACACGAGGAGAGACATGGAGCTGGCATTCTATAAATCCGTTTTGTACAGACTTCCGTTTTACTCTCAACCACCCTTTTCCTATGATTTGTCACAAATTTATTGATCTAACTTTATTAAAGTCAATGCATTACATGAATATATACATCAAAGGTAATTAAAGGATTGCTAATGTTGTTTTTTGATAAAGAAATGCAATCATGTATGTTAAGAGAATCAAACATTTATGCTAGAAAATTAAAAGAATGAGAAGAAAAACGTAATGCTTGAACATTTTCGACCCTCGGGAACTTCTTATTGTTTGTCGCCTTTACTTTCACGACCCTAACTCAAAATTAGTCGTAACAAAAAGAAGGGAAGAAATGGATACTAGTTATCACATTAATACCGATACATACCAGTCGTCTGTTTCAAAGTGTGCCTTTTCTAGGCTAATGATGCACGATGTAAACAGACCGTCAGACTAAGAACAACATTTATTAAACCGGATGTTCACATAACGAGAATTGTACATTTTAGACAAGTCGTACATAAGACTAAGAATCAGAATGAAGATAAGTTGTACATAAAATATCCAAATACGTTACATCCCCCTTTCTTTAAGCAAAAAAAGAATTTACATTTGACTAGAAAATAAAATCTTGACTTAAAGCTAAACTGATATAATGACTAGAATGTTTGTTTACACTAATTGTGTCCCGAAACTAAATGAACATGAAGTTACAAGTAGCATGCATTACAAAAGATCATTGGTAAGTCGCTACAAAGTCACTGTATTTTGATGGCACTTTCACAACTCTTCCCGATCTGGTCTGTCGCGGAATATGCGGTTCCTTGTTAATTTGTGGATGGTTGCAAACATCATCGGATATATCTGGTTCTGGCTTGACTGGACTCATTTGATTGGTTGGTTTTGTCGTAACATACATTTCCATTGTTGGCGTCTCCCTTCGAGTCGGGTAGATCCCAGTCTACATGTTGGTTCGGCTGTTCACTGGCTCCCCTGTTGATACGGATATCTCTCCTGTTCCGGCGAAAGGCTTGTCCTTCATCTGTGTTCACGTTGTACGAACGAAAATTCACTTTACAGTCCCTTTTTTCTAAGCTTTCATGGGATCGTTCCGTTTTGGAGATATCCAAATGCGCTGTCCTTGTTCCAGCTCTGATAGGTCTTGGAGGTTCTGTTGTAGTATTCACATTGCCGATTCTTGTTGTGTTTGATTTCTGCATGTGCAGATGTTCAACTTGGGACTTTTGGTTCAAGAAGAGCTTGAGTTGTTGGAAGTCGCGACTTTGTTCGACGACACATAAACCTTTGAACAGAACTACTCAGCATTCCTTCAGTCGGTGTGTTTTTGAAGTCAAGTAGGCTAAGATACACATCTTGTTTAGAGCTGCGAGCTCTTTTCATGATTCGCTTTGCAGATTTCACAGCCTGTTCCACCTTTCCGTTACTTTCCGGATAGTTTGGTGATAACGTGATATGTTGAAATTCATATTCAATGGCAAACTTAGCGAATTCCTTGCAACTGAAGTGTGGACCGTTGTCAGACATGATAGTGTCTGGGATTCCAGAGCGAGCAAACTGACTCCTCAGTTTTCTTATCACCGTTGTAGGTTTTGTGTTTTCCAAAAAATCAATTTCCCAAAAATTTGAGAAATAATCAACAGTCACTAAAATGAAGATAAGTTGTATATAAAATATCCAAACACGTTACATCGTCCATCATTAAGCGTAGATGTAAAAGAATGTACGTGAATAAACAAATCACACACAAACACACATACACACTCTAAATTTAATGTGTACATGATTGCGTAACATAAGTATACTACATGAAGCAAGCTACTTATACTTTTAATATATACAAAACGAATATCAGCAATATCAATGATTTCTATATACTTTAAATGTAGATAAATTACAAATCTAGGTAAGCTTTATCATCATAAATAATTCCTCGTTTACAAGTTTCTAAAGCCGTATTTAATTATAAATAAATACAGTGTAAACTTTAGTACATATGTACACAGTTTGTTTTCATTAGATATTGAATTATTTTCACGTTCCTTGTTTTGTACTCAGCAACAAAGAGGTTGTCTCTGGTGTCTACACATAAAGCCTGTGGACGCTGTAAATGACAGTTGTCAATGTAGCGGAGGAACTGGCCGTCCTGATCCAGGATGTGAATGCATTGGTTGAAAATGTCTGCTGTCAGGATCCGACTCTGGCTGTCTGTAGTGATGCCGCATGGCTGAAATTGTCCTTTGATAGTAGTGGGAAAGCCAGTGTAGGTAAACCGGAGTTCCCCGGCCTGATTGACTACCACTACTGCACGGGCTTTGTCGTCTGACACGCAGACATCTAGGTTCCTGTTTTCGCTGATGTATTTGATATTGGAATTCATAGACGAATCTTTGGACAAGCTCACGCAAAGGCCAGATGAATAGAAAGGTTGTCCTTTGTCATTGAACTGAATACTTTGTACCGCTGAGGAGCCAGAGTAACGCCCAACTTTTGCATGTCTAAAATCATCACTGTCCATAACAACCAGGAGGTCACCAACGGAGGTACTACAGACATCGTGAGGTTTCCACCCTCGTAGTCTGATCACTGTCTGTATCTGTGTATTCGTTACTATGTTTACAGTTCTATTACTGAAATCAGTATAAACCAGATCCCCACTCATTGTAACTGTTACGTGCATTTCTGATGGTTTGTTACCAGATTTAGTTTGGATTGACCTCGCTAGATTTCCCCTGAGATCATAGAGTCTCATTACATTTTCACCACCACCACAAACCCATATTTTATCATCCCTCAAACAAAACACACCGCATAATTCTATTTGCTCGGTGTTTATATTGGCGATGAGCCTTGGTTCATCAACGAGCGGTCTGTCCGGAGGAGAGGACTCAGCGCCTGGACTTTCAATATTTTCCAAAATGTCAACTTTTTTGTGCTGTTCATGTTTACCAGACGAAATACATTGTGAGCAAATAGGAATGTCACATTGTTCACAACGAAGTTCACATTGTTTTGTGGAATGTTTTGGACATTTAGGATAATAAGTAGTAAATCCCCGATTTTCAAATGACACTACTTTGTGTTCTGTGGACGGATCAGAGATATGTTCCCCCACACAGGGTTTACACAGATGTATGTGACAAATATCACAATACAAAGGAGGACCAGGGGTCTCGCAGAGATGACACTGGAACACATCCTGGACCGAAGCCCTAGGATCCATGGTCACACACCTTACTTATTGTAGGAGAACCTAAAAAATAAACATGTTTCTGTTTCTGTTTAGGTTTATATTTTTTAAGCAATAAACTATCATTTTGTGACCAAAGTACATTATATACCCATAGTGACTGTCTTTT
Organism: Magallana ariakensis; assembly: GCA_020458035.1. NCBI lineage: Eukaryota > Metazoa > Mollusca > Bivalvia > Ostreida > Ostreidae > Magallana > Magallana ariakensis. Next base: position 15,957,217 of record CM035818.1, on the reverse strand, counting down.
TTCTTATTTTAAAATATTTTACATATGTATGATTTGAACAAGCAGTTAAGTTTGTTTAAAGATTGCATCCAAAGCGGGTTGTGGGGGTATGAAAGAATACAAAATGAACTCAAAATCACAAAACGAACTGCACACATCCCCCCAAACCTCCCCCCCTCTGATTTTACGTAGTGTCTGTGGTTGGAGTAAGATGGTTAATCTTTATTAAACTTTACTATTTCGCCAACTCTTTCTTAATATTTAAAGCAATTTTATCAGAAACAGTTAAATGGAAGGGCATGACTGGAACACATTACATACAGATACAGAAAGTCTCCCTAGAAGACTCGGCGTTCTTTCCCTCCAAACCAATATAACTCCATCCTCATCTTGGCTGATATTCAGTTTGGCTTGATATTTGGTCTGAAAACGGCGTCCAAGATACCTCCCCCCCCCTCACCTAACGGCCTTCTAATCACGTCCATAAACAAGCCACTGTCCTACATTTACAATGCGTTGAGAGTATTGATTTTTACCGACGAAATCTTTCTCTTCATATTTGATGAAATATAATAAAACAATACAATGTCACCATGGTCACCGGTAACAGTTATCGTGATATCATTAACCCAGTTGCGCCTCTTTTTCAGGCACATAGCATCAGGTGGGGGCAGTCACTTTTTATCGCAGCAGACATTAAATCTATGAATAAAATGGAGTTGCTCCCGCCCCCTCCCCCTACCCCCTCCCCGTTATTGGAAGAAAATCAACAGTGAAATTGAAAGCTATGCAGCTGAAGGAATGCCCCCCCCCCAAACGGATTAGAATTTTCATGAGTTTAAGATTTTCCATCTAATGTTTTTAATAATTTATTTATTTTTTGCTTGTTGATATTTTTTGGAAGAGACTGCCCCCCCCCCCCATCCCCGCCCCACTTTCAAAAACGTTTACGATACTACATGTCTCGGTTTTGGTTTCTTTTTTTAATAAAATATGCATGGTCCCGTATCATATTTCAAATACAATACTGAATAAAATCGATTCGCTTATGAAGATACGATCCTAACTCAGTTAATTTCCTATTTAAGTTAGTTTCTAATTATTTGATCGATTCCAGATAAAATTTATCTCTCTTATCAATAATACATAAATGTTATCCCCTTCAATGAGTCTTAAAGATCTCTCAAAAGAGTAGTAGCATGTAACATTGTTGCAAGAAATCAAGGATTTAGAATCAGATCTCGATAAACTAGATGAAAAAAATTAACTCGATGATATTCAGAAGGAAAAGTTACTATTTTTAAAGGCCACTAGATAAGGTCTCGAGCTCGCTGGATTGAGGAGCGTGAAAAACCATCAAAATATTCCTGTATTGTAATTCAAAACCTCGGAACTAATTAAACAAAACAATGAAAAAAATGGCTTAGAGGGTATTGGTACTTTATATGTGCCGTAAGCGTCATCAATTGCATTTTTCTTTTTAAAAAAGAGTTTCCTATCTCAAAAAGGCTTGGAATAAATTTATGCTTGCCAAAAGGGGACAAACCAACTTGATATTACCGGTAAAAAATTTTAAAAAAGGCGACCAATAACCCTTTTAATTTAAACATATTTTATTGAATAAATTCAATAGGATAAGGGACAACAGGCATAGCCTTTGTATATCCTCTCCTTGTATAATAGGTCAAGTTACATAATTTTTTTTATAATTATATAGGATACTGTGGTTTCATCAATATTCGTGGGTATCAATTTTCGTGGATTTTCTAAAAACTACAGTTTCAAGGATACGTAAATTCGTGGCCAATGACCCTATCAATACAAAATGTTAGTTGATATTGTTCTTCGATGAGCATTTAATTTCGTGGATCAACTTAACAACGAAATCCACGAAAATTGGTATTCAACGAATATTGATGAAACCCCAGTAATATACATATCTAACTATAGCAACATATACTGTGGTTTCATTAATATTCAAGGGTATCAATTTTCGTGCATAAAGTGAAAATCGCAGTTTCAAGGATACGTAAATCCGTGGCCAGTGACCCTATTCAATACAAAATGTTAGTAGAAATTAAACTTCAATGAACATTTAATTTCATGGATAAACTTAAGAACGAAATCCACGAAAATTGGTATTCAACGAATATTGATGAAACCACAGTATAACAAGATAATAAGTATATTATTGGTGAATTATAGAGCTATATTAATATATGAGGATCTATATTATAATATTCTGATACTGAGTATATAAATATATGAATTATGCTTAAATACAAACAGATGTTACAAACGTCTTAATAAGAATATAACAGAAAAAGAGAAAACAAATATAAATATACAATCAACAGATTATTTGATTGTCCCAGCCTTGATAGCATTAATTAAGAATAAAACCCAAAAAAATCTATTAAACAACATCTAAACTTAAGCTAAGTCTAATACATGTATATACACAGAACTAAAATCTGTGGATTTAATGAATTCATGAACAATGGAAAAAATGTCACAGTTTAATTTATATGAATATTGACTTTTTCCCCTTAAGAGTGTTTCAAGTTTAAACTCAACACCAATATTATTTAATTTATTTATAAGTTTACTAGCGGAAAAATGAAACTGTGCATTATTTAATATATGAAAAAACATTTAAAAATTACAATGAACAAATTTTATTTTTTGTAATACTGTTAACACATGTATTCGTAACAACATCTCATAATACATTAATGTCAACGTCGAATAACGTCAATTTCAGCACACTCGAAAGTCACTGTTATTTGAAATTGAATTAACAAAATTAATAACGCGTGTGACCACCATTTGCGTTCACGCATGCTTGACAGCGACGCCTCAATGATGCCACTAAAGTGTTCAGAAATGCTTGAGGGATGTTGTTCCAGATGTTGGTTAAAGCCTGGTCTAAATCAGCCAATGTCACTGGCTGATTTGGTAAACGGCGTAAACGTCTTTCCATTTCATCCCAGACGTGCTCGATCGGCGACAAATCGGGGGAAACCGCTGGAAAAGGCAAGACATCGACATTCTGTTGAACAAACAAGTCCCTGACTACACGTGCAACGTGTGGCCTTGCGTTGTCTTGCTGCAGAGTGATGTGATTTTGATGTCTCTGTATGAAGGGTATCACATGACGCTGAATAATTTCATCTCGATAGCGTACGCCGGTGAGATTTTCATTGACAATTTGTAGAGGGGTCCTTCCAAGTGCTGATATTCCACCCCACACCATAACGCTACCTCCACCAAACTGTCGACGTTGCACAACACAAGCGTCCTGGTAACGCTCCCCAACGCGACGATACACCATACAACGGCCGTCACTGCTATCCAAATGAAATCTGGATTCATCAGTGAACAGAATATTGGCCCAGACCTGTATTCTGAATAGCAAATGTCGTGTGCACCACGCTAGTGTGGCGATACGATGACGTAAAAGCAGTACTGGGCGCACCGCAGGACGTCTTGGTCTGATGTTTTGCTCGCGCAGACGATTACGCACAGTTCTTGGACTAATTGGTCGAAGCCCTGGAATGCTACGGACAGTCAAACTTGCTGTCTGGAAACGATTTCTCAGATGCACAAGTCTAATGTGGTTGTCCTGTTGACGTGACGTCACACGAGGTCGCCCAGAGCGCGGTCGATCCTGGGTGTTGCCAGATTGTTGAAAACGTCTCCATAATGACTGGATGGTGTTCCGATGAACTCCAAAGTGTCTTGCTACAGTATTTTGTGCCATTCCAGCTTGCAGCATCCCAACAGCACGATTACGTTGGTTATCGTTGAGTCGTGGCATGACATAGGGGTAAATTTTGTTGAAACTAAAGGGATTTCCTTAACAAAAAAAGTTTAAAACAAATCCTTTACAGTTCTTATTCCAAACAGTATTGGCCCGTAAACTCATGCGTACAAAATCTTCAATAAACAACAGGTGCTCACTAACCATGAAAAAGTCCGTGCACCCGGACGGTTACCATCCGATATTGTCAAAAACAATACCATTATCGATTGTTTAAATTTTATAAATACAAACAATAGATATAGAAAAATTATACTAAATTTTATAATGCACAGTTTCTTTTTTCCGCTAGTATATATTTCTTTCAAATTATAATAAGGACACTTCATAAAATAATGTTTAGTGTCTTCTAAATAGTAACCACGTTTTCCACATAGTTGGACATCTGATAAAAAATGACTTTTTAAGGGCATTCAGAAATTGGAGTTTTATTAGCTTTTCGCTATTCACTATTCGAATAGCGAATAGAATTCTGCGGTCGGTTCGGTTTTCAAATTACCGTCAACATGCTAATAAACGTAAATTCAAAATTCCATATAACTTCATTTTTTTAATGGAAAGAAACAGTAATATATTTTAAATTATATATTGCTGACCAGACCTATACATTAACATAACTAGCTAGCCTGGCGAAAAGATAAGAAATACTTCATATTCTGTTACAATGGGGTATCTTTCAAGGGGCTAGCTAACACCCTGTATTCCATATTTGGGCCTTCATATTTGGTGGGGATTGGGCCCCGTGAAAGCCCAGTCGACCCTCAAAAGGAATTGGGTTTACACGACCATAAACAGGCTAAGCTAGCCTGGCGAAAATAGGAAATTTTGTATAATACAGTTAGAATGGGATATCTTTCAAGGGGCTGGCTTACACCGTGTATCGAATATTTGGGACTTCATATTTGGAGGAGGTGGGGCCCCGGGAAAGCCCAGTCGACCCTCAAAAGAAATTGGGTTTACACGACCATAAACAGGCTAAGCTAGCCTGGCGAAAATAGGAAATTTCGTATAATACAGTTATAATGGGATATCTTTCAAGGGGCTGGCTTACACCGTGTAGCCCATATTTGGGCCTTCATATTTGGAGGAGATGGGGCCCCGGGAAATCCCAGTCGACCCTCAAAAGGAATTGGGTTTACACGACCATAAACAGGCTAAGCTAGCCTGGCGAAAATAGGAAATGTCGTATAGTACAGTTATAATGGGATATCTTTTAAGGGGCTGGCTTACACCATGTATCCAATATTTGGGCCTTCATATTTGGGGGAGGTGGGGCAACGGAAAAGCCCAGTCGATGCTCAGAGGAATTGGGTTTACACGAAATTTTCTATTTTCGCAAGACTAGCTAAGCCCGTTTATGGCCGTGTAAACCCAATTCCTTTTGAGGGTCGACTGGGCGCTCCCGGTGCCTCATCCTCACAAAATATGAAGGCCCAAATATGAGATGCAGGGGGTAGCCAGCCCCTTGAGAGATATCCCATTATAACTGTCTGATACGAAATTTCCGATTTTTGTCAGGATATCTAAGCCTGTTTATGGCCGTGTAAACCCAATTCCTTTTGAGGGTCGACTGGGCTTTCCCGGGGCCCTTGAAAGATATCCCATTATAACTGTATTATACGAAAGGACGAGTGCACTTATGGGCCCCGGTAAAAAGTGAAAAAAATGAAGATTCAACTTAGGCATATTTTTTTTTACCTAACATCACCTATTAATATCTAATCCATAAGAATCAACAAGTTTTAGCGCTGAATTTACTGTACATAAAAAGCAAGAGGCTTTACAACATAGTAGGGGTCAGCCGACATTCGTGTTTTTGTATAGTAAATCGAGGACGGGCATTCATTTCAAAGCATTTGTTTACTGTCAGCCTAACCAAGTACAAACTTGTGGAAAAGACAAAATACGCATTATACATTTAGAAAACTCCTGTGAAAATAAGAAGTTTGTACTACATTGGGCTGGTACCTAAAAAATGAAAAACGTATGAAAATTTCAAGGTTTTCCCTATAGCAAACGAAAGCTATTACCTGCGTGACCCATGTTTGAACCCACGCATGGAATAAATTATTTCAAACAATCACGTGGGTTCTATCCAGGTAGACGTTTGTCTAATGTGCTTACTGTAAAACATTGACACGTTTTAAATCGCTCTCCATCATGCAACTTTGTATGGTCAGGAATGTTTGTTTAATCACTATGGTAATATGCAACTTCAAAGCTTTATTCGATTTTTTTTCAGACGTAAAATAATGCATAAAGTATAATTCAGCAAACGCGCCAATCGATACACCAACAGACTAATGTTGATTTAAATGTCTCCTACCTCTGATATAAATAGACACAATTCAAGTAGGTTCGGTTCGATTTTTCCGGATTTAGATTATTTATAGGCATTTAAAAATCCTCAATTTTTTAAACTCTTTGCTAATTTTGGTAAATTTAAGCGTGCATATAAATCAGAAGTATCCATCAGTGCTTAAATATAACGGGAAAAAAGCAATTTGTTGATATTTTCTACATAAAAACGGCACTGAAAAAGGGCCCATTCTCTATAGCTTAAGTGCACTTGTTCTTTCCTATTTTCGCCAGGCTAGCTAAGCCCGTTAATAACCGTGTAAACCCAATTCCTTTCGAGGGTCGACTGGGCTTTCCCGGGACCCCATCCTCACCAAATATGAAGGCCCAAATATGGGATACAGGCCAGGGGGTTAGCCAGCGTCTTCAAAGATATCCCCATTGCAATAGAATATGATGAATTTCTTACCTTTTCGGCAGGCTAGCTAATTATGTCCATGTTCAGGTCAGGTCAGCAAGATATAGTTTTTAATATATTTTTGTTTCTTTGCGTTAAAATAATGAAGTTTATTTGGAATTTTGAATTTACGTTTATTAGCATGTTTACGGTAATTTGAATAGCGAACCGACCAGAGAATTCTATTTGCTATTGGAATAGTGAATAGCGAAAAGCGAATAGAACTCCAACTTCTGAATGCCGGGTGAAGAATATATAATTCAGTGGATAAATTTTTTAAAACAAATTTCTGGGCCTTCATTTTACAAAGTGACTTTTTATCAGTACATTTTGACATACAAAGAGGTTGTAGACAAAAGATCCTGTTGCTTCTTATTTATTCATTATATGTTTTTATAAAGCAAAGCAAATATATAAAGGGCATTTTCATAAATATAAAAAAACTTAGAATAGAGAAGTTTAGCAAATCAACGTGTACGCGTACGTGTACGTGTAGAAATGAAAATATGTGCATTAGGTCATCAGTTTATGTAATGACGAATTTCTACACGTATGTACCCGAATGAATATATGTGTAAATTGCAAAGTACCCGTAAGGTCGAACTTGAAGCTTCTGTTTCCCTGTTGGCTATTTATTTTAACGAATATGTTTATTTTTCATTGAATATTCAATGCGAATACTGATATCAACAAAAATAAATTTTCATTAAAAGAAGATGCGTGAATAAGGCGTGCAAACTGCCTATATGAGGATTGATAAGATACTATAAAATTAAAATATCAACAAATCTCATAATTTCTTTCTGATTTATTGAAAACAATGTATATTTACCATAACATTGATTTATATCCCTTAAATATGTTAAATATACTAACGGAAAAAAGAAACTGTACATTATAAAATTTAGTATAATTTTTCTATATCTATTGTTTGTTTGTATTTATAAAATTTAAACAATCGATAATGGTATTGTTTTTGAAAATATCGGATGGTAACCGTCCGGGTGCACGGACTTTTTCATGGTTGGTGAGCACCTGTTGTTTATTGAGGATTTTCCCAGATAGCAGGACGTCATTGGACCTTTGTTGGGCCAACAATTCTCCTTACGTTGGGCCACCGTATGCATTTAACATTGGGCCAGCGGCAATTTGCTCATCGGCCCTTAATCAGACCAACTTGTTGGCTTATTGTTGGGCCAATGTAACAGACAATATTGGGCCATTGTTGGGCCACTGTATTCTTTTAATATTGGGCAAACGTCACTTTTGTACGGTTGGGCCATTGTAAGAAATTAACATTGGGCCAACGGCAATTTGCTCATCGGCCCTTAATCGAACCAACTTGTTGTCTTATTGTTGGGCCAATGAAACGAACAATATTGGGCCATTGTTTGACCACTGTATTCCTTCAATATAAGACAAAAAATACCTGAGCAAAAAGAAAAGAGTAAAATATAATTAAATTGTAACATATTTTATTGCTCATGAATACACTTCGTGAAGAAAACATTTAAAAAAACCAAGAAGTTCATGCTTACTTGTAGTAATACATGTATGGGTTTATCCCTGCTCTGATGTGAATGCACAAGTTCAGTAAACTTAAGATGTCAATAAGCAAGTCTTAAAAAACAAAGAGGGTGAAACCACAGGTATGTCATACTATTTTTCAAAATATTAAAAATTATGCACTGCCACTTTCCATCTGCTCCCTCTCCCGAGTCTCCTTCTCCCTTCTTTTCTTCTCTGCGGCAGTGCCCGTTACTTCCTTCCCCCTCTCTTTGGCATATCTTCCCCATTGATATTGTTTTCAATGTCCTTTATTTATAGAATCAGTCGTTGCTCTGTTTTTTCGAACAATCTCTAAAACTGTAGTATTTAGTATTAAAAACATTTGTTACTTTTCTCAGTAAAGAGTAAACATATATTACGATTAAATTTATAAGTACATGTATATCACTATATGTTTAAACTTTCGAATAAGAATTTAACAAGAATAACAAGTCATTGAGTTTACACCATTCTTGCTAAAGTAAAGATGTTTATACTAAAATAACTGGTAAATAACCTTTAAATTCTACTTACCCTCAATGTCTGTCCTTTAAGGCAATCCTTGGAGGAAAAGTTTTTCCCTTTCCCATAAAAACTTACGATTTGGATGCAGATATGCAAGGTATTTGTCTCATTACTCTCATATCAAATGAAAAATGGCGCATGCAGGTACGATATTACGAAAAGTAGTCCGGATGTTGTTTACCCATGATGCTTTGCCAAATTCATGACATTGGGCCAACCCAGGGCCGATGTCAACCCCGCAACAAATACTCTCTCTATCTACAAGAGTTTTATGATTTTATGTCGACAGTTAGCCCAACATTGGCCCCACAATACATAACCAACTATCAATATTTCATGTTGGACCACCGTTGGCCCAATAAGGATAAGCCAACGGCGATAATACAACCATATTGTGAGATTTGGCCAACGATGTGCTGCTATCTGGGTTGTACGCACGAGTTTTACGGGCCAATACTGCTTGAAATAAGAACTGTAAAGGATTTGTTTAAACTTTTTTGTTAAGGAAATCCCTTTAGTTTCAACAAAATTTACATGTCATGCCACGACTCAACGATAACCAACGTAATCGTGCTGTTGGGATGCTGCAAGCTGGAATGGCACAAAATACTGTAGCAAGACACTTTGGAGTTCATCGGAACACCATCCAGTCATTATGGAGACGTTTTCAACAATCTGGCAACACCCAGGATCGACCGCGCTCTGGGCGACCTCGTGTGACGTCACGTCAACAGGACAACCACATTAGACTTGTGCATCTGAGAAATCGTTTCCAGACAGCAAGTTTGACTGCCCGTAGCATTCCAGGGCTTCGACCAATTAGTCCAAGAACTGTGCGTAATCGTCTGCGCGAGCAAAACATCAGACCAAGACGTCCAGCGGTGCGCCCAGTACTCCTTCAACGTCATCGTATCGCCACACTAGCGTGGTGCACACGACATTTGCGATTCAGAATACAGGACTGGGCCAATATTCTGTTCACTGATGAATTCAGATTTCATTTGGATAGCAGTGACGGCCGTTGTAGGGTGTGTCGTCGCGTTGGGAAGCGTTACCAGGACGCTTGTGTTGTGCAACGTCGACAGTTTGGTGGAGGTAGCGTTATGGTGTGGGGTGGAATATTAGCACGTGGAAGGACCCCTCTACAAATTGTCAACGGAAATCTCACCGGCGTACGCTATCGAGATGAAATTATTCAGCGTCATGTGATACCCTTCATACAGAGACATCAAAATCACATCACTCTGCAGCAAGACAACGCAAGGCCACACGTTGCACGTGTAGTCAGGGACTTGTTTGTTCAACAGAATGTCGATGTCTTGCCTTTTCCAGCGGTTTCCCCCGATTTGTCGCCGATCGAGCACGTCTGGGATGAAATGGAAAGACGTTTACGCCGTTTACCAAATCGGCCAGTGACATTGGCTGATTTAGGCCAGGCTTTAACCAACATCTGGAACAACATCCCTCGAGCATTTCTGAACACTTTAGTGGCATCAATGAGGCGTCGCTGTCAAGCATGCGTGAACGCAAATGGTGGTCACGCGTTATTAATTTTGTTAATTCAATTTCAAATAACAGTGACTTTCGAGTGTGCTGAAATTGTCTTATTCGACGTTGACATTAATGTGTTATGAGATTTTGTTACGAATACATGTGTTAACAGTATTACAAAAAATAAAATTTGTTCATTGTAATTTTTAAATGTTTTTTCATATATTAAATAATGCACAGTTTCTTTTTTCCGCTAGTATATTTGAAATAGGTTGATTTAAACTGGCGTATGCTTGTCAAAACCTCCAAATAGAGTCATTTTTAGACGGTGGCTATAAATAGCCACTGTCTATTGCTATCGTCCTGGCCGGAAGAGTATTTCTCACGGGGACCCTAGCGGATTAGGAACGATAACTCTGTTAGGTATGCAGAGTTACTGGCGATGTTTTACCTATGTGTCGATTTCAGTTTGAGATTATCAGATATTTTAAGCATTATAGCTGCTAATTATTTTGTACATACATTTAAATAATGTATGGAATTGTGTTTTATTTTTAATGAGCCGTTTCCCTGTCTGCTTACGCGGTATTGATACCTTATGCACCAACTGCCAGCTGTGAAGTTTAACTCAGTATCAGGACTCCAAAAATTATATCACTGCGATAATTTACCAAAAGTTCTCACAATAATCGTGTCTTTTTTTATGGTGTAAACAATTGTCAGAAACACACTATTTAAACAGGTTTGCCATTTCATTTTTCAGCAATTATGCTTCATCGATAAATTGATGATCAATCATTTTCAACGCATCAATTTAAGTTGAGGTAGTATTTATTTTGTTGTAGCTTATTCCAAAGAATTCACAACATATAATGATAATGAATACTACATAATTACATTTTATTGAACTTCAACCGATCAATGGCACACTTTCTTCTACAAGTGTGCATGTGTTTTCAAACATACAAAAAACTTGAAATTTACGATACAAACATGTTCAATTTTGTACTGATCTGTGATTAACCTCATTTTGTAACCCACTCAGTCTGTAAAATCATTAATTTTATTACATGCACCTCAATATTCATCAGACAATAATTACTACTGATGTTGACGCTCTACAATGACTTTCTCTCAAACACGCTAATCGACCTCGGATTGTAAAACTCACGTTCATTTCACACAGTTTTATATGTATATAAACACACCACACTTCGTCATTTTACGGACCTGGTGACGATGTTTCAAACATTTTCAGTACAGATTTGTTGTAAGGAAATAAGGAATCGAAGATATATGCTGTAAAACGTCTTATGGATTTCACGGCGTGTAAACCCGTGAATCTCCATTTTGCAGCAAGCGCTAGCTTTTTGTGAGGAAAAACAATCGGTTCAACTCATGCGATATTCCATATACATGCATGGTACATTGTGAACGGTAATGTAAAATATATTTGCTCACTAAACAGTTTCTGACGAATTTCTTCACAATAAACTGAGTAACGTAATTCGATGAGCGAGGTACAATCTGTGACTTTTCTCCATATGCGCCCGTCCTTGCCTTTTTCTTTTTTTTTAACTGTTACATGTACGTAAACATCGCCCCGTTTGTTCTCAAATAAACTCTGTAATTTTTAACTCGCGAGTACAATTTTATTATGAGCTTTCTTCAGCATTTGTTTCCATGTGTTAGCATCATGTTCTCAACATGCATTTATAAATGGGCGGGTCTATATAAATGCGTCAATTGGATTCTTTGTTGCGAATCGCAATTGAAATACACACCGGTTAGATAGTGTCATCACTCAACGCAATGCTAGAATGTGCTTCATAGATGATTGTAGTATTCTACTGAGCTACTGAACTGTAGCTTTTCGGAAATATTGTCGAGATTTGCGAACCCTAGATCTATTGTCAAGTACATGCAAAGAATAAATTTAAATATAATTTATATACACAGATGTACGGTTTAGAAAAACGTGCGTTCAACTTGGGTTTTGTTTGTTTTATGTTTTAAACTGATTTATCCCGTTAAAACATAAGATTTAATTTTACCACTACTGTTTTATTCGTGACCTGGAGAAATTGAAAAGATCCCTGAAAACATTATATATTTCTATGCTCATTTTGCTTAAATCTGACATACCTTTGTAAAGAAATGATCTAGAGGTCATAGGTCAAACTTTAGGACGAAGACTCCTTTGCTTGTACGCTCTTATTATACTATGGACATGTCCCAACATGTCCCAGTATTATTTTACTGCAAAAAATCAAATCGGATGCAAATTTGAAGACCTCGTAAAAATTAAACATATTAGTGCAAAACTCCTGACATTACACAGAGTTTTTTAAAATGAAAATAAAAAAGATTCTTCAAAATCTCGCATATTAAATGCAAGATTAAACAAATATGTGATTTCCAAACAAAGGAACTGATTATGACTTTATGTAAAGCAAATGTTTTGGTGAATAATTAATAAATATTTGTTGTATTTATACTAAAAAAGTTAAATGTAGCAAGTAAATTATGCGTTTTAGAGTGTACTGAGAAGCAATAAAATAATTATACATGTGACTATCCCGAATTCATTCAAATCATTTGAATTAATCTACAGCTAAATACAATAGAACAAATGTACTTTAAAACGTTGATTAATGAAACTGCCGCGACTGAATATTGTATGATTATTTTTTTTATCAAATTTTCATTCATTTTCGTTGTAAGCTAATCGAAATAAACCACTCGAAGTCGAAGATAAAATATTGATTGACTCTGCGGTTTCATGATGACGTGCATTCCAAAAGCATTTTCCAGTTTTATCAAACAGGTTCTTGTAAACTCATTCCGTTTTCTATACACCTACATGTATTAACTGGCTATGAAGACAAATTATAGTAAATGTGTTGGCCCACGAGACTGCAACTTTTTCCCCGTGAAGAAATTGAGGGAAAATGCTGTCGAGAGGGAAAATAAACATACTACATGTATGCATAAATAGTTAGTAAAAACCTGACAAGTATTTTATCATACCAAAGCCTTATTTGTTCTCGTTACTTTGAAAAATCTACAATATCTTTAAAGCACAATAGTCCAACCAACACTTTTCAAAAGTTGTTCCCCTTTGCGGGGTCAACCCAAAGGTCTAAAGGAAAACCCCCCACAAATGTCCCTTCTTTATACAATCAAATATTTGGGCGTATTGTGATGAAATCGCTTTGAATTTTATTTATTCATTCACTATGTGGTGGCAACCCACATATTGAATGAGGCATTCTGGGGCAAACAAAATACATACCAAAATCGGATTTTAATGTCAAGTGATATAAATACAAACATATAGATGCAAACTTCTATACTACAAAGGCTACTGTAATAAATCTACGGGTTTTCCCCCAATGATGACGGCCAAGAGACATAGCTTTTGTAAAGTGTGAACTGAGATTACACAACTACGATTTCCACATAATTATCCATGTAGGAAACTCACGACCAGTTGTGCATGTAAGCGTTAAGCATTAGTACATGTATGCAATACTGGCCGCGGGTTTTCGACGACAATAATTATCATACATGTAAAATGCCACATTCAAACAACGCCACCGTCTAACAGTACTTTCAGTACTTTGATTAGAACTTCAATGCCTTTTCTTTTATAGAGTGGGTCTGAGCTCCATATTTTTGTCATAGTCTATATAAGGTTTAAAGGAACTAAAACCGATTTCAACCAACGAAAACGTGGAGAGATGACCCACTATACTTTAAAAATGTCATTTTGAATCGCAACAATTGAGCGTTTTAGAAAAATAATACAAGTCCGTAAATTCGTGGTTGAAGTCGCATATAGCATTTAACAATGTAGGTTGTTGTGACAGAAATGGCTCAGTGGTTAGAGCACCAGACATTAGGTAATATTATAGAGCTAGGTTTTTAAGGTTGTGGGTTCGATACCACCAAAACTTTCGAATTCTTTTTTTCTCATAGTTTGTTAAAATATTCAAAACTGACTTAAGTTAGAAATTGTGCTTTTGTAAACATGTATTATAACATTATTAAGTATAAATAATTAGATGGAAAAAAATCAATTTGAAATTGTATTTTACGACTAAACCAAATGGGCATTTGCGTTATCTAGTTCCCCCATCTTCTTTATAAGTTATTGCATGGAGTTTTAATACACGTATCCCTTCCTCCAAAACATGTGATGGCTTTGTTATTTTACTCATCTGTGATAAATAAAAATATACATATATAAAACAATGTAATATCAAAGAGGTTCGTACCTCTGTTTTAGTAGACATTTTGGGTCACCTCTAATCTGAAAATTCTGCATTATATGTTAATTCTACTAATATATTTATGTAATAAATTAACCCCCCCCCACCAAAAAAAATAAAATAAATAAAAAACAACAACCCCCCCCCCAAAAAAAACCCAAAAAACCAACACAATATACCAATAAAAGAGTTAATGGAAAATTACATATTTAAGAAAACATATTTTATAATTTTTTATGATTTCTATCGACATAGTTTGATACATTTAGCAAATATTCATTGATTAAAAGTCGAGAGAAAAAACGTCAATGTTTGCCTAAATATAGCTTATTTCATGCCATATATAACGCTTTACATCATTTTCCCATACTTGTGATTTTTTTTCTGGATTTATGAAATATTTCTACCAAGTCTGTAATAATTTGAGAATTTGATACATTGCATGTGGAATCTTTAATGTCTGAATGCAGCGTTTTATTATAACAAAAAGATCAAAATGTTAATTAGGTGATGTAATTCGTAACCTTTTCTTTATAATTATTTTGATTTTATCTATTTAAAATAGACAAATTTTCAGTTTGTATTTGGTGCCATAGTTCATTCTGATAAAAAATAATAGGGGAAAACCAATTTATCTGTAAGTTGCAAGGAGATTGTTGTAAGAGCCACCAGCCTACTTGAATGTAAATGTGTTTCTTTCTTTTAAAAATGGTACCAGATTCAAGACAACTGTAATTCAATAACTTGATTTGTTTTACACTTATGATTATTCATTTCTCAAATATTGTTTTTCTTAACTATAAAGACGTCTTTAAAAGAATTGGGATTTTATGTACCAAGACACGCTGTTCGTTTGAGACCGCTGCGAATTTAAGAATCACAAGGAAAGAGTTACTGCTCTTGTTATGTGCATTTGTATTTTGACATTTATGTATGGATGTTTAACATAAATATACAGAAGACATTGTATTGAGTATATAGAAACATACATATGTATATATATTATATACTAGTATATTAATTAAATGTTCATATCTGTCCTAGCTCTTTCAATCATCCAACTCTTTCCCTCTTGTATATGTAATGCTTATTGAATTTCTTGTTTGTACATTGGATGTTCTATGTACAATCTTCATGTTGCCCCTTGAGGGCCCTTAATTGGTTAATAAAGAAATTTATAGATAGCGAGTAAACATCTGTATTCTTCAAATGATTTAGGATGTGGGATGATATCAAAACTGGAAATAAGGAAATAATCTATAAACAGAATGAAAACGTGATAAAATTTTTAAAAATATTCATTACCAAGTGTCAGTTTGGCTAACTCTAAGTTATGATATGCATTGTATGTATATAAATGTTGATTTTAGTTCTTCTAGAGATGTGAAATCGAAATTCTTTTTGATAGGAGTGGCCCGTATGATTACTAGTGTTGTGTAGTGTCTTTCCCCCCTACCCACCCACCCCCCGCAAATTGTTATATGTAGCAGTTTTACCCCCCGCAAAAAATGACTAAGTAGTAGATTCTCGTAGGATTTCGTACTTTCGTCTATCTTTTGAGATATTATCCCCAGTGTACGTCCTCTCTCTTGCTTTCTTCGTTTTTTTTTTTCGGGGGTTCTGCTGTTAGATTAACCATCTCAAATACATGTATGTCATTTCCAATTATTTTTTTCTTAATAATGTATGCATTTCAGAGACATCGCCATTTCATTCTGGAAAAAAATGATTTGTCGATCGATCTTGGAAATGTTATTTACATGTATTTATTTTTAAGTCATTCATCTATGGCACGCCAAATTCACAAAAATGAGCTTAACATAGTTTCACAGTCAATAAACTAGGTTTATCGTTTGTAAACTGTAGTTGATTAATGACGTTAATCTTTGTTTCACATCTGTAAATCATAGTTAACGCGATCATCTATGCTTCAAAAGCTTGAACTATAATTAACACTAAAAACAACCATATGCGATTGCAAAACATAGTTTTTCTGATAAATATAGTTTAACGGTTGTGAAACTATGATTAACAACGAATATAGATTGTAGTTTACTTTTGTGAATCTATTTTTATCAGCAAAATCTATTGTTAACGTTTAATTACAGACATATAAATTAGATTAGCATTCGTTAACTATAGTTAACAACCATTAAATATGATTTTAATGATTAAAACTATAGTTAACGAATCGTTAATTATGGTTAACAGTTCGTAAATTAACTATAGTTAATTAACAGCCGATAAACCTAGTTTATCGACTGTGAAACTATGTTTAGTTCATTTTTGTGAATTTGGCTTGCCATATTTATCAAACAAAGGTCTCTTCATTAACTTTCGAAGTATCTTACAAATTCATTCTTGTCGTTGCTTGTTCCCTCGAACCCTATTCCCACGGCTTTATCCACGACTAAACTACAATTTATATATTTAACTATAATTTTAATACTAGTAATCGGCTACGTGCATAATAAAATAGTATTATTAATTCTGCAATAAATCTAAGTATATCAAAAAGTATCAAATATGTCAATATGGGATAAATATATGTGTATACACTGTATAAACAATACTATATAAATTAAGGTTGTGCATATCTACTTCAAACCCTGCCATGGAATGGTAGAGGCGTGTACTGTTTTCAGTTTCCGTCCGACATTTCGTTATTTATATTCATATTATTAGTTTTTGGACTTTTTCCGCATAATTCGTTGATAACATTTGTAATGATTTTGGTATCGTTGTCTTATGAAGTCTGAGTCGAATGATCTATTTTACCCAAAGACAAACTTATCTTCTAGCTAATCACTGTTCCCCGAACTTTAGCTTGCAGTGCTTCTAGCAATAGACAATAGGGTATACAGTTAAATATCGCTATCTCGAACTTGGGGGGACCTCAACAAAACTTCGAGATATCCGGGGGTTCGAGATATCCGAAGTGGCTTTTCCAATTCTAATTCCGTGATGTTCTTATATCAACACGTGTATTAGTAACGGTATATACTGAACTTTTCTATTACTCATAAACGAATAATCAACCATTTGATTAAATATTTTTAGTTTGTGTGTTTTTATTTGTGAAATATAATCAATATTTGTAAAAGCAATCAAATTATAAAATCAATATTTCGTAAATAATACGACTTCACATCCTATCAACATTCAGAACTTGGAAGAAGCACTTGCAATTACGTTTGAAATTTATCACATAGGAATTGAAAAATACGGATTTGAAAAATTTAAAAAAAAAACCACCAATAATTAAGAACTAGAATTCACATATTTTTATTTCATTTTTGTTTGTGAACTAACGTATCTTATATTAACTCATTACGCTCACAGCTTTAGTACTCATATAGGAAACAACCCGCGTACGATGAACCGGAAGTCACTTTACACCCTGCGTGTTCAATACATGGACTGGTTCTGTTAAATTTAAATAAGTTTTCTTTTAAATCTTCGTATTCCAATCATGCTTAATTTTTATTGGAGCGTACATGAAAAAAAAAATAAACTCGATTCCGTAATTAATCGTTTTTATAAAATTGGCAGTTATCAATGCTAGATCGATTCTCCGTACACAGTGTGTTTTATTAAACACATTATCGGTAATCGTGGCCGTTTTGATTTGAATTTTATGAAAAGGTACTAAATGTAAAAACACCCCAGCTACCATCCTAATGAACTTGCATCGTGCAGTTTGATATACCACTAGTTTTGAAAAGTGTGAAAATTGCCGCGGGCAGAAATGTGTGAAGTAATGACACCAATTATGTTCAACTGACCGGGAAAATGGCTCCACTTCGAGATAAACCAGGTAAAATTAGGGTTTCGGCCTTTTCAAACACTTCGACATAAGCGGGGTATTCGAGATTACCGTATTCGAGATATCAGGAGTTTTTTAAATCATTTATATAGAGAATACGGCCGGGTCCGTCGGAAGACTTCGACATAAGCGGGGTATTCGAGATATCTCATGTTCGAGATACCGATATTTACCTGTATTTTAAAATCTGTGACTAACTTATATTAAAATTAGAGTTTCCCGTTAATTGAAATTTTTCATCAAAGTTATTTAATTCCCCCAAAAGTTTGCATAAAATTTCTGATTATTAAATCTACTGTGTCTCTGACTTTTTGAGATGCTTGTGATATAATAAAGGTTTTTTTGTTAACGTTTATGTCTTTGTTCATTATTTATACTAATCAACTCCGAATTCACAATTAATTTGCACTAGGTAATTTAAAAAAAAATATCTTCTCAGCAAATTCAACAATACAAAGGACCGAATGTGGGCGGAGCATTCGTGTCACACTGACACATTTCGTTCACAATTCGATCGGGCTCGAGATATACAACAATTACCAAAACAAAATAGAGGCCATTTTGAAAAAGAGCGATTGTAGTCTGAAGAGGGAAATCTTCCGCTATTTGTTTCATATGGAAATGACAGTTTTTTGAGGCCATAGAAGCTAAGGAGGCAAGATGCCGGAACAGGTAGCCTTGTCGGACTTCATGAGGGACACTTGGGATGATTTCAAATCCCCAACGACCTCATCGTTCACGAAAAACATGTCGAATTATAAAAGTTTCGTATCTAGTCTTGAGGAAGTGAGTAAACAATTTAATTCCGTTCTAGTTGCACTGAACTGGTTTTTAAGTGAAACAAAGTAGCTGCTTGTTAACACGGTTAACGGTGAACGAATTATCACATTCTTTGTTTTTTTTCTTTGTCAAGAAAGATGTTGCTCTGAAAACGCCCACTTTACGTGCTGACAGTGACAGTTGTACAATATCTTATTCAGTAATATTCAGTGATGATCAAAATCGACTTTGATTCCAGCAAAAATTTTAAGTATTTTAAATATCTCCACAATGTAAAAGACAAGAAAAATTAAAAACCAACTGGGGAGGGGGTACATGTCTTTTTTGGACTAAATGACCCCATTTTTCTATTCATTAATGTTCTTAATAATTAGTATAACATGTTATAAGAAGAGTTTAATTTTGATAATTTCATTGAATAGTTAGGTAATAATATATGATTAAAAATTTTGCAAACACTAATTTTGATAATCCCTTATTTTGCTTGACATGAATGCATTCCTCTTTTTCTTTGCTTAAAAGTACTTTTAAAAAAATGATTTATATAGCTTTTATTTTCCCTCTATTTTACTTTTTTGTTATGATTTAAAGCATTGTCGTATAATGACGGACAATAAAAATGACAGCCTTGAATTCTAATATTTGAATTATTTCAATTGGTTCATTGTGTTCCCATTGAAGATTAAACTATCAGTGATGTTAAATTTAACCTCTTTATCTGACGTAATTGACTTTTTGTGTATGGTTGATAGATAATTGGATTAACTTCTGTATTAAAGTGCTTATTTAAATATTTATGTGACTAGCAATGATCAAGCGTTTGAATCCTCTGTTAATCTTATTATAGATTACATGGAAGAGTGGTATTAACCATTGTAAAGAATTTCACAGCTCATACAAATTTGTTTTGACAGTACAATTCATTCTTCTGCAATGGTTCATAAGGGCTTCTTAGGGTGTTTGTGTGTACTAGGACCTGTACAGTGTACATTATAGTACGTAACCACTCCTGATTCTGTTCTTAAAAATAATATTAGCTTTCGATTGGAATGTTGGAATTTGAAAGGAAAGTCGGGAGGAAGAAATGCCCCAGATATGTTTGCCAATTTCATAACATTTTTCTGTACCATGAATTAAGAATAAGATGAAGGTAATAAGCTTTTATTGAAAACCAGAGTATTGTGATGAGTTTCTCAGTTATTCATCTACATGTATAATATGTTACGCCTTCACATTGATGAAGTTATAAATGGCACCAGACCACCAGTACTCGTTATGTGGCATACACAAAATTAGAATCAATCGGAAACAAAGGTTGAAGAGAAAAAAGTAGTGTTGAATTAATTTAGGATAAACTTAGTGTATTGTATATGCAGAATTTGTGACTTTTTAGGCCTCATGACATCTGTGGTAGGAAGATTACTCACTAGTTCATATGACTGGATGTCATGTAAATACGAACATGTGGACAGGTTTTTTGTTAACACTGCATTAAAAGTCTGCAAAATATTGATAACATTTACCCTTAACAATCATCAGTTCAATATTGTTGGGTTACCTGTGGTTCTATAATTGCTTGTTACAATTTCTTCCTGCTGAAGTGGATGAGTCATTTACCAAATGCTCATCTGACATGCAAATGCAGATTCTGTCCGTTGAATGTGCATCATAATGCATTATAGAAACTTTATCTATTTCATATCCGGATTTTTCCAAGTCAGGAAAAAAAGTATTGCACTCGAGACCAGATGTTTTTTCCTCTTCTACACTTTACCAAATAAGGATGCATAACACATTAGCTATTGTTTTTGATTTGATTCTGAGATTGTCCCTAAAAAGAGGAGTGCTTCTCTTTTGTTATACAGGCATGATATTTTTCATTATTACTTCTTACACAAAGGGTGTATTGTTGTAGGATGTAAATTTTTCATAACTAAATTTGGTCATAAAAGTAAATGGGAATGGAGGAATGGGAGCAACACTCTCTCACTGTTTTACATGTAAATTTTATATACCTGGTATACACTACCTGATAATGAATTTAACTCTTAGATTATTTAGCATATTATGAAATCTAACAAACATGGTTTGATTTCCTTCATTTTGTGAGAACTGAGAAATCTTCCTGGAACTAAGTCCTTTTGACTGGTTTTTTTCCCCCATTAATACACTACTATTCCTATCAGGATTATAGGGAAATGATGTCGGTTTATTTTAAGCTTCATCTGTTAGCAAACTTTGATTTGTCCTAATCTGTTTTAATTATATACACGTAGTTAACAAAGACAGAAATTGAGAGGAAATTTCAATGTGATAAAAAAAAATTAGTTCCTTTTAATTTGACATGTCATGACATTTCAAGGATGTGTAGCTTGATCTTCAAATCATTTTGCAGGACCCAGATATTAATACCAGCATAACTACTCTGCATGTATGCACTTTATGCATATACATGTATATAATGAAATTTTCCATAGGTGCAATGTTATTTTCACTTTGTTCAATATTGATGGTGGATTTCTTACTTTAAAACAAAGATGACCCGGTATAAATCAGATCTGAAATAGAAAATCTTTAAAATTCTTGTATTTGAATTCAACAATGAAAATTTGATAAAATATTAAGCAAATTTATTTTATTTTGAAGATGTTAAAATACGTTAAGGTTTTGGAGGTATGTTGCTTCACTACAGTAATGTGATTAAAATGTACAGGACTCTCTATTGCCTCATGGATGGAGAGAAATAAAAAAGAAAAAAACAGGTTGTGTTCATGACAGATATGAATTATACATCTAAATATATAGCTAAGATGCAGTGCGAGTACATGCACAAAATACGTTCCAACAGGATGTCAACTAGCCAGGAAGTAGATCCCCCTAGATCACAATGTGTCAGTAGTTGATATATATTGACAAAGCATATGTGCAGTATCTCGACATCAGATGGCTGTATTATAATGAAGAAATCTATTAGCTTCGACACTAATCTGCCTGCTCTGTAAAAGCTGTTGTGTGGAGGGGCTGGTTTGACTGGAAGTTTTAGTTGTCATTGATAGATGTAAATTGGGGATTAGAAGAATTATAGTTAAAACTTGTTGACATGAATACATAAAATTACAAAGGAAAGTAGCAATTTAGTTAAAGGCCTCCATCAGTAATTCTGTGTGCGTGAGACTGAATTAATTCATGTATCGGTACTGTGAGTCCAAATTAAATCACAGACATGTATCAGTACTGCCCCACCCCCTTTCCCACCCAATTCACACATGTATAACCCTCATTCATGTCAAATGATAAATGAAAATAAAGAAACATTAAATTCAAGGCTCTGCATTGATAAAAATTGGGTGCTGGTTAATAAATTGTCAACATATAGAGTTCATTAATCTGCATGGTACATGTATCTTAGTTTAAAGGTGACCAAAAGAGTTCACATTGCATCAAGTTTAGTTCAGTCGATCCTTTAATTAATATTTGCAACTTGACCAAACAAAATATTGGTCTTACATACCTTATTCATAACTGTCTATATGATTACAAACAAACAAAAAAATGAATAATCTACATGTTCTTGTAGTCCATTGAAAACATAATTTTGGGCCACCCACTCAACATGGTGTTTTCAAAGGATATAAGTACGTGCATGTAGACATTATCATATTTATAAACCCAAGTTGCAACTAGCTTCATCATCTAAACACATCTTCATTACTGGTACATGTATTTTTGGATTTGTTTCAACCAAGGAATAGCAAAACACATTGACTGATTGAATCTTGGGCAAAATATGTTTTTTTTATGGCCCTCGGACCAAACTGTTGCCTTTGCCGTTACTACGGCCTCAGGCAACATTTTGGTCTTTGGATCCGACAAACATGTATATATAGCCCTAGATGAAATTCAATATATGAATAATATATACGAGTAACATGAATATTTTTTAATTAATTTTCCTCATTAAGTCACAAATGTTTTCATTTTGACCATATGCAATGAAAACTGCTGAATCACACTGGAAACAGTTACAAATACCGATATCCTCTTGGAAATAGTTTTATATTTTAATGGTAACAGTTACACTGCCCTCTTGGAAATAGTTATATATTTTACTGGTAACAGTTACACTGCCCTCTCCAAAAAACTATATCACTTTCCTGTTAAGCAATGATTCCTGTATAACATATGCCAGCACAATTAACACTCTAAGGCCTCTTTAAGGTGTTTCTGTCCCTTTGGGCAAATATTGTGATAGGTAACCCTCAAAACCAAGCAATTCTAATTCCTATGTTATTAAATACTGCCACAAATGCTTCTTAGATTATTTTAAAGTAATACATTTTGCACCAATATATCTATGACCACCAGTATGTTAATGAGTTTTGATACTAGTAGACACTTAGTTTTATTATATGTCATTTATGATATTTTACAGAGACTTGATGCTGATCGAAGTGGATTAACTAAAATGAAGAAGTCCGTCAAAGCCCTGCATAATGCAGGAAAAAGTAAGTCCTGTGAAAAAAGCATCTGTTAATGATTTTTACAACTCTCCAATACTCATGCATGCATAAAACGCCAGTCAAATGAGTAATAACGTAATTATAGCCAGTTCTTGCTTTTAGAGAATGCTGCATGATTATATCATTCCCAAAAACTACTAGATTTTACAAAGAGTGATAACAAGAAAATTAAGAGGTTCTTTGCTCAATAATTGTCATCAATTATAAAAAAAAAGCAATTTATTTCAACTGTTGAGTTTTATAGAATATGCCACATACTAAGAACCATTAGTTAATCTTTTGCCAACTTCAGCATTTGTGCTTAGGATTTATTAGGAAGATAAAGGAAGCAAGCTAACAAGTAATTATATAGCTTCCCCATGGTGCTATGAAGTGCCCTCAGTTAAACACTCAACTGCTTGGCTCTGTAACAGTGTGGCAAGTTAGATTCATTAAGTTCTGTTGTGATGTAATATGAAATAATTAAGAATATTTTATCAACTGTATTATGTGAATTATGTTATTTTAATTTTGATTTGGGGGGAGGGGTTAGAGAGAGAGAGAGAGAGAGAGATGAGTTTTAAGCTATTAAATTTTCTCATAGTATATACATCTGTCCTCTGGAGGGAATAAATTAAATCATACAAAAATACAATTCTTTTTTCCCAATTGAAATGTTCTTACTTTCATGATGCATGAATGATTTTCATTTCTTTTGATGCTTTATATGATTTTTTTTTCTTCTTATGAAGACAAGTTACCATACTTCACACAAAAATGGGTCACTAAAGTGAATGGCATAATTCAATGCAAAGTTACCAATTGCTAAACAAAGCCAAAAGAAAACAATATGAAAATTGAGACTTTTACAAAGCAAGCTTTAAGTGCTTTCTGGGGGGAAGTTATAGAAATAGTCCGTCACGTATCTATCTCAGGAGGATAGTATAAGAATGCTTTTCTAATATACCAGGATCCTTTTAATGCACATGAACTATCTGTTTCATGTTAATGAATGGCGTAATCAGTGTATACTTGGCTTTTAGATTTGACCTAGATATTTGATGTGGTTTTTTTTTGTGTGTTTTTGCATTTTGATTGAATAGCCGGGTGTCCTGGGGGATGGTTGTTTGGGGTTAGGTGCTTGTATTATCTCTAATGGAGATTGAAATCTTTTGTGTGGCTGTGTGTTTTATCTCGTCAGACTCATCAGAAATATTTAAATGTCTTGAATACTTTAAATAGCTGACTTGAGTAACAGAGATGTACTTTGACAGGATGGTACACTGTTGGCTTAAAGTTGTCCTAATATTTAGTTGACTTCATGCAGATATAATGATTTATAGTACCGCTATTTTATTGCCATAATCACCGATCATAATATGATCATGATATGCTTTCTCAATGAATTATAATAAGCACCACCCCCAGCCAATATGAAAACTTATCCAAAAAAAGTTAATACTGTTTGTTGACAATTTCATATGTAAATGAATATTTTAAAAAATGTATGTAGTACTTCAGACTGACAAATAGTTTTAAAAAATAATAATGATATTAGAAATAACAAAACTTTGTCTAGTTAAATTTTCAGTCAATTATTATTATAAAATGAATGAATAAATAATATTATTAAATGTAAAATTGTAAATAAGGAATGTGATAAGGGGACAGTATTCTAACAACTTCCAACGTTTATTTGTTTTCACCATAAATCTTGAAGAGAATTTGCATGTGTTTTGTTTTTACCATAGCCATTTGCTCTATAAGAGTGAGATCAGGCCAGTAGTATTAATATGGTTTTTAATTGTTTTTACATAGGACATGTTGAAAGTGATGTGACCGTATCAGAGAATCTCGAAAATGTCAGCAAAAGTAACATGGAACAGGAAACGGATATAGGTGAGAGGGGCACTCTGTTTATGATTTTACTGGAACGGATGATTGTATGGTTAGCACAATGACATATACCGGTACACACAGGATGTGGGAGGGGTCCAGTGCGTTATGGGAAAACAATTATTTATAGGCAAAGAAAGGGTGTACATGTGGGAGTTATACCTGAACATGTTTAGTTTGAACCACATGAATTGAAAAATAGGGTTGTCGGGGTGGGGGGAGGGGGGATGTTATCTGAATACTTAAATGAAACAAACAATATCATCATTGTGTATGAGATAATATGTTTCATGAATATTCTATGTTTTACTTAATTGATTCATTAACCACGTAGATAATTTGAAGCATATAGTGTGTATTAAGCCTTTATGCAGATATTCCAGAAAATGAGGCTTTATGTGAAGTTAGTCTTAATTTTTAGCCCTTCATCAGCATTGCATGAATTCCATTCATTGCCAAGTATTAGAAATTCATATTATGAAAGCAGAACCAATTCATGAATGTCTTAAGCATATGCATATACATGTATCAGCTAAGAGATAAGACATGCACTGATACTGCATGTACATGTTCCATATGGGAACAAAGGGAAAATATTGTCCAGAATTTTTTTTGTGACTACCATGTAAATGAGTCAGGGGATAAAGTATTGAAATGGTTGGAAAATTAGACATAACAATTGTTTTTTTATGGAAACACTATTGGAAAATGATAATTTTTAAAAAGCAGAACAAAAGTTCCATATTGAACAAGATATTTCTAAGGGCCGTGAAACATGTTCCATATGAGATTATAGGAAGCAACATGCAATGAAACTCACAAGGAATTTAGTGCAAAACATGTGTTAGGAAGATTTTTAATCGGAGTGAGAAATCATGACAACAAAGCTACACCATTGTGAATGCCACATATGTGTACACCGGCCGTCCTAAAAACAAAAAGGACAAAGCAATATTGTAGCTTACAAAAGTAGCAAAATCCTTCTCAATGAATGATTCATGCTTTGTGGCCAACAGATGCAGCAAATGTGTAACTAGGAGAGGATTATTGTTTGTTTACAGATATATGTATATACACTTGCCACTGAAATATTATCCTCTTAAAGCAAGCAAAGTGGGGAATGCTACTTCCTGTTGGGTCTGACCTTATTGAAGGTCAATGGATGGTGGGGGGGGGGTACTTGGTAAATATATAATGTACATATAATGTTTACCATCATAAAAGTTTTGAAAACTTTACACATTGCATATACAAGTGAAATTTGTATGTTTTGAGGGAATTTTATTGTAACAAATCCATGTTTATATGTACAGCATTTGTTTTCTTTCAAATATGATATGTCTATTTTGCCTGGTTGATATATATATATATGCAAATACAATCTTGGTGCTCTTTCTTTCAGCTGAGGGATTTAAACAGTTTTCTGTATTGGCTAGAGAGTTGTCTACTTCCCTAAATGATATGGTAGGTAGCTAAAATCATTGGTCATTACTATCTTTTATAAATATATTTGTTTATTTATCTACACGAGGAAAAGTTTCAACTTAAATTGACATTATAAATTTCAATTTATTATTTGGAGGAAATTTTTATAATTCTTATTTCTACCTTGACATGTAGTTTTTAATAATTGCATCTATTAAAATGAATTAAAACTATTTCAACAATATAAAAAACAATTGCTTATGGTTAAAAAATTATGACACTATATTGATTTATGTTTTGCAAACAACTATTTCGGGTGTAAGGCTATAGTCTTTTTCTTCCATCCAAATTCAGAGTTTATAAAAACATTGAAAATATGCTGAAAGCTTATTGAAACTGTGTAGAATTTAAGCCTGTAAAAATTAAGTATCCTAGCGATATAAAACAGAGACATGACATCACGAACACCATTTACCACAAAAAAACAATTTTTGGAGCAAAATTTTGTTTTCCTGTTGTTTGTTTGATTTTGTTTTTTACCAGGAAACATCAGTGCATGCATACTCAACCATTAGTAAAATAATGTAAATACGAAATTACTCATACAGTGACATATGTGAACGTGGTCCATGTACTTGAAGACAGAACATCCTTTTATTACATGTACTGTAAACCAATGATTATTACCGACGACTTTATTTCGCGATTTACCTGAGATGAACTGGTTTGCGGCGACTAATTTTCGCGACCAAGCCTTATCCACACCTGTTTTTTTTATTACAACTATATGGCAAATACTGGTCTGTGGCAAGAAAAATTTGCGACAATGAGGTTCTTGCAAACCTCACGAAAATTTCTCGCACATGAATAAAAGTTGGTTTACAGTATGTCAGAGAAACATGTATTGAGCTTTCTAGACCAATATCTAGATTTTTGAAAAAAATCTTCTGATCTATGTATTGAATATAATATGTGTATGTTATACTTAGGCAGATATTTGGCCTTTTTCAAATCTATCCCCTTCGTTCTTTAAGAAAATGCCTAAACACTGTGTATTACCACAAAGGTATGAAAGGTAGTTTAAGGTACCATAACCAGTGAACACTTGAATGTCTTTGTGTAGGTCTCCAAACTCCACACCATGCTGTTGTATCCACTGGAAGCTTTCTTAAAGGGGGACCTAAAGGGAGTCAAGGGGGACATGAAGAAACCATTTGATAAAGCAACCAAGGAATACGAAACCAAATTGTAAGTGCGTGTGTGTGTGTGTGTGGGGGGGGGGGGATGTCCTAGTCAATTAGTCCATCTGTAAGAAAAAAGTAGATATGGTTCTGCTCTTGATATTCAATGAATTTCCATTTTATGATTAAATATTTGAGGGGTTGTCTATTTTCAAAATCCTCAGAAACCTTTAGAAACCTTAAAAAATGACAGAGACTATTAAAGAGGGAGAACTTATGGTATTTATGGTTCAATATTGATGTGGTATCAACTCATCTCTGACTCAATGGCACTTACCAGTAGTAAATGACATAATTGACATGTTTTGTTTTAATAAAGGAATTTGATTTTTCTTGTTAACAGTTCAAAAATAGAGAAAGAGAAAAAACAGCAGGCAAAGGATGCTGGAATGAACAGGACGGAGGTCGATGGATCAGAAGTAAGTGTGGTCATATGATGGACATTTTTAAATCTTTGTATGTTCTAATATAAATCGTTTCATTATATAAATTTCTTAACCCCCCCCCACCCTTATAACTTAAAAAACAAAACCATAATAACACATTTGTTATAAATAACCAGATAGCTTATAAGGGTATGATTTCTGTTTGATAGTTTTTGATTGATGAAAATTGATTTTAAAAAAATGTATTACTTTATGAATTATCAACAGAACAAGAGAGAGAGAGAGACTCTTCATAGAAAGAGAAAGTGTTAATGTAGTCTGGTAATGCATTTCTAGATGTTAGAATGAGTTACATGTACATTCATATGTAGGTCATCGAAACAAGGACATCTGGAAAGGTTAAGGTCATTGAATTCATGAAAAAACAGGGTCAATATCATTATTTAATATACCATGAAAAAGTTTGGGACTTCTATTTTGATTCATTTATAATGAGTGAAATTATCATGAATTTAATTACAGTGTTAATTGCTATCAAATAACAGATCTAAATTTGATAAATTAACAGAAGATTTGTCACGAATTCGAAATGCTGATACAAAAAAGGACATCCTGGTTGAACTTTAAATCTTTGATCAGCCTTAATGGCACCAAAGTTGAGAAAAATATAGGTTACAGTGTCAAATTAAAAAAAGATGAAATTTCCTGGTCTCAGATTTGTCTAATTTGGACACTGATAATATGTAGGGGAGATGTATTGGTAGTTCTGATCGTACAGAAACTAGACATATTGATTGTGGCTAACGGTGATCATTACCAGGGGAAAAGAGAGGCCAATTTCCTTCAATTTCATCTACTTAAGCATAGATCCAGATCTTCAGCTCTGCTTTCTACTAAATGAAGCATTATATTGCAGAGTCATTATAGCTTTTTCTCATGTTTCCATGCATTGCTCAACACCTGCATCTTCTCTGTAGCAGATTACATGTAACCTTTCTTGGGGAACTTTAGAATTAAATGCCATCTTGAAACTACAAAGAAATTTATCAAGTCTTAGATAAAGCAGAGCTTCCCTGGTTAATTAAGATTTGTACTTTTTCAGATTGCAGAAGATATGTTGAAAGAACGGAAAGTTTTTCAGTTACAACTTTGCGAGGTAAAAGGGCCTTGAAATTTTAGATCTCATTAAAAGAAACACATTTCTAAACTATTTGTTTGAAAGGTTTGGTCTTGAATTTATGAAAGAGATTATATATCAAACGTGTTAAGCTGTAGTGTCTATTTGATTAACAGTACCTCATTAAAGTAAACGATATCAAGACAAAGAAGGGCGTGGAGCTGCTGTTACATCTAGTGGAGTATTACAAAGCATTGAAAGTGTAAGTAATATGTGGAGAGAGAGAGAGAGAGAGAGAGAGAGATCTTAAACACATGGTTAAACTATTATCAATTATCCAAACATCCATAAAAAATTTACCTGTATTTTTTATGTTTTTATGTTTTTCCCAGACATTGTGCATAAAAAAGATTTTTAATGTTTAACAGTTTTTTAACCTGTTCTTTGATAGTTTTCATCAAGAGAGCTTAGAGTCTATAGGGAAGTTTGAGTCGTACATAGAGACGCTGATTTCCCAGCTCCAGGGCATCAAACAGAAGCAGTACTCTGACCGCCAGCAGCTGGTGGAGCTGAGGGATGCCCTCAAGAACTCCATGTCCTCGTACAAAGAGGTCAGTCCACAGCTTCTGATGTCCAAAAACACACCAACACAAACACTAAACAGCTGTCTTTTAAAGTAGTTATCATAATTGTGTCCCCTTCCACACAGCTCAATCCGTGCTTTAATTTAAACTAGACAGATTTAAACTGTTCTTTTTTTTACATTATTAA
This sequence comes from Magallana ariakensis, assembly GCA_020458035.1. Lineage (NCBI taxonomy): Eukaryota > Metazoa > Mollusca > Bivalvia > Ostreida > Ostreidae > Magallana > Magallana ariakensis. The sequence goes on along the minus strand of CM035818.1, from coordinate 15,926,881 downwards.
AATTTAAAACTTTATAATGCAACAAACTATTTACAGAAAATGCATGTGTATATAATTTCTTCTGATGTTTTTATCAGATTTCAAAAAAATATATAATGAATGTATTTTTTCTCCAGAATCACGTTTCAATACCTATCCAGAGTTATATATTTTATATTGTGCATCAATTTACATGTATTCATGATGCAGGGATAATTTTATATCACATGTCATACCTATCATACTACATGTGTTAATACTGTCAATTGAAGATGTTTGAGCTTATGAATCAAATTGACCCCCCCCCCTTCCACCTCCCCAAAATAAAAAAGAAGTAAAATTGGAAGAAATTGACATTGCACTAGTGAACGCTTTTACATGTTGTAAAGCTGAATGTAAACACTGCATTGCTTGTCTGTGACAGGGATCTAGAAATACGTATTACCCAGAGGAAGCCGGGAAGGTAACCAGAAGACTCACGCCTAATTAATTAATGATTCATTGATTAACAGTCCTAAATTATTTTCCTAACCAACGGTAGTTCTTTTACCAGCTTGATTTTATTTCTAACCACCTATTGTAACTAGTCTGATCAGGGACCTTATTGTAACTAGTCTGATCAGGGACCTTATTGTAACTAGTCTGATCAGGGACCTTATTGTAACTAGTCTGATCAGGGACCTTATTGTAACTAGTCTGATCAGGGACCTTATTGTAACTAGTCTGATCAGGGACCTTATTGTAACTAGTCTGATCAGGGACCTTATTGTAACTAGTCTGATCAGGGACCTTATTGTAACTAGTCTGATCAGGGACCTTATTGTAACTAGTCTGATCAGGGACCTTATTGTAACTAGTCTGATCAGGGACCTTATTGTAACTAGTCTGATCAGGGACCTTATTGTAACTAGTCTGATCAGGGACCTTATTGTAACTAGTCTGATCAGGGACCTTATTGTAACTAGTCTGATCAGGGACATGTATATTATGTCCCTGGTCTGATTAATATATTAGCTCTCGGTAACAGTTTGTGGATCATTTTTGAGTGGTAGTTGTATATAGTCCTATAGGAATATTAGATAGGTTGCGGCTAGTAGATGATCTTTTTAACTACAACCTTTGTTGGCTTAACACTTTTAAAACATGTAGAAACTAATGATTTAAGTCTGAAGCTTTTATTTTTGACAACTTGTTACATGTATGAATAATCTACATATGTAATAGGATTCCCTAGAAAATCAATGTATTTATTACATTGAGGGTATGAGTACATGTAATAATTTTTCATTTGCCTTTCTTTCCACCCATCTAGCATACTAACAACAGGCTCTCAATTCTTGGGGGCTGGGCAAAGGTATCAAATCATGTTGTGGCTTGCTTCTTCTTTTTTTTTTTTTTCTTGTCGGGTTTTGTTTTTTATTTTACCAGTACGTGTATGCGTAAATGTTGTGTGTAAGCTATAAAGAAATTATATGTGAAACATTATTTTTATTGACTGAATGGGATTTATGTTAAAAAATACTGATAATGAATACTAGTAATTATAACCTCTTTTATGAGATTACCATTTAGGATTTGGTCAAATGGTCAATTAGTCTGTTGTAAATGTGTTTTACTTTCACCCACAAATTATGTACATGTACTTTGGAGCCAAAATATAATAGTCTATACATTTACAATGTTAGCTATTTCAAATTATCTGCTTTAAGTATACCTTGATCTCACTGATAATTCTCCCTATGGCTTCTTGATAAAAGCCTTTGGTCAGCAAGGACCAGGTACTGAAGCACAGACAGATAGGTGGACAGACAGACAGACAGACAGACGGGTGGACAAAGACTACATTAATTCAATGCATTATTGAATAGGTTTTGAGTAGGCTCTGATACTCTTGACCTTAGGAGGATTATAATTATGCTGATATTTTTACTTTATTTGCTGGGTGTATGTCTTTCATTCTTTGGTTTTATTTGCAATCAATTTTTAACCCAATAAATTTTTTTTTTGCCTGAATCAAACAGGAATAAAAATTCAAGAAAAAATATACCACATTTTTGTTGAATGTTAGATGGTGATCATATTATTTCTTAACATGGAATTTTCTTAAAATAAAGCCAGCTACACATTTCTTTGCTCTAAAAATTAACTGTATTACAGGTGATGTGGCCTTCTAATAAAAGGTTTTTTTGAATATACATGCTATTATTGTATAACTGTACATATACATACAAGTTTCAATGTGATGATTGATTGCCAATATCTGTTCTGCTTCTATTTGTTCAGCCGTCTGCCAATAAAAGCCCAGCGGGCTACAACCTGCACCAGCTCCATGGCAACAAGATGCACGGCAGCCAGAAAACAGGCTACCTGCTGAAGAAAAGCGACGGAAAAGTCCGCAAAGTCTGGCAGCGCAGGAAGTGCATCATCCACGATGGCATAATGCTAGTCAGCCACTCCGACGTAAGGGACATCGATCTCTTTCTTTTCATTGGATAAATGTACCTTATGTATCTTGGTTATCATATTTTTTTCATATTTGCAGTCAGAAATTACAATTATTTTGAATATACCATTTCTACTATAGGTTATATAAACTTGTTTGCTTAAAATTATCTTTCTGTCATTATAATCATTATGGTTTAATGATATTTTCTATGTGTATGTGATACATAGTTGAATTTTTTGTAAGTTTTGTATTCCTACTCTCTTCAGGAAACAAAAGAGCCAGTAAAATTGAACCTCCTTACGTGCCAAGTTAAGGTAAGTTAATATTTAACACAATGATTTAATTTTTTCTCTCAGCAACTTTCACCCCAATTATTAGCAATTTACATCGTATATTTTCCAATACATGTACTGATTTTCAGTTTTGAAAAATATTACATCTCTATATAGAAAGGTAAATTAATTGATTAGGTCATGCTAATTAATCCATGTCAATGTGAAAATTGATTAAATTTAATGATAATATTACTCTTGTCAGAAGCAGGCCCACAACCAGTAATTAAAATGACTCCTACATGTGTATTTATAAAAGTGATAGGAGGAAAATATTTACTTTTTTAGTTAAGGTCTTTTTTTTATACCCCCATTTCAGTGTAAATTTAAAAGTGTAAATATATTCATAATGAAAACAATTTTTTATTACAGCTTGTTGCTGATGATGTCGGCAAGAAATGTTTTGATCTAGTCTCCAGTTCCAGTAAGTCTTTTCATCAATTGAAATCAATTGAAATCAAAGTTTACAAAGCAGAAAATGTACTGTAAATATAGAAATACCATAGAGACAAGGCTTAATTGTTACAGATGCAAGATACCAGACTTTTGACTTTGATTTGAGATCTTAAACGATTGACAGAGATTGACCCTTATAATGTGAAAAGTCTCTCAAATGTTTTCGGAATGAATGTATAGTTGTGTATTTGAATAATTACAGATAACAGAACATACCACTTTCAGGGGGAGGATGTTCAAGACATGGAAGAGTAAGGCTATTGATGGAAATTATCCAGACAATAAAAATGTTTTATGATTTTATTTTTATAGAAAAAAGGAACCATTTGTGAATAAATAATTTGAAACCTTTAGCATTTCAAAAGCAAATAAAAAATGAACTTTCCCTTTTCTTTTGATTTACACAATGATGTGTATCACAATCGATGCACATGTATTTAGAAAAATAATGTTTGAGTTATGAATTGTAAGTTAAAAATTTTGTTTTGCTTTGTTTTTAGATGGATTTCAGTTTTGAATAATGCCAAAGAGGAAGTGCTTTTGAAGGCTTTCCAAGATAACACAAACTCTCCCGCAATAAATCAGAATGTACGAGAGCTCACTGCCAGTATTATTGACCGCATCAAACGGTTGCCAGGCAACGACGTCTGCTGTGACTGTGGAGGGAAGGGTTAGTTTTTGTATCAGCTTTGGGTAAAATTGAGTAAAATTGCTAAATCTTTCAATAAATGACATATTTTTTAAATAAATGAAGATGGTTTTTAAGATTGAATTTAATAGATCTCCAAGTCATACCAGTACTCATAAAACCTAAGTAAGGAGACTGTAGAATTTATTTTTGGTTTATAAAATGGTGTAAATTGTTTGAAAGCAGGGCAGGTGATATAAGTATATCGTTGGGAATTATTAAAGGAATTTTCAACTAAATGAGGCAAATAGCTCTAAAAATATTTTAAGTTAACACTACAATATAAACTAACTATTTCGGCTAATTAAATGGCACATTACAATTATAATCAAATAAAGTTTTCTTTCCGATTATACTGCTTTATATTGGGTCCTTTCAATACTTCTTGGTCGGTATGCTTATATTTGTTTTGTGTTGTAGACCCTGAGTGGCTGTCCACTAACTACGGTATACTAATTTGTCTGGAGTGTTGTGGCATTCACAGACAGCTAGGTGTCCACATCTCCAGAACTCAGAGTATCGTCATTGATGAACTCGGGACCTCACAGCTTCTAGTAAGTACTGCTAGAGGACAAGATTAATGTATATTGAATATACATCAATGTACATGTATCTTCAGAAATAGAACTACAGGTACATATTGGTCTATATTTCAACTAAATTGAACATATTCATCTTGTCCAAATACCACTGTTCAGAATGATTTAATATCATCTAAATTGAACATCATCTTGTCCAAATACCACTGTTAAGAATGGTTTAAGTGTATTTCAAACTTAATGTTAAATGACTTCCATATTGCCATAATTAAAAGCTTTTGTTTGTGTTTTACAGTTAGCAAGAGTTGTAGGAAATGACTGTTTCAATGAAGTTTTTGAAGCCAAAATATTTGATGATGATTCGGGAGAAAAAGTTGATGGCTTCCGGAAACTCAAACCCTCTAGTCCTATGTAAGTGTTGGCTAATAGAAAGGACAAGTTAAAGGACAAGGTTCTGCGATCCTTTCAACTGTTAGAGGTTGTAGAACTGTTTGGTTAGAGTGAATGTGTTATCCGTTGAATATACATGTAAATTAAAAAAAAAAAAACTGGCAAATGAAAAAACAAAATGCTTGAAATAAGTTTTTATCTTTAAAAAACCTGAATTTTTGACATCTGAACTCAGAAACCTGGGAATCTTGGATTTAAATTCTTTCCTTTAATTGTAAAATTTTTGTGTAGAATAATTATGCATGCAATTTAACTTGATATACACATACATGTCTTCTGAAATTGTATTTACAGGAATGAAAGAGAGTCCTATATCTTTGCCAAATATGACAAGAAGAAGTTTGTGATCAACACCAACAGCAGTGAAGAGGAAATCCGGTACGACCTGAAGCAGGCCATCCAGACGCGCGACTTCCAAACCCTGCTACAAACCCACGGGGAGGGGACGGATCTAATGAGCGTCATGCCGGATATGGTAAGGGAAATAGCAGATTTGGCTTTTGAAATACTGGTAGCTGATGTACTGAAAGCTTGGTTAATGTTTCAGTTGTTCTGTGCATTTTGGTATTTTCAAAGAATGATTTTTATTATGAAATTTTTTGAAAAATTTCTCCTCCAAAAACCAATTCAAGTTTAATGAATGAAAAAGTTCAAGGTTATTCATCAAATTCAAGTCAAGTTCATTATTAGAATTGTACAGGATACTACCTTATTCAATATGGCCATGCTAAAGGGTATAGTGTTTGACAGGCATGTCCTGTTTTGTGTGTTATTTGAAAAATTTGGATTGAGACCTCAATAAAGTGATGTTCTTTCTGTTTGATATCAGGAGAACTGTGAGACAGGTCTTCACTTTGCCATTATGCTGGAGGATGGCTACTCCCTGTACATTGTGGACTTCATCATTCAGAACAGTATCATGTAAGATCAGAAGAACAGAATGAAGTACATGTTTATCTATGACTGGTAAAAGAATTTCAGAAGCATTGACTGAACAAAGAAATATTGCAAACATAATCACATTTTCAATCCTAACTTTGAAACATTTCTTTATACTGTATAATAAAAAGAATCATCTTCTCTTAAAAAAAAAGAATAACAAAGGGCAAAGGCTGGCCTCATGTGTGATTCTTATGTATATTATTTTGTTATACTGAATTTTGTCTTCTTTATAACATCATGCATGGATCCAGAAAATATTTTTAGGGGAAGGTGGGGAGGGGGTTGGGTAGTGGTTCCCGAAGGATAATTGTGTTTGCTTTGGGGTCGGGTGGGTGGGTGGGGTTTCGAGTCATATTTGCGATAATTTTACTATGTAAATTTAATAAATTTTCATTTTCCAAGGGGGGTTGGGACCCCCCTCCATCTAGATCTGCGCATGAACATCTTCTTCATCAATAGTGTGTTTGAAATATTCAATGTACAATGTAAATTTTTCCACATAGTTTGTGCAGTATTGTAATAAATTTTCCCCACAGAACTAGTCTAGGAAACAAGAGCCGTGATGGCAACACACCGCTACATCTGTGTGCAATAGAAAACAAAACAGAGTGCATGAAACTACTGCTGCGAACTCGCCCAGAACTCGCCAAGATTGAGAATTCAGAAGGGAAAACTCCGCTGGACATCGCCAAAGAAAATAACAATCAGTTATGTGCTGAAATGGTATGTGTTTTAATATTTTGTTCGTTCACCTTATGTATTAGGATTCTTTTTAATGGAACTCTCTTTTGAGGACCTAACATCCTACTAGAGAAATAAGCATTATAAAAATGTAGGGAGAAAAATTATTTTAAAAATTGCAAACATAAATATATGAAATATTCTCTGATAAAATCTGCATAACTTTATATACTGTAAATCAAGTAATATATGCATCATTTTTTTATTTTTTTTGTGAGTGGCTGGTGGAGAACTAGTCTGCATACATTAATTTTTGTTAGCAAGTTATTTCCAGCCACAAGTTCCCACCAATAAATAATTCCGAGCAGAGGTTGTTTGAAAATCTTACAGATACTGTATACAGGGAAATATTCACCCCCATTTTATTTTTGCCCCTTTTGCCCTTGTTGTCAGCGGGTGAATTTAAGACTGAGCGAATTCCAATGTCTCAAATTATCTCTCTTTAAACACAACTTTGTCTGGGCGAATTCAAGATGGGGCACAATCGTTTTCAAGTGAAGAGAAAATGACCCTGTATACAGGTCCACTGTGTTTATTGCACGTAAGTATTACCAGGTTTACAGACTGAGTGTAGATACGTGTCAGTGACTTACAGGAAAAGACTCATTTCTGTTACAGTTAAATGCAGCATTAACTGGGAGAAAGGACTTGTTTGAGAATGTGAACATCGACTGGGACCTAATAGCTGTAAGTAGGTTTTGATAAATGTTCCATGTTGTTATATATATATTTTTTTATTTGATATCCTCTTAATGAGAACTGTTAGAAAAAAGGATGACAAAGGAAACTTTTGTTTAGCATTCAGACAAAAGTCTGCTGATTGTTTAATACTGTACTTATCAATTAACTGTTATTTCACCAAAAAAATTAAAGAGAAATTTTCAACCAGTTTATTGCTTATCTCACTCTCACTACATGTATCTCCTTCCTTATGCAAACAAACAATATGAATTGTTTTTAAGGATGACCATGAGCACGATGTGGACTTCAGCGATGATGATCTTGAGGTAGGTCAAGAAGAATACCTATGTCATTAACTACCTCCCTCATTTTCTGCTGTTTTCTCTACCATTTGTATGCCTCAGAGGACTTCCGAATGTCTCCTGATGCTGTTAATATGAATGCAGCTAAGAAGTGCCGAATGTTTGATTTACACTGCTGTACCTATTTCTATTATGACTTGAATGAATGAAATGATGATATATTTATGTACTAGAAAGCAGAGAAGGATTATTCTTAAAAGACTTGAATACACTGTGTTATACCTTATGCTTTAAAAGTTAAGCAGACTCATTATCAAAGTATTTCCTGTATAATGAACTTCTTGTTTTAAAAAGGGGATAGAAGGGATATCTTTTTTGGTTCTAGCTTTTCTTTTAAATAGCTTTTTACTTCGATTTCCTTTATAACCAATATTTAAGGTACATTGCTAGAATTCAGATAAATACTTAAAACTATGTGTAATAAAATACATTGATAGCCCATTCTAAAAATACCACTAAGCACATTATTAATATCTGTAAAAAAAATTAAAAACTTGAAATTTTTTTGAAATTCTCAGGTTGCCTGCTTTGTTGAATGTTTCTGTTTTCCTACCTTATATAAAGTAAAGTTTTTATGTATGGATAATCTTAAATGTGGTTAATTAAATTGATCTGCTTTGCTACGAAAAAAAATATATAAAGATATACCCAACTTTGGCTATGGTTTAGACAAAGATATTTTGTAAAAGAATAAAAAAATATATACATGTAGAATAACACAGTACATAGCAATAACCAAAATGGCTTTGCTTGAGATGTTTGGAGGGAATTAAATGTTTCCCTACAATCGTCCTCCTAAACACGTTATTTTTATGTCCTCTTTCAGTATGTTGTTATTGATAAGATTTGGGCCGCTTATTGTCAAATTAACGAACAGGTGAGCTGTAAATACCACAGCTAGTGGCTAGCCTAGCGCTGTCTCTTCTCTTGACCTTGACCTCTCTACTTACGACACAGACCTGGCTGGGCTTATTTTTCATCTATATTTTTTTTATTATCATTTGGTTTCCATTCCTCACAATAAAACTACTGTGCAACTAGGTGTCTTAACTAATGTTTGTGTTGTAAAAGATTAAAACTGAGGCTTACCTCGAGCTCTCAACTTGATTTGCTGTATAGACTATTCCATGCATTTTGCATCATGATTTTATGGAATTATGAACTAAAGCATCCACTTAGATGGGACAGTTTAACTGCATTGTTTCTTATATCGAGATTAGATATGCATGTGACTAATGTCAAACACCCTGGGATTCTGAGCTTAGGATTGCTAGTTATTGAACATGTATGTCTGTCCTTCCATCTGTCTATCATTTTGAATTGATGTAAAATGTAACTGTCAAATCAAAAAGTCTTCAAGCATCATATAATTACACATATTTATATATATAATTAGGGTGATTGTTACGATCACGAGAGTATAGATTCTACAAGCTTGAAGAAATTTAGTTAAAATGTCAGGATTCACCCATCCTTTGCCTAATATATTATATATTAAAGGGTATGTATTTAAAAGGGTAGGGAGAGAAAAAATTTTAAAAAATTAAGTGATTGAACAAAAGATAGGACTGGTAGTTATAAGGTTTCTTTTCATTTTGCTGAAATATTTGCAAATTAAGAAGCACAACAAATATTCTTTTATTGTACATGTATTACTGTCCTTATTTTCTATGCATCTGGAATTTCTTTGATGGTGCTTGGTATTTCCAAATTTTTAACTTGCTATTATTCATTAATTCACAATTTTTTTTAGATTTATTTGATTATTATCTTTGTTTAATGAATTTATTTGATTTTATTTATGGTATATTTTCATTGGAAAAAAATTAATATACTGAATTGATATTAAAACTGTTTGTATTACAGAACACTCCAGATAAAAGGAGAGGGTCAAGACCTCAGAGCTTGACTGGTTCTGGAATCGCTAATGAGTTTGCTAGTACCCTGTCCATTCCCAAAGAATCCAATGACATCAGGCAGAGAACAGACAGCAATGTGTCTCTACAGCCTATTAAGAAAAGTAGGTTTTTCTTGTCTTATCAGCAATGCATTAAACTTGAAGTATTTGATTGACTTTACCTGTAGTGAATTAGAACTAGAACTTGAGGTGGGTTTTGGAGCATACTGTAAATTGTAGAAGTTTGTAGTACATATATAATAAAAAACCTGCTGAATGCACAATTTCTTTACTTTCTAATAAACCAGAATATGTGAACTTTAGTGTAAGTGATACCATACTTTTGTAATGTAAATATTTTTTGTTACAAAGACAACTTACAAATAAACTATCTTTATGTTGAGTTAAGATATGTGTGTAATATTATTAACAATATAAACAGATTTGACTTAGAGTCTTCAGAATCCCATGAAGCAGCAGCTATTTGTAATTCTTGTGTGATTCCCCTTTTTCCTCGATCTCCTCCATTGGAACAGCTGTCAAGTGTTAATTTCATGTTGAAAATTACAGAGGACTTTTTAAATAGACTGAGTCGTGTTGTTCAGAGAAAGGCGTCATACGGGGAAATTTATCAGGTAACTTCGGCTGATGGGGCCCCAGTACAGGTTGTGCAGAAAAAGCCACCTCCTTGGATCGTTTCAGTCAAGAAAAAGCGCAGGCGACGACTCAGTAATTCTTGGCCTCTATGGTTAACATGTATCAAACAAGTGTATATCTTCGTAGCCCTTGCCTGTTTTCAGTTGTTGTATTTACAGTACATTTTTTCCTAGGTTCTTTTGGAGAATGGACTTCTATATTCTGTACTGAAGTTATTATATTTCATAATTATTTTCATATTATTATTGCAAGGTGGATGACTATAGATACATCTACCTACAATCATATACAATAAAATTGCATTTCTTTTTTTCTGATTGTATTCATGACAACTTTATCAAAAAATTAATATGCATTTTATGCATATTATATTGCTAGAGCCAATTCACCAATATGAAAAACAGATCATTGATAGACATGTACTTGTCTCATGATAGGATTATGTATATATTTCACTATTATAAACAATTATGCTCATTGCATGGATTTGCAGTTATGAAGGTATGAACTGCCCTAAAGGGTTTTCAAGACTTTTTGATATGAATAGAAAAAGATTACTTTATAATGGATAATTTATAAAATGTGCATTATGCCCCCTTTAAAATGGTCAGGATCAATATGTTGCTTATTTGTTTGACCAATTGTTGCATTATCAATGTCTTTAGAGCTCTTTTGCTTGAAGAACCCAATAGGAACTGCCCCCTATTGTTAAGTTTGAGGTCAAAGGACAAGGGGTCTTTGAGTACTTGATATCCTTTATAGACATCAAATTTGGTGCATTCGTACCTTGTGTGGAGGAGAGGACCCTTATTGGTTCTGAGGTCCAAAGGCCAAGGTTCAAACTTTCCTAACTCTGACATAAGATTTTGTCTATTCAAAATTAATTTGGTTGTTTATAACACTCTAAGATCATTTCAGTTTGAAAATATGAAATACAAAAATATTAGTAGAACCCATGTATGTTATTTCTTTTGAAATTTTAGTCTTGTACCAGTAGAAGCAAATTAGATTTTGATTTTTGATGGGTCTGAGATAGAAAATACATGTTTTAAATTAGTTGGACTTAAGCATTCGAATTTAAGTGTTGCTTTGAGGTAAATATCTGTGTTTTTGTTAGAATCGCTTCCGTTTGGGGGTGCCAAGCAGAGAATGAGTCTGCGGAGTTGTGAGTATTTTTACGTGGTGCATGGAGAGCCTCTTTCTCAGTCTGTCGCAGTCTCTGTCTCGATCTGGCTGATTCAGTTGTCCTGCTTACTTCTCAGTCCAAAGTCCCCCCCCCCTTCACATACGTTATTTTTATTTTTTGTTGCCATGCATTTTGTAATTCACATTGCTTTGATATGGTTTTCTTTTTATTGCATCACTGCTTAATTTTTTCAATTTTCTTAGGTGGTAAAAGATATTAACGATTCTTCTCTATGTTCTTGACTTTCAGTCCTCTGAATCATGCACAAAGTGAGCAAATACATGTAACTGAGATGAATTTAGATGTAAATGAATAGTTGTACTCTTGTGAGAACCTGAGGAACAATGCTGTATTAAATTTGCATTTCTCACTGTAAAAAGTTAAAAAGTGAAATGTGTTACAGTCATACACACAGGATTTTATTAATTTAAGTTCTTTTTTTTTTCTATTTGATGAAAGAAGTTTAAACATGTTATGGAATAAGTACACTGTATAATAATGATAAAGATAATATATTTCCAATTTTGGACCCTAAGGGCATACAAGTTTACAATTATTAGAAAGAAATTCCTAAATAAGAGACTACACATACAAAATAGTCCATACACATAATTATATGAATGTGCAGCAGTTGGGTAAATCCTGCGTATACATGTAAGTATATATCACAGTGATATACTATATATAGCTGAAGTCTAGCATTATTTCAGCACAGCTGTATGGTGTGGCATCCCTGTATATGCCACATAACCACATTGCATGTGGCATCGAGATGCATTTTGAGTTTGATATACTGTAGTTATAAGTTGTTTATTTCATATCAACATAATAATATATACAATTTTATGATACGCATGCAAGTGTCCTATTATAATAGACCATCATATCAGTTTTATTTTTACCATTAGCGAACTTCTACAAATGCATGCTCTATGTAAATCATTGGAGAACTCTTATCAAGGTGTATTATCATGTCTTGTAATTTTACATCATTGACATATATATATTTTTTTTATATTTTTTTCTTAAAATTACTTTTATCTTTGATAAAATTCCAGCTTAACTGTTGCAGCAATTCTGTACTTGCTTAAACCTGAATTATGATAAACATGCAGTTTTTACGCAATTTCAAAACATCTGATAAATCCTATCTTTTGTTGTCAGTTATATTAAAAAAAAAGATATTGTTGGAATTGTTTTATAAAACAAAATCAGCCAACTGCTGTTTTGTCATCTTTGCTAACCAAGAAAAGTGGATTTTAAACCCCTGGCTAGAGAAGATGCTGTTTTATGTTTTTGTGTGTGTGCGTGCATTTATTTGACGATTGTTTGAGGCTAAACAATACTCCCTGCTCTTACAGTGCAACAATCTAACCAGGCCGCAGCCAACGGGGCACAGCCGGGACCCCCTGGCTTTGGACCACCCCTCCCACCCAGGAAGAAACCCCCACCACCCCCTCCTTCCTCTGCACCCAGGCCTGGGCATGTCAGAAACAAGTAAGACTTTGATTAACAATATACACATGTATTGGTTAATGTAACCATTTGTTGCCAATTCTTAACAATCAGTCTTCTACCAAGCTGAGAAATGTTGTTGATTTTAATATTAATGTTTCTAGCAAAGTACTTGATAGAGATTACAGAGGGCAAAATAAATATGGCCCTGGTCATTTGGACAGTGTAATCATTTATGTATATTGCATGAAATTAAAACAACCATAATTTGTGTATCATTGAAGATCGGAAGGGAGTGCCATTGCTGTGCACCATCGAACTCCTTCAGACCCACCCCCCAGACCGGCCCCACCAGACGTCAGAAAGACAATTCACATTCCTGGGGCCCGGGGGTCTCTCCAGACAGGGGACATCACTAACAACAATAACAACAGGCAAGTCAGATGTAGATTCGCTACTAAGTCTGAACAGTCAGAGATACTGGGCTAAGTCAGATGTAGACTCACTACTAGGTCTGAACAGTCAGAGATACTGGGCTAATTCCAGTACAAGTCAAAAATACATGTAGGCTCAGTAATGAGTTGCTCTTTGCAAAATCCAGAAGATTGAAACCTGTCTAGTCATAAAATTTTTCAGAAGGAGGGGTTTATGAATTAATTTTAGAATGCAGAGTTTGAATTGGGCATCAATCAGTTATGAATTAGTGAAGCTCAAAATGAATAGTTGGATTATCAGTTAACATGAAATTTTGAATGATTTGATTGATTTGTTTTAATGCTAAATTTGACATTGTGTATAGGGCAAGTCGGCCACGAGTTGGATCAACAGAGTCAAGACCAGGAGGTGAGAGAGAGAGAGAGAGATTTATACTTATACAATAACTTTTATGGAAATGGAGTTTAAATTTACACAGAATAATTCATCCTATTTTAATTGATTTTATATTTAACTGTCTCTTTTTTGTCATAAATTGAATGAATTGTAACAGAAGTTGTCACTTAATAAAAAAAACAAGTACCGGTAATAAATGATGATTTTTTTTTTCATTTCAGATGGTAGTCCAGTTTTACCCAGCTCCCCAACCTATGGCAATAATGAGACTCCTCCCTTACCAGCTCCTAGACAGAAGGTAACTGCAATCACACCCAAATCACTCAATAAATACAATTCCACCCCATCTATCTGTAATTCTGACCCACACATATTATTCACAAATGCAAACTATTCGCTGTAGTCATTTGCAATGAGCTTATTAAAATGGCATTTCCTTAGCGCAATTTTTTTCCATGTGCCATTCATTTCAGAAGAAGGTGCCCATTGGACAGAAGTGCCAGGCAATCTATGACTGTGAGGCTGATAATGAAGATGAGCTGACATTCAGGGCGGGAGAAGTGATCATCATTGTTGGCGAAGAGGAAGAGGACTGGTGGGTAAGTGAACTCTTCATGTTAGTGTCCTCACCCACACATTTCACACGGAGGGGGTCTGTAACTGATGGGTAAGTGAACTCTTCATGTTAGTGTCCTCACCCACACATTTCACACAGGGTCTGTAAAAGAGTAATGTAAGAAGATAGGAAGTAGTTCAGTCAGCTGTACTTTCATGTTAGAATCCATACCTACTCATTCCATACAGAGTGGTTCTGTAACGGAGGTAATGTAGGAATTGGATTGGTCGAGAACTCCTTTGTATGTTGGGATCAACAATGTCCCGTTCATTCCATACAGAGAGATTCAGTAACAAGGGCGATATACATGTATATGAAAGCAGAGATTGAGTTATAAGTTGAACACCGATGTTAAACATCTAAACAAGATTTTATTCAAAGGTGGGGAAACTGGTTGCCTAAATTTATCCCGAAACTTTGTTTGTGCATACTGTAATCCATTTATTTCATCTCTATTGATTGTGATGTTTTGACATTTGCACTCCCTACAGGAAGGAGAAATTGACGGTGAGCCACACAGACGAGGAGTATTCCCCAAAAATTTTGTCGCCATGAACACTTGACAACATCTGAGCTAGTAGATAGTTACCATGGACACGAAGCACAACTGGTTACCATAGGGACAAGTTGAAAGGTCTTCCTCGCTCCTCCATTACTTTGTTAAACTATGGGCACCGATCAGTGTTGCTCACTTAATCATGTCTCATACATTTAGTATTTATGGCCTTTTTGCTCATTTATTTTGCCATATAATAATAAATGACTGTACTTGTGTAACTAATTGCTGATCTTTAGATATTACTTGTAATATTGTTTCTTGCACACAGCTTCTCTGATATTCACTGAGATATTTTTTTGAAAAGTTCAGATTCATTTATGATATTCAAATATTGCTTAGATTCTTTAAAAATAATGATATCTAGAGGTTTTTTGTATGATTGATACAAACCATGAAATTTTCTTGTACTTAAAAAATATCCTAGTTGTCAAAACCTGTTATATGGTCATGTTAGTTGTTTGCTATTAAAGTTTTTGAATTTCTGTCCATGCAAAATATAAGCCTATTATAGTAAAGTGCAATAAATATAGAATTTGCCAAATACCATTTTACAAAAAAATTCCTTATCCATTGATTGTAGACATGTACAGTATAAAATGTATTTTTCCTGACCAGGAGAAAAATATATATATCACTCATAAATTAAAAACCAAAATTTTAAATCCCTCCCTCCCCCCCCCCCCCCCAAAAAAAGGAGTAAGATTTAAAACTACCTGGTACTCAATTCCACTCCCTCCAAAAAGAAAATAATGAAAGATCCGAAGTGCTCTGTTGAATTTTAAACCTGTTATTTACATCTAGTTAAACAATGTTATATCTGATTGTTATGAGAAAAGTTATTGTTGATAAGTGTTATAAATGTAACGAATAACGACCGAGTCATTGTAAATTGATATTACTAATCTATTGTGATTATCTCTCATTCCCAGTGCATTTATTCCATGTGATTAGTCAATTATAAGATGTCTCCATGTACATGTATTATGAGTGTATTTTGTATATAGCTGAATTGTGTACACAATATTTGATTTGTTTTATGTATATATACATGAATATTTAGCTATTTTGATAGTGCTGTTTAATTTGCTTAATATATACGGTAGTCGTTGGAGATGACCTGAGAAAATGGAACATTCCATTTACACATACTGTACGTTCAGTTCGTTGATAAGAGATTGGTAATATTTAACAAGAGATTTCTGTCCTTTCTTTGCGTCCTTTGTCTGTGTGAAATACTTGATTGGATTGACTTTATTTTTTATTTTGGTTAGTATGTAGTTTCATGTTTTTACCCCTTAACAGTAAATGAGATTACACAGCAAAAAATCATTGGCTTACCATAGAGTGCAGCATTGAATCCATTTATTTCAGAAATCTAGTTTATGATCAAAATCTAAGTAAAGCACTAATTTTTTTTTTTTACTGTCATGATCAAATTCGCAATTTTTCCATTGATGTTAATGCTAGCAATTTAAGAGATAGAAAACTTTACTTCGTACTTCTAGCTTAACTCACGACTAATCAAAAACAACTTATCTCAGGATGTTTTATCACTGCTGTATATTGTTGGAAACCAAAGAAAGTGTGTGTTCAAACTGTTTGTTGATTTTTTTTTTTTTTTTACTGCAGCGGACATTTTTGTTTAAACACCTTCATGTAGAATCGTTTTGACCCAAACTAAAAATTACCTGGTTTAGTTTGCACTGTGTGTGAATTTTGATGTACTGTCTTAACTTGAACTAAATTGTACTTGTAGCTATAACTACTATTTCTAACACTTCTTTGTGCGACAAAGTGTGCATTTTTGCTGCACAGGTTGATGCAAAAGTTTTAAGTAGCAATTATGTTTAAACAATTTTTTTAATCCGATATTGCTTGGAACTGCTGCTAAATAGTGAAGAGTAAAAATACATTAACTTGTATGAACTGTAAAACGGGTAAATCGTCTCTTGAGTATTTTCTAGTTAGAGGGTGTTCTGTGTTAAATAGATGATGTGTATTTATGTGTATTTTATAGTCGTGTAGATAGACAGCAATAGTAGATAAAATGCATAAAATATGCAATGGAAGAATGTTTATGATAAAAGCCAGACAATGTGGGAATGATGCTGTTAAATTAAGGTATAATGAAAGAAGGAACGATAACTTTTATCATCAAACAATGGGTGAGTTGTGTTGAAATGACATTCCTCCCTTCATGTTACAAGTATGTTGAAATTCTTCATTTGGTATCAAACCTCTTCTAAAACAATAAGCATTATGAGGGAAAAATTTAGACAAACATACAATCAAATTCAATATATTGTGTTTATTCAAACAAAACTCTTTTCTAAAGTTTTTGCTCCTATCAAAATAAGAACTAAACCCTATGATTGAGTGGCTTCATTTCAGTAGGGATTTTATGTGTATATCTAAAGCACATTTTTCAAGCAAACTCTTAACTGTAGTTTGGCAGCAAATTTCTTCTCTGTATAACAGCAGTTTCTGTGCAATGATAGATTTAAAGGCTCTTTGATTGCTTTAATAATGAAATGGAAAACCAAAACCCTCCAAAATCTACCTCTCTTTGCAATTAATAATTACATGTTTTTTTTAGTATTGAAATTTTAAAAAAAGCAGAAATGGTGAATTGCTTTTGAAACATATATATTTTTTACAGAAATCCAAGTTTCAAATGTTTATGTAATATTGTACCTGTCCAGAAAAATTATATATGGTCTTTGCTTCTTTTTTTCTGATGTTCAGAAAATCTAGTTTATATCAATCAATATGTTAAAAATGAAACAAAATTTCTTTGACCAATGATTTTGTTTCCTATTTATAAACTAATGCCAGTTACATACTGTAAATTTGTAGTAGCACCAGGTCCATTTACTATCATTTTCCATTTGAGATTTATAATGAAATTCAATTGCAATACACAGTCATGTACATGTACATAACCCAAAAATTTTATACACATATATATTCTTGCAGTTGAATTTATTTAGCTCCTTGTTTTGTGAATTTTATTTCTCGCTTCTTTTGGTGATAAAAGTAATCTACACACCAACATTTATTACAAACTGTAATTAATTACTGTTGTAGATAGGAAATATAATGGTATTTCAAGTATTTCTTTCATTTTGTATTTACATGTAAATAAATCCACTTGATGTTAGGGCAAAACGTTCACAATCTGTAGAATATTTGTCAAATTATAATGCTTGTTTCCAGCTTTTTGGCTCCTATTTATAAAGTAATTTCATTTCTTTATATCCAACAAAAAATTTTCACAAATATTCACTGGCAACGATTCCTAATGTTTGCATTAGGCTTCACAAACCATTTCTTAAGCAAGACATCCATCCAAGTTCACTGGCAATAATTTTTATTTTGATGTTAGTATAGTTTGTATATACTGTAGCAACAGCATTTCTAGATAGCAACTCAATTTATTTTACATGTGAAATTAATTTATAAGCAATAAATCTTTGTGTTTCCAGAAGATTTGTAGAGAAATTAGTTAATAGGACCAGAATTTTCAGATATGGACTCGGCAACCATTTGAATGCAGAATCTCCCAGCACTATTTTTTGTGCAATACTGCCAATTCATTAAATCTCTAAATGCTCAGGTGAACTTGCATCAATATTAACTTTTTTAAAAGTACTTGCAACGCAGATACAAAATTACAGTGTATTATATGCATGCCTTATCTACTGTTGCTTTGGTTATTTTTTTATTTCTGTTTATTGAAACCGTTTTATGATATCACATGTAGACTTACCAATGTGAATAAATACATTGTCAATTTCAAACCACATTAAACTGTTTCAATGCTAAATGTCTGTGTTTTCTTTGTTATTAGTATGGAAATGTTATTAACTATGATTATAGGAGAAGCTTATTTAAAAAATGACTCAGTTTTGTCCCTTTATAAGCTCTTATGAAAACTTCATCAAATCCAGCATCTTCCGCAGACATCAGGGGCTGTATTTGAGCTCACCAGAACCACTTGGCAAATTTTGACCAAACTTGTCGGAAGGCATAAATGAGTGAAGGGCGATTCAATTTTATTTTTATTCATACCATAATTCCTGAACGTCAAAGAGGGTCTACAATAAGGTAAAGGAAAATAATTTTACATGGAAATTAGAAAATAATTCTGAAGCAAAAAGGTCATCATTGTTTTTAATTGATAGGAGAGCAGTAATCAGTGAAGAAAAGTTAAAGTTTTATACTCTGACCATTTGACATGCCATTGTGTTACATGCAATGATATAATTGAGGCAACAGGATGTTGCTCAGACAAGCAATGTGGCCCATGGGCCTCTTGTATGGGATTTATTTCACATGACAAATGACAGGCACATGTTTCTGTGATAAAATTAACCCCAAAGTATAATATGTTAATAGTCTTACTATAATACTATGGGGTGAACTTTTACAAAAACAAGTACCTGTGAATTTGTCATGTAGCAGAAGTAAATCCCATACAAGAGGCCCATGGGCCACATTGCTATCTAAGTCTAGCTGCAGGTCTGTAGCTCCCAGTCTAAAAAAATTCGGATGGACGACCTGGGAGCTACAGTGCCGCCCATTGAAAAAATTGTATATTTATTGCGCACCAAAACGTGTGCTAGTTTTGGACTGATTAACCCTATTTATATGCAAATTCTGTGAAAACAATTACATGTAGTACCGTTAAATTCTTCATGTAATTGTCTCTTTACTTGCCTCAGACTTTCTCCGGAACACGCTACTGATCTCGGAAAATCAAGTATGTTAAATTTACTTCAAGATCGAGAGTCGCCAGTTTTGCATGTAAACAAACTGCACCAATTCACTTTACGGGGCTGGTGATGGAGTTTAAAAGACATCAGAGGCATGTAAAGAAATGATATCGGTAGTAAATTGCATTAAGAATTTATTGGTATTAATTGCTTTCACAGAATTTGCATATATATAAGGTTAATCAGTCCAAAACTAGTGCACGTTTTTGTGCACTAAATATAAATTTTTTAAATGGGTGGCTCTGTAGTTCCCAGGTCGTCCATCCGAAATTTTTCAGACTCAGAGCTACAGACCTGCAGCTAATCCGAGTCATAATGTCTCAGACAAAAACTTAAAATAATGCAACTATAAAACGTTTTTCATATTGTTATTGTTTCCTTCTTACATCCATCTGTGATTGTGTTTGTTTTGCGCAGTGTTCATGTTTTGGATAGCCAGGTGATTTATTGTTAGTTAAATGGTGGTGATGTGTAGTTCTCTCATTGGTCAGTCAGTAATACTGGTTTATTCAGTCAGCAATTCCACGCAGTTCATGCTTTCGCAGCAGTTCTACCAAAATCTTAGATCAGGATAGCAGGTCACAATTTGTTTATCTTTTAAATATTTCATTGGTTGGTTGATAAAGTAATTGTTCAGGCATCATTTTTGGCAATTATCTTGATTTACCAAGCTTGAATACCCAAATTATATTTTACTGAAATTTTTATCTGAAATATATGCTCTGGTATGAAATAAGAGTTATTGCCCTTTATACAGAGTGCAATCACAATGTTATTATATGTGTTTGAGAATGAGTTTTTCAAATGTACATGTATTGGTTATCAGTTATAATACTGAACACACATAAAACTCTTGAAAGTTGGAAATATATACAGTTAGTGCATGGATCTAAATATTTACAAGTCTCACTTTAAAATATAGAAACTACAAGTGACTTCAAATAATACGTTTATATTTGATTACTTAGAAATTACATTCTTTGATATTTTGTCCATCTCAAAGTAACTTTTTTGGTCTTATCTTTCTGTCTATTCCTAATAAAAACATTAATTCCTATTAATAACATCCATCTGTTGTTGATGTCCTTTTTCATTCAGGAAACATAAATACACTGTAAGAGTAGCCCAAATAAACCCATGCTTATATAAATCGTAACTAAAAAATAATAAACACAACAAAAATTCATTTGATAATGTCAATAAATATATTTCTCAAACTTAACAGTAAGTTGTACAGTAACTGTAATAAACATCTCTCTTTAAACAGAACACAATCAAGCTGCTTAGAGTTTAAAGCACATTAGCATAATCATAATCCGTGGTATTCTTTATGTTTGATGATGGCCTTTATAGCACCAATCATGATTATATCTGATATATTGAACAGTTAATTGATTTTTTTATTAATTAGTCCTTAGAAACGTTAACTCAGGGGATCCTCGAAAATATCCGTAACATCCGTTGTTGCTTTCTTTGGAGCCTCTGTTTTCTTCTCTTTCTTGGCTTTCGGTTTGCTTGCTGGTGTTGCTGCAAAAATGTCATCTTAAAGAAACAAGAAAAAGTTATTCATTAAAAAAAATTATTGAATAAAATGTAGATGTAGGTTAATAGGCAACACTATTTTTGGAGATTTTGATGTAAAGTAAAACTATACATGTAGACTGTCATAAGCATAGTTAGATGATTCTCAAAATTTAACTAAAGGCAGACAATGTCAGGAAACAAAGAAGAACTTAAGCAAACACAAAATTAACTCAAACATTTAGAAGATGTTTTTATGATTGTACTTTTTTTTTCAGGGGGGGGGGGTATTATAATTCCATTCCAAACAGTAAATTCAATTCTTTTTAGTCAAAACTTTATTTGTAATTGGTCACTGGTTGCTTTCCCTTAAATCCACAAATTTTGATGAGTGCACAGTTCAGAAGAGTGAAGTTATTTTGAACCCATGCCACTCACCATCATCATCTTTGAATAAGCTTTTCTTCTCTGTGGTCTTCTTCTTCTTCTTCTCCTTTGGCTTGGCTGCTGGGACATCAGCAAAAATGTCTGTGTCGTCCTTAAAGAGGTCCTCATCCTTCGTCTTGGATTTAGCTTTGCTGGACTTCTTGCCTTTTTGAGCTGGTTTACTAAACAAATCCTCCTCCTTGAAAATTGAAATTTAATGTGAATTATAAAATACATGTAGTTCACATTAATAAAAATTCATTTTTGACAATCTATAACTTATATCACCACATACATCAGTACAAGTTTGAACATTTTCAAAGCCTAAACAGACTACTAGTTCTTATTGGATGAAGGGTACACATTTTTAAAATGATATACAAGATTATATCGCATACAGTATGATTTATTTATTTGGATGCTTCATTAATCTGGACTGAAAGGCTAGAAACTCAGGTATCCAGAAACCCAGGTATCCAGAAACTCAAGTATCCTGATCAAGCAGAAATGCCTATACAATGTACATACAAAAATGTAATAGAACTGACCTCTTCCTGTTTTTTGTCATTGGTTTTTGTGGTAGGGGCTGGCTTTTTGTTCAAAGAAGAATCAGCAAAGATGTCATCCTCCTCTGGAGTGGTCTTAGTTTGTTTGACTGCAACAAATGTGAAATTAATTGAAAAATTGAAAGAAAACAATGAGAAACTAGAGCTGTTCATCCTCCAGTGTAGCTTCTTTTGAATCAGTGTCATATCGATGATGTGACCTTGACTTTTGTCAATGACATCATGTCAAGGTCATAACCCTCTGGTCACAGGCCACCTTTGTGCCAAATATGGGCTTCTAATATTTCTCCACATATATTAAGTTATAGACCTGACATTATAGTTGAGCTGACAGATTAGTACAATGATTCCAAAATTCTTTTGAAACCATATAATTATGTACATGTATTTAAGTGTTGGATGACCACCACAATACATTTTTAGATCTTTATGATTCATGATATTAATCAGTATCTGTTGTGTTGATACAATATCACTACCTTCAACTTAGGTCACTTACCAGGTTTCTTGTTCACAGATGAATTGGCAAAAAGATCATCATCATCTAGTGCCGGAACTTTAGCTTCAGTTTTAGATGATTCTGATTTCTCATCCAATATTTTTTCAAAATCACTCTGTTTCTTAATCTTGGGTTTTTCCGCAAATAAATCCTCGTCCTCATTTTCTACTGGTGCGGCGGACTTTGGTTTCTCTGATAAAACGTCCTCACCTCCATTCACTATTGCACTCACATTGTTGCTATCTGCCTTCTTTTTGCTGACAAACTTTGAGGTATTTTTTGTGGAACTGGAACCAAAAAGGTCGTCCTCCTCATCTTCATCAGTCTTTGAATTTAATACACTAGTAGGTTTGGCAGAATCGGAAGCTGCTCCCTTTGGAGCAGTCACAGGGCTGAACAAATCATCATCAGTCATGACTTTTTCTTTCTTCTTACTGGACGAAAAGAAATCCTCATTCTCCTCTTCCTCCACGTAGTTATCAGGGACAGGGGGTGGGGCTAAGAAATCATTCACAGTGTCAGTCTCACCCAGAAGGTCATCATTACCAAATAAATCAGAAGTAGGTTTAGGTACTCGACTCTCTTTGGGTGGAGACTCCACTTTAGGGGGCAGAGCTTCTGATGGAGCAGAGGCGGAGTCTTCTTCAGTACCGACAGATGGCCCGCCTCCCTGGCGACCTTTACGACTTGGAGGCCGCCTCTTAGCCTGAATTTTGGCACGGCTCTGAAACAAATGTAAATTAAAATTTTAAGCATTTGTTTTCTTAAAATCACATAACAGGTAACCAATATATTTGTTGTACTTTTAACACCTGTTTAAACTGAAAGTTAAACATAATTTAAAGTCTGTTTTCTACTCAGCAAGTTTCTTATTGTTCTCAAAAAGTGTAAAGAAGAAAATAATGTGGAAAATCAACTGGGATACACTGACTGACAAACAGAAGAATAGACAAAGAAAAATACATGTATGTACATATGTTCCATCCGGTACGGTATAAATAACATAACTTAATAAGGCCTTTATCCTCGGTTTCAAAAACCACAAAGTTACCTTATTGGCACTGTGTAGCGTGTTGGCCTGGGCGGGGACATCAAAATCTACTGGCACCGCCTGTGGCTCTCTGACAGGTGGTGCTGCTCCAGGTAACATTGCCGCCGGGTTTATTGCAAGGTTTGCCTACAAAACAGCATTATAGAAGGTCACTTCTAACAAACAGCATCTCTTTACAAAAGTACTTGTTTATCCCAATTTTCATAAATGAAAGGTATTTAGTCAATTGTATATTGCGGTTATTTTCACAATTACAGTTTTTGCTCTTTTCAGAATCACTTTTACATAATTGCAAACACAAAAACATGCAGAAATTATGTCTGTTATTGTACATTATTAAAGTTTTCAATCGTAAAATATAACTTCCGCAAATATTTAGACGATTTCTTTAAAAAGTTTGTGACACATGTACAAACTAGATACGATTACATGTATTTTGTACATCTCATATGAAAAAAAAAATTATTGTAGATTTCTTCAAATCACTATATTTAGACAGTAATTTATCTGTGAATGCAATAAAATTTGACAAGAACATTTTTATTCGCCTAGATGTACATGTACCTGTAACTTGCCGATTTTACCAGGCAATTTGTTTCCAACAGAAACTGGTGTGGATGAGTCAGATTTCTTCTACAGAACACAAATGCAGGCATGCATAAATTATAACAAAAGCACTAAGTGTAAAAACTAACCATGCCACTAAAAGCCTACTCTGAACTGAAAATCTTGTTTTGTGATATGTGCAAACAAAATGAAATCTCTAAAATACATTGGTTAAAAAAAATCCCAACAAAACAAACTTTTTACATAAAATACAGGTATGCAATAAAATATAGTTTTTTGAACAATTTAAGGACACATGAGACATTCCTCAATTTCAGATAATTTCCCTGAAAGATTATTCGTTATTTATTTGCATTTAAACATGTTATTACCAGGCTATTTTTGAAGTTAAAGAATATTTTGGATTTTCCATATAATGGCATACAAAATGCAACTGAGTGATTTTAAATAAAGTCATAGTATATTTTTCCATTGAAACTATTTATTTAAATACAAAAATATCATTTAACACAGAACATAATTGTGGAATTGCATACATGTAATGGAAATTTTCTTATTGTGGAGGTAAGAACCTTAGTAACTCATACATTACTTTTGTAATATAGCAAACTTGAACACAAAAATCACAGCAAAAATAAGTTTGAAATACATTAAAACTGAGCATGCTTACCTCCCCATCTCCTCCT
The DNA here is from genome assembly GCA_020458035.1 of Magallana ariakensis. NCBI lineage: Eukaryota > Metazoa > Mollusca > Bivalvia > Ostreida > Ostreidae > Magallana > Magallana ariakensis. The sequence continues at coordinate 15,901,973 of CM035818.1, read as the reverse complement.
GACAATGGAGAATCTATTAATGGAAACGGTGTTTGTAATTAGCCGTCAAATATCGTAAGTTACATTCTTGCATATATTTCTTCATTTTTAATTAAGTATTTCTAGGAATGTAGCATACTGCAGAGCAATTTTGCTTAATTGTCATTCAATTACCTACATGTACATCATACTTGATAAACTGGACATTAAAATGTCTTTCATTTTTCCACTCAAAGTGCATTTGAAAGAAGGATTAAGTTCATGGTAATTTTTAGTAACCAATATTGAAGAAATTCATTAAAACCACAAACACATAAATGATGTTTTTACAGTGTTCTGAATTTGAGACTTTAAAATCTGTCATTATTTGAACCTGTTAAATTCAATTTCCTTTTCTGTAATTTAAAGAGATTTTTGTGTTAGAATGAGCAGGTGCTTGCTGCTATGGTCACTTACCTGGTACTGACGCTGATTTCTTGCCCAACCCAAATGGATCCACCCCACCAAACATGGAGACTCCGCCCACTGGTTTACGGGGTGAGGAGCCTAATGGAGATGACTGGGTCTCTTTTTTCGAAGGTTTGGAAGTCGAGGAAAACAAATCCTCATCCTCGTCGGACTTTGGAGACCCAAACAAATTTGGTTTTTGAGATGTTTCTGATTTGGAATGCTTAAAATAAGAGAGGATTCTATTAGTTAACCACAATGTTATTGAGCATGGTCAAGTCCAATTCCGTCTTTTAAGGAGACTGGTTGGTCATGAAATTAACCATCAGATCTACCTTAAATTTTTAGAAATGAAGTTTTAAGCTATAAACTTATCTTTGGTAAAGTAAAAGTCCATATATATTAGCCTTGAAATTTATTTAATTTCATATATCTTTATATAGAGCTCTTTTTCTTAAGGAGAATAATATAGTCTGAAAATGGCCGCTACCATCTTAATTTAATGATAAACAGTAAATAATTGTTTTATCTTCTAGTTTAATTCCTCAAAGAAAGACATATCTTTCTTGTATATACACTGTTATCAATAGTACTTTAAAAAGTTTAAAAGTTGTTTGTAAATATCATTCAACATGAAGAACTGCGTAAAACAATTTTCTTACTATTCAATTATTAAAACATCTGTATTGTACCATTACCAAATCATTCTGCAAAGTTTGTAAAAGTGGTCGTGTTGTCAAATGAGAAATTTACATGTCACTACACATTTTAATGAATAATTGAATTAAATGATGGATATGGTTGTGAAAGGAAAACATGGGTTTCACTGAATAATTTCTTTCTATTCTATAGTTTACGAGTACTTTATCAAAGTATCAGTGGATGGTTTGTGTATGAGTATACTGAGAGAGTTGCTTGGGGAATCCAGTCAGCTTTTTACCCTTGATTTGGAAGGAAGGATGGGTTTAGAAGTGATGGAAGGTTTGGATGGTTTGGATGGACGAGTTGTGCTGAGGTTTGTGATAGGAGCTACCAAGAACATGTCATCTTCTATATCATCTCCAAATAATGGATCAGCTACAAAAAAATAATCAATCTTTAATAAATAGTACATATTTTGAAATTTTTTCTTTTAATTTATATTTTCATGAAAATCTTTATTTTAAGGATAAAAGAGAATTTGTTTTAAATAAACTGTAAATATTTCTCTAAGTAAATTTTTCTTTCATCATTTTATCCAAAAAGAAAATGTCATGAATCATTTTATTAAAAAAGAAAATGTCATGAATCATAAATGAAATTTTCTAAAATCCCTTCATAAGTTTTTTTTTTATCAACCAATATTTTTGTTTATATGTTTTAGAATACATGTATATTTATTTACAGCTTTAGCAACCCTATAGCATAATAAAATGTAACATACCTGCTTTAACCTGTTTACTAGGTTTGGGCGAGTCCAATGGAGGAGGTTCTGGTCTGTCCTCATCATCAGAGTCCTTGACCTTTGTAGGAGGTGGGGTCACTTCTTTGTCCTTGACCTCATTCTCCTTCTTCCCTTTGTTCCTCAGGGCGGCCATTGGGTCCATTCCCCCAAACATGGACACACCTCCTATTGGCTTTTTGGGTTTAGGTTCTTCTTTTTCTTCAACAACCTCCTGCTTCAAATGTTTGATTCTAATTATCAGTTTTTAACTAATGAACTTGTTGTTAATGGTTATAATTAGATATAAACAAGCATGTGAAAGAACATGATTTAATGTTCTATTCTAAATTTTATTCTGTTTCCAATATTTCTTATTACCATTATCTCACCCACAATGTAATTACCATACTTTGAATATCGGTATGAGATGAAAGAGAAGGATACCTTTGGAGGAGAGCTAAACATATCATCCTCTTCATCGTCATCAAACAAAGGATCTGCTGAAAGTGACAGAATTTATTCATGAATATTAAAGAATCTGAAAGCAATAACAAACAACTATAGTAGCCCTTATGATACTTATAACAAAGGGAGAAATCAAAGCCAAACAATTTTACCAGGTTTGGTTTTCTTCTCAGTTTTGGGTGCTTCCATCGGAGGAGGTTCAGGTTTATCTGTGGTGTCCTCTTCATCAGAGTCTTTGACCTTTAAAGGAGGTGGGGTCACTTCTTTGTCCTTGACCTCATTTTCCTTCTTCCCTTTGTTCCTCAGGGCAGCCATTGGGTCCATTCCCCCAAACATGGACACACCTCCAATTGGTTTTTTGGGTTTAGGTTCTTCCACCTTTACAAAGACAATTATGCAATCATTCAATTATTTATTGTATTAACATAAGAAGACTGTAGCTAAAGATGAATAACTGTAGAAGTACATGGTTTAACTTTAGGTGTAACCTAAAATGAGTCTGCTCTGACCTTCTGTGGAGCATCTGTGGATTCTTCCGTTGTCACTCCTCCAACCGGTAAAGATTCTGTTGGCTAAAATCACAGAATTTCAGAGTTTTATTGTATAAAGGTAACTGATAAATGAGGTTTATTCCCATTTCACCTTAGTTAGCTCTAAGTGAAGTAAGGCAAGGTGGGAACTTGTATAAACATGCCAATACATAAACATGTATGTATAAAAAAAAAAATGCTTGCTTCTAGATAAATCAACACCAAAACAAATATAATCTGTTCTAGCTAGATGTTAAGTTGTTGACAGAGTACCTTAGAGGAACTAAACAGGTCATCCTCCCCTCCGTCAAACAGGCCACCTGATCCTTTGGTTTTGGAAACAGGGGCATCATTCTTAAAGAAAACAAAAATCAAAATATAACATGCTGAAATCGTATGTCTTCTTTCAAATCTACCTTAGTCAATGAATGATTGTTGAAAACTGTTGAACACTGGGTATAGAAGAAAGGACCTTGATTCAATACCACTACGTACCTGTTTTGGAGCAGCCTTTGGTTTATTAAAAATGTCCACTCCAGGGGAATCCTCCTCCCCAAACATGTCATCTCCATCATCAAACAATCCCTTGGCCTGTCAACAAAAATTAACAGGATCTTTTAGTGACCTGAATACTCCATTTCAATGTTAATTGGTTCAATCTTTTTTCTTATCATTACATTGTCTGTAATCCTTCATTACCAATGCATTGTCATCTATTTTTGTCAACTTATTCATTGTGATGAAACCAGTATGACTGCATTTAGCCGATTTTTTCTATGATTACAAGTTAATTTAAAGAAAAAACATTGAAAATTCACAACATGTGGAACAATAAGCCTAAGGGCCAAAAATGGTCTATTGTTTGCAAAATCATCTTTCCCCTGCATCTAAACCACCAAGTAAACACTCATCAATTTCACAGTCTCCATTAAAACCCTCCTTCTTATCAAAAATACAGTATTCATCTATAGTAATGGTAAGAATGTTTGAACATCTGCTACAGGTAGGATAACCTCATCAGTATTGTAATATTTACCTTGTTTGTGGCGGCAGGTCTATAATATTTACCTTGTTTGTGGTGGCAGGTCTATAATATTTACCTTGTTTGTGGTGGCAGGTCTATAATATTCTCTTCGTTAGTGGTGGCAGGTCTATAATATTCTCTTCGTTAGTGGCGGCAGGTCTATAATATTTACCTTGTTTGTGGTGGCAGGTCTATAATATTTACCTTGTTTGTGGTGGCAGGTCTATAATATTCTCTTCGTTTGTGGTGGCAGGTCTATAATATTTACCTTGTTTGTGGCGGCAGGTCTATAATATTTACCTTGTTTGTAGCGGCAGGTCTATAATATTTACCTTGTTTGTGGTGGCAGGTCTATAATATTCTCTTCGTTAGTGGCGGCAGGTCTATAATATTTACCTTGTTTGTGGCGGCAGGTCTATAATATTTACCTTGTTTGTGGCGGCAGGTCTATAATATTTACCTTGTTTGTGGCAGCAGGTCTATAATATTTACCTTGTTAGTGGCGGCAGGTCTATAATATTTACCTTGTTTGTGGCGGCAGGTCTATAATATTTACCTTGTTTGTGGTGGCAGGTCTATAATACATGTATTTACCTTGTTTGTAGCAGCAGGGTTATAATATTTATCTTGTTTGTGGCGGCAGGTCTGTAATATTTACCTTGCTTGTGGCGGCAGGCTTCGAGGGGGCTTTCTTTGCGGCAGGTGCTCCAAAGATGTCACCCTCCTCTTCTTCCTCTTCATCATCATCAAACAGAGACAAGGCCGCTTTGGCGGGTTTACTGGTTTTTGTTGGTTCTGGCTTCTGAGCAATTATAAACATTAATTCAAACATAATATATTTTCCTATTTAAAGATTTTCTTTAGACGTATTTGTATAAAGATTTCAATTAAGAACAAGATGATTGAAAGGTTTTGGATATGAACCAAGACTGACTTTAAACTCTATGGTACCTTTTCTGCTGGTTTGTCCTTCTTGGGCAAAACATCATCACCAAACAGTGATACTCCTCCTGTTGGCTTCTTCTTTCCACTAGTGACAATGATAATCATTCATTTAGACAATTTTCATATTAAAATTATACATAAAAACATTTATTGTAAAAACCTGTTTTCTATATTCACAAACTCCTTTATCACCTTTCTGTTGGTTTTGCAAACAGCCCATCCTCTTCATCATCAAACAAGGCTGCAGGTTGCTGAGGTTTCTTTTTAAAAAATGTGAAATTCACTTTATTTACAATGCAAAATGGCACACTAATAAAAATATTTCACTAGGGTCTTCGGTTTCATTAGATTATTCATATATAAAATAAATTGAAAATTAATCAGCGGACTTTTAAGACACATATTTTAATAATTATAGAAGTTCACACATATTCACATTAATACAGCCATGAATTGAAAACTAGAAATGTTTCCATGTGTTATCAATTTGATCAGATTGATTCTGAATGCATTACTTTAGTCTGTCCACCTGACTCACCTTTGCTGCAGGTTTGCTGGCAGGTTTTGAGGAGAACAAGTCCTCCTCCTCTTCATCCTCGAACAGGGACTTTGTAGGTTTGGTTTTTGATTTACTGGAGAAATAAAACAATAATGTAAGCTGAGCAGGTAAATTAAAAAAAAAAAAAAAAGACATACTGCAAAAGATTCTCAATGAAGTAAGTTTGAACTTGACATTTACTGATGACCTTGACCCTATACTGACATAAATTTTGAAAGACTAAATATGAGGTCTTAAACTTTCAAAGCTCCAAATGCTGGCAGGAATACAGACCAAAATAAATATGCCCCTGACCTTCCATCTTGAGTAAGAATGAACAGAAAATCACTTACCTATCAGCCCTAGGTTTGGTTGGAGCGGCAAACAATGCGTCGTCAGCATCATCATCAAACAGGCTGTTACTGGACGGGCTGGGACTGGCCTTGTTGGTGACCTTGCTGACCCCTGCAGACTTAGACAGGGAGTTAATGGAGGTCACTGATTGGGTAGACTTGACACTGCCTGTTCTAGGTTTCTCCTCATCTGACCAATTATCCTCCTATCAAAAAAGAAGTAAATGACATTTTGAAATATAAAATTACCGTACTCACTTGTATACAACTTGGTATACAATATTCCTACTGTAGTAAATTTCTAGGATCAAATTCTTATCAGTTGTTTGAGTAGAGTACTTGTTTTCCAAAATCTAAATCTGTCAGTTCTTAATTGCATTAGGATGTGAAACACCTGGGATTTCCAGACATGAATTGCCGAGATCATCATTCTCTCTGACATCTTTATAAACTACCAGACTTATTCACCTCTTCTGACTCTTGCTTTCTTTGCTTCTTTATTGCAGCTGCTAGAGGGTTTGGTCCCCCTCCAAACATGGGCACTGCTCCTGGTGGAAGCTGGAGAGAGATCACACAGTTTCAAATAGAAATATACAGGTACAGGTGTACACAGGTGTATTCAATCAATCATAATTTTCAGATTTCTAAATGTGTATGTGCACAAATTCATGGTGACCCACATTTATAATTCAACTTTTCTCTGGTCATTGTAGATGGAAAGATCCATGAAAGTACATGTACATGTATATGATGACATGCAAAAAGTTAGATTGAAATAAAAAAAACTCTGACTCTCTATAAGTTTTTCACAATTATTACATATCTTACCTTTTTCTTGTTCTCCTTCTTGGCTGGTGGAGTTGTCTCCTCTTTTTCTGACTCCACCTTCTTGCTCTCTGCAAACAAATCCTCCTCTTCCTCTTCATCAAATAAACCTCCGCCTGCACCGCCAGTTTCTATGGTAATTAAACAGGATAAGAAATAAGTAAAAGACAAGGAATTAAATGTACATGTACATTTAGCTGTTAATTTAACCTGATAAATTATTCTAAGCTGAATACACTGCTCAGTCACAGAATCTTTATCTAACATTTTACAGTGTACACGCAATTTCTTCAGATAACATTACATAGTTACAAGTGCTGGTAAAACATGGGAAAAGTAACAAATAAACCATATTTAAGTTTCCACATTTTCTTACCCTTTTTCTTGGGTTTTTCAGTGGTTGTTTTAGGAGCTGCGGAGGCAAACAAATCATCTTCCTCCTCTTCATTATCAAACAGACCTCCTCCTGATGATGATGGAGCTGAGGATGAAGGCTTTTTTTTCTCTGCCTTCTTTTCACTTAACATGTCATTGTCAGCATCTTCAGATCAGAAACACATCATTTACCATACTCTCATGTTTTGATATTTCAAAGAATTACATAAAACGATAGCTGAATGTCTTAACGATTGTTGATCTACAATATCTTTACAGCATTTTGCTTGTATTTATGCAGTGTACATCGGGGGGGGGGGGGGGGGGGGGGGGTGTTTCCTGACAAAATGTGATTACACTATCCCAAATATAATTCCATAATTACTTGACTAATGACCTTAAATAATGGTTGACTGGATTATTCATGACACTAGCAGAAATTCAGATATTTACATATATACAGAACTAGAACTATAAACAAAACTTTGACAATATATGCATTTACATTACACTATTTATCTTTACAAGGAAAATTAAACTCACCCGATCCAAATATTGACACTCCACCTTTGGGTTTCTTGCTGCTGCTTGTCCTCTTTCTTTCCACGGGTTTCTCTGCACAAAAGTAAATATAAAGGAGTTGTCAGGTCTACACAAATAAAATAATATATCTGCTATTTACATACAGGGAAAAAATTGTCAGCAAACAGTGACAAATGATTGTAAAAGCCTAGAATTGAATTCACAGATTTACGGGTTAATCTGTCATGTTAAAGATACTGTAAACCTACTTTTATTCCCAAAAACTTTATTTCGCGATTTACCAGAAATAAACTGGTTGGGGTGACTTTTTTTGGCAATTAAGATGTAGAAAATCTAAAAAAAAAAGTTTAAAAGATATTTCAAGATTATTAAGCTGCGATAAAAACTCACGACCAGAAGGCTTTCACAAACATCACTTTAACTTTTTGCACACAAATAAAAGTTGATTTACAGTAATTCTTCAGTTGTTAAGACATACCTTCCTCTTCTTCCTCATCCTCTGATTCTACAATTTTCTTGGAAGGCTTTTTCTCTGGAACACTTTCTGAAAATAAGTCTCCCTGCAAAAAAAAAAGAAATTCAAAAAATGTTAAAACACCTGAACAGAGCAAATAGCTATATAAAACACTCATCAATACTAATTAAAATCATTTCGTTTTCAATTAAGATGATCCATAACTAAAACAGACATTCTACAGATACACAAGTACATGTACTTGCAAATTGTTATTTTTTATAAGGGACTAAAGAAGGATAATACTGATTTTAGAAACAAGGGCAATATTGATCAAGGGTCCAGTGTTAAAGAACATGTGATTTTAAACTTGGTGCCAACAACTGTTGTCATATACAGTCAAACCTCGTTATCTCGAACTAGATGGGACTGGTTGAAAACTTCGAGATACACGAGTTTTGAGATATCAAGGGTAAAATACTTAAAGTTTAAGTGTTTGGGACTAAGAAATCACTTCGAAATATCAATTGTATTCGAGTTATCGGTGTTTGAGATATCGAAGTTCAACTGTAATTCCACAAGTAGGTATATTTCTAATGAGGGAGCTAGAGATAGGCATTAGACACATTATACCAATATTGTCTTTGAGTTGCCTATTTATTGTAATTAACTCTGACCTCGTCCTCCTCACTGTCATCAAACAGTCCTTTACTCCCGGAGAACAGCCCTCCCTTGTTACCGAAGGGCGAGTCTTCCTCCTCATCTGCAGGAAATGGCTCCTCCTCTGAAATAAATGTATTTATGTATGTCATACATGCAGGTTTAAAAATAATTGCCACAAATCTATAAAGAAATAGTGTGCATTTTTAATAGAATTTTAAGTAAAGTTGATTTGTCATGACTTCCATGCAAATAAATGGATAAAAGAGTTTGGGTATGAAATGCAATGAATATTATACTAAGATTTCAACACAGAATCCCATTTTACCGATAATTTTCTCTTTTTTCTTGGACTTTGTTTTGGAGCTACTTGTCGATTCTTTCTTCTCCCGTTTCTTCTTATCTGTAAATTAAAAGAATCAAAGTCTGGGAAATATGCAAATGATTCAAACATTTTGAATCTTGACAATACACATTTATCGATTTGATCGCTTTTGGCTAAAATTCAGAATGTTTACCATAAACAAAACAATGACTATTGTAGTTATGGAAAACCTGGACTTAGACAAACAGGTCCTAATTTAGAAAGCCAATTGACTGATACAATCTACATGTGCGGATCTAGAGGGGGTTGGGGTTGGAGGGAGGGTCCAGATCCCCCCTTGAAAATGAAAATTTATTTAATTTACTTAGTAAAATTATCGCAAATATACCTCGGACCCCCCTTGGCAAACACATTTATCCTTCAGCCCCCCCCTTCCCCTGGAAAAATTTTCTGGATCTGCACATGATCTATACAGTGATTTCATTAGTACATGTGTACTGACCTTTAGGCTTGGTTTTCTTGGTTTCTTTGACTGGTTCCTCTTCTTCCTCATTTTCTTCTGCTGGTGCTGCTCCAGGACCTTTTAATTTCTTTGCCAATTCAGAGGCAAAGTCCAAGGGAGCAGAGCTGGGTTTCTGAAACCACAGAATTTGTCAACTAACACAATCCAAATCAAAAAGGGAAAATCAAAATTCCTTTTTTTTTGACCCTGTTTTTCATATCTGCATCCATATCGACCCCTTTTTGGCAAAAATAAGCCTTTACAAGTCAAAGTTCATGGAATTTTCCTGAATCATTGACATTTAAATTCATTAAACAGATGTTTAAAATGAGTAACGTTCCTCTTATCCTTATAAAAACTTATGAAGCATCAGAGGAACGTTCCTCTTCACCTAAACTAAAATCTCTACATTTCATCTGAGGAACGTTCCTCTTTTCACTTCAACAGAAATCTTGACAAGTCATCTGAGGAACGTTCCTCTTTTCACTTAATTATATAAACTGAAATCCTAACAAAGCATCTGAGGAACTTTCCTGACTTGAAATCTTTACACTGTATCTGAGGAACGTTCCTCATTTCACTTCATCTGAAAGCTACATAAAACATCTGAGGAATGTACAATCTTTCACATGTTGATTGTTTTCTTTTTACATGAAAGCTGTATAAAACATCCGAGGAACGTTCCTCTTTTCCCTTGAATTGAAATCTTTACACTGCATCTGAGAAAAGTTTCATTTAACAAAATGTTTACTTCTAAACCGAGGACTTCAAAACATTTCCTTTTTCAAGTATTCTAATCATTACGCAAAATGTGACTAGCAATAATCCTCTTTGTAAAACTTATTAAAGACAAATTCTATTATTATTATAACTTTCATGTTAAATACTGAAATCTGATTGGTTTAGACGCAGTTGACAATTCGTTCTCTTACCCTCAGCGTTAGCAACACGCTTGGCAACGGGTCGATGGAACGAATTGTTACATGCGCGTAAATTATGCGTGTACGGTTTCCCGTTAAATTCACGTCATTTCTACATAAACGCAGTAAAATTTTCTCTAAAATTAAGACATTCAGTATAATAAAATAAATACTGCCTGTTTGGGAGGGTAACAGTTGCAATTGACACCCCTCAAAAACCATTGTCAACCTCTGCTTCGCTATTTATATATTATTATACCTCAATATGATTATTTATATAACGCGTCATCTGATTGGTCTAGAGAGTCACGTGACAGGGCGAACAAAACGGGAATAAATATCGTGTCTCACCTCTTCGGAAATCTCGGGATTTTTCATTCCAAAGGTATGAAAAAGCCAATATGAGCATACGATGTTGATAAATATTATGAAGTCAATTTAATCATTTAAATTTTCTTTATGTCACAAAAACCAATTTTACTATATTTGATTCGAATTTATGAAGGAAACGAGAGACAATAACAAAAAAAAAAAAACAAACAATCACGACGTTATTGCTTTCGACAAGTAAAAAATTATTAGAAATCGACGTATTCTGTATAATCATATGTTGTTCGGTATAAAACAAATTTTATTGCATGAATGTTCGGGAAATATGACGATTTATTCCCCCAGAAAAATCATGTTTCCCTCGGGCAAAGCCCTTGGGAAATATGATTTTTCTTGAGGGAAATATGAAGATTTATTCCCCCAGAAAAATCATATTTCCTTCAGGCAAAGCCCTTGGGAAACATGATTTTTCTTAGGGGAATAAATCTTCATATTTCTCTCACCATCATGCAATAAATGTACAAATGTATAGTGTTACTGTATCACTCTTTCAAAATCAAATTGAAACATTGATTTTGACAAATTAAAAAGTAAATTAATTAATCATTCTTAAGGAGTTTCGGGGGAGAATGTTTCAAACATACGATTTCCTTTAATTTTTTTCCAGTGAAAGTTCAACTTATGAGTAAATTATGTGCAAAATATAAGGTAAATTGACAGGATAGTTTATCTATTTACCGCACTCAAATTTTGGGCGTATGTCCAAATCATCCCCGACATTTTATATAGGATTATATAGGAAAAAAGGGGTTATCATTTTCAATTTCATATGTAACAAAAATACAAACAAATTCGATTTTCTTATAATTTTCAGAAGGTTAACATATATAAGTAAAATTTTTGCCAAATTAAAACGAAATTGACCAGATGGTTTTTATGCTATCTGCCCTCATAGTTTGGTCCTATCAACGTGTCCTGGCAGCCATTTTACATAGGCTATAGAATTGCATAGAATAAAAGGATATATGCATATGTTAATGAATCAAATTTAATTCAATTTGTAATAGATAAAAAAATACCTTTCCCGTAACACAGAATATGAAAAGATTGTGTATATGTTTCTGATTTTGCAAATTATAATTTCAATCTTAATAATTGACGCTGCGAAAAAAATGAACGACGTTTATTTTTGTCAATAGTTATGTCAAAGTCTCAACTGACGTCATTGTAAGACGTTGACTCCGACGTGGATAACGTCAATTTTGAAGAAGAAGCGAAATAATTAAAATACTTCTGAACATTGTTCTAAGGATTCACTTCTTTAAAAATAATTTTAATGATAAGTAAATTTTCAAATTAAAAACGTTACATGATTACTTGAATATTTGAACATTTTACACTGCATTTGCGTTTTATGACATTAAAACTATTTTCTTTAATTATTGCGCAATACCCTGTGCAGAAGGCGCAAAACTTTAAAGCTGTGACTGACCTTAAGTTTACTGTCTCTATACCCCCCAAAACAAAGTTTGGGGGGTATATAAGAATCACCTTGTCTGTCCGTCTGTCTGTCTGTCTGTTCCCCTGTCTGTGCAATCGGACTAAAAAAAGGTTCTGCTTAAATTAATTATAAATAATTGATGTGCGATTGTCAACATTCTACTGGAAAACCCTGATTTTATTTTTAATATCTATCATGATGCAAATTGATATGATACATTGCGGTGGTTATTATTGCAGGGAAGATTTTCACTAAAGCCCCTATTGTACATGTAGCTAATAAGCAGAATTGAAATTTAGAAGACATGCTAATTATGTCACTTATTAAATCACTTGTTTAACAAGTATGCAAAATTACTCCTGATGAATTGCGGGTTTGCAGCTCATAATTTAACAATTTTAGATATAAAATCAAAAACTTTGTGTCAAGCCGCTGAAACAATAATATGATGTTGGTTAAGTAACTTAAGAACTGATGAAAAAAGGTGCACACACACAACGTAAACTCGAAGTCAGAACTCAAGCACATTATGAGCACTCAGTGGGAGCGCAGTCATTTGTTAAAAGTAGAATTTTGTAGGAATGCAGTTACACGCTGCAGGAGCTGAGTAGAAATCCCTTTGTTGCTGTCACATTTTCACCTTGTAAAAATTTAAAATACAACTGCACAATGTTTTTGAATTTCCCTGCTATCTCGCAGCAATTCCAGAAATATAACAATGTCGTGAAACTCTGGGGGAATGAAATCTGGTGTGACAGGACCTCAGCTTTGAGAAAACAATCAGGTTACCAGAAATTTGCATTTGTTAAATTCTTTGAGCTGGATGATAGTAACAAACATTAGGATGTAAAATGTTGAATTGCAGCTCTCATATGAACTGCAATCATTATATTAATACACATGTAAATTATATCTTACACTAGCTAACAATTACCCCCCCCCCCTTCCTAATAAAATCAAAACATACATGAGCTATAATTCAATAGTGTACTTGTAGTTTTGATAAATCTACAAATCTACCTCTGGTATTAAGGAGGAAATTTTAGGTAATAAAAAAAACCAACTCACTTTTTGGCTTTCTTGGAGTACTTCATGTTTATCAACTAGAAAATATCTAATTTTACTCCAGTATATCCTGTAAATAACTTCTCAGCGTGGTCAATAGAAATGTTATGACCTAAAGACTCATATTCCTCTGCTTCATTTAACGAATCTTAAGGTTTCTAATGTCATCGGCCATTTCAAGCTGAGTAACAACTTGCTGTTACATGCACATGCTAAGGTTTTCTATCAGATGTCAATCACTAACTGGATGCTGATAAGATGTTAGGGGTGTGCTAATAATAGTAACTGTGTGAACTTTGAGAACCACTGCTTTAGGAACAGATGCAAAAATGTGGTCGCAAATTTAATTTAAAGGATTAACACTGCATGTGTACTTTATGAAGCAGAATGGAAATATTGTTTGGAAAGTGCAGTTGCAAACATCACAGGATGCATCAAGGTAATAAATACTTTTATTACATGCAAACGTTTAAAATACATAACTAATTTTCTTTTGCTCTTCTGCTAATTCAATACAATCAAGGTAATTGCAAACCTAAAGCATATAAATTAATTTGATACAAAATCCTTGATTATCTGATATTTAAAATATTTATTGTAATCATCAAATTTTGAAAATGAAGTGCAAAATCAAAATATAATCATAATACAATGTAATGTTATAGGTTATGATGATTGGAAGTGACAAAATATTGCGCCTGGTGGATTTTGATTTGAAATCACTGCATGTGAATTGTTTGCTGGTCTAGTGGATGGGGAGCATTAATTTGGACAGAGCTTGATCGAGATGGAAAATGCTTGAAGATTCAGGTTTGTTATTCTTAATCTCATACTATAGCTGTCCTTCTGGGACTAATACTCCCACAAGGCTCTTTTGAAACAGTGTAACCCGCTAGCCACTTCTCATTTTACAGATTATCAATTTCCTCTACAAATGCTTATCTAAACCATTGCTAGGAAAATGGCCCTCTTGGGACAATGAATTCAGTATAACACGATTAACTCCATTTACATGATGTGAGTTTTAGATCTTACAAATCAGACTTTGTAAATAGGAAAATCATAAACAGATATTAAGTCACATGGAATAGAAACATGCTCTATTTAAGAAAAAGTTAAATATTAAATGTATAATTAATCTGCCGAAATGAATTGTCACACAGTTGTAACCTGTACAAATGTGAAAGGATTAATCTAATGAGTGCACAGGCGCCCATTTCACAAAGCATATTTAAGACTAAGTTATATCTTAGGAAAGAACTTTTTCTTAAGTTCATTACTTTTAAAGACAGGTAAATTGTTGTTTTAGGAACAAACTTAACATGGTGACTCTTTATGTTATATTGAAATGATTGATATGCACATTAAAGCTGAACAAAAATACTAGATTACGCATATCATTAAGACTTTTTCACTTTCTAATTTATTTAAACATATTTTATTGAATAAATTCAATAGGATTGGACAACAGGCATAGCCTAATATGTATATCCTCTCCTTGTAATACATGTATATCCACTTTGCTTCTAAACTGAAAACATTAGAACTATCAAATTATACATATATTTCTTCAATTAATTTCTTTGGTGTGGACTTTTAATTTTTACAATTTTTTTAGATTATCTTGCACGCGCAGATGGATAGCGGGTATATAGTTATAGCTAGTGCACTGTGATAATTAAATTATTCATGCCCGAGAATTACTGACATCTTAAAAAGGAATAAATACTACATAAATACTCAATTACATAATGACTGGATGATTTGTCCTATCCCTCAATGAAATAAGCTTTTCTTTTACGGAAAAAAATGTTAAGTGTTTTCTTCATTTGATTTTTTTTGTCGGGGGAAGGGGTGTAGGAGTGACCGCAAATTAAGTCGTTTAGGATTGTCGATGCTAAATCATCCATGGAAATGCTGTTTCATTCAGAAATTTGCCTTTTATCCTCGCTTCTTCTATCAGCCAAGATGCATTTATTTGCAGTATTTTCTTTTAAAACAAAAAACACCTCATTTTCAAATCAACCGTTACAAGCAGGCACGTAGCATCAGGGTGGGGGGGGGGGCAAACCCCCCTCTCTTCACTTTTTCTCGCAGCAAACATTTTTCTTAAATATACATATCAAAAATTGAATTAACAAGGAGTCAACCCCCCCCCCCCCCACTTTTTAGGAGCATGTAAAAAATTGAAGTGAAAGGAAGGAAATTAACAATTAACAACAGTGAATTGGAAGAAATTGAAGTTATAGGTACACTACGGTGGATATCTCAATAAGCATTTTTATTTAGGATTAAGCATATCTGTATATGTTAACACGGGCTATTTATAATGGACCAACTAGACAAAAAAATGCACTTGATCATTTATAAAGAACAACAGAAATTCTAGCAGTGACCAATGTTTTCAATTGATTCATGGGGTCATATCCAAATAATATTAAAAATAAAGAAATACTAGATGATATCCCGCGCAAGCGCGGGGATTAACAATAATTCACATATTATATTATATTCACATATTATATTATAATACAATGCTTAATATGTTGAACCAGGTTTTTTTTGTTCATTTTTCTATGAATTGTGTCCGAACTTTTTCTAAATTGCTTTTATTAAAATATTCTATAAAATTGAAATAAAAAAGCAACTGCGTGGCTGAAAATTTAGAGGAGAGGACAGGGATGAAAATCTAAGCTGAAATGGAGTATATACACATGAACATGTACATGGCCTTAATTCTTTTTGTTGCAGCTGACTGGAAAAAAATAGACTATTATCTTATTTCAAACCAGAGAGTGGGTGTATAGAGCGTGGTATCTCTTTTTAGAACTTTGTTCTTTATGTCAAATTTCACTTAATATTGCCCAAAATAAGAAATTTAGATAAAACACTGTCAACAAATTAATTTATAAGGTTTTCTAGAAATCTGTCGTGGTATAAAAAATGTATATGTTATTTAAAAACGTGTACGCACTTTTCGCTATAGTGTTAATTAGTCAACCCCATATTTTGGCATCCCGTTCTGTAACGTTCTTTCCATCAAAAATAAAATCGCGTCCATTGGCCCATTTTATTTATTAACCAGATGTCCGATCTGCCTACAAAGCATGGTGACTCATCCTACATTCTCCAACATGACGTTAATTAGCCAAACCGCGTTCTTGGTTACCCCGTTCTGGAAAGTTCTATTCATCAAAACAAAATTCGCACATTCAGGAAACGAATTGGCTCATTTTTTTATTCAACATTTGTCAAATCTCAATTCTTATGTATACCCGAAATAGGTTCCCAGGATATATATTTACTCTTTACATAATCATTCAATATTATTTCATTGTAAGTATATTTTTTGATGCAAACTCCCACTGACTTGGATCCGCCAAAGCGTATCCACCACCTTACTCACATATTTGCTATTTCGGGCTGGTTTATCGAAAATGAAAGTAGGTTTTTAATTTATCTTACAATAATTACTTATCAGATAACATTCAATTATAGCTTACGGACATCAACTCACACATGTTGAAATGCCAAAGGTGTGAGCAGTTACTCGGGTGCAGGCATTTCGAAGTTTATTGGCAAAATGCCTTAATTTATAAGTATAGATATGTACATGTAGCAAAAAACAAGAAAGATACTATGATCAATTCATTCTCTCTCAAATTAAAAATATACCGTTTTCAAAGAATATACCGGTTTATTACATAATTCTTATCTACTCCTGTATGTGTGAATGTAAAATATTATACAAACAAAATCTTAGGAACTTCCTAAGCTTGAATGATTTTGTTTAGCTTAACTTAGGTAGGGCACAGAGGTAACTGAGACTTTTGATGAAACAAACATAAAGTCCTTAGTATGACAAGTCCAAACGATGAGCAAATATTCTGAATATTTTACGCTTCTAAATTTCAAACAAAATAAGTTTGACCAAGCTCAATAAGCTTAAATTACTGAATTCTGGTATTTCCTTGCTGCAACATTAAATTGATAGGATCAACAGAATCTGAATTATACAACGTTCTTGTTTGATGTTAATAATAATTCCCGCTTTAATTAAGTGATGCAAATCCCATCTGCTCAGCTGTCTGGCTTAAAACAAATAATATACAGCTGTGAACCATTTTCATACTCAAGAGAATGACCGCCCGATAACAATAGCTTTGGGATTTGATATGAAGTGTTAAGATCTTCCGCCATCCAAAAAAAATTGCAATGATACCAATGTGTTTAAGATTAGAGCAGAAATTGAAGAGTATATTGATGTTTTGTAGATTCAAATCAAAGTCATGCTTATTTAATTATCCTGATGGATTCTGTAAATGTTTAAACATATTTAGGTATATAGGTATAAATATCCAAAGAGAAATATTTGTTGAACAAATCTCTCTCTCTCTCTCTCTCTCTCTCTCTCTCTCTCTCTCTCTCAAGTTAAGCAGGGAGAAACTGATGTGACCTTTAATATATATACTGGGTATTTCTTCTTAAAGAATGTCAATACTTAAATGTATGTTTTGAGAATTTATGTGTAATTAACAAAAAAAAGCATCACAGCCAGATCTTTATTATGAAATGAAATAACAGGAAGTTTTTAATTAGCAATGATGAGTTAAAATGCAAATATGTATCATAAATAGATTCTATAGAAGATCTGGACATCCCCCCTGGAAGGAAATCAATGGGGCCACAGAAAAGTTAAGAAGCCACCCAGCCAGTCAAACAGTATGAACAGAAGATAAACAGAACAGAAGATAAACCTTGGCTATTGTCAACCATGTATCAAAGACTGAATTAAGTGAAAGGCAGCTTTCAGGAAAATGCAGCTCTACTTGGGAACTCAATCCTGAATTTGATGGATGCGAGCTTTATGTTTTTAAAAATTATAAAAACATATGCACTGAGACAATTATTAATAAAGTTAAATTTTTAATTATATAAACATCTAATCTAATTACTAAATAAACTTGATATTGAATATTAAAAGAAATATTAAATTGGTATTCTTAATTACATGCCTTTGTACTTTTATTGAAAACAATTAATTATAATTTGATCTACAATACAAGATCAATTTTTTACACCAATTAATATACATGTATTTGCCGCTTAAAAAATACACAAGGGGCACCGATAGAACAGGCCGATCAAAAATGTAAAAAAAACAAAAAAAACAATTGTTTTTTGATTTGTTATTCAAAAATGCCATGATAAAAAAATATTTAAAAATTCAAACTCTTTTTACTTTATATCGAGTAATCAACTAAGAAAATTTTAGCTGATCATCATCGGGACTGAGCGATAGTCAAGTACTCGAGTACTTGTTAACATCCTTAATATTTACATAAAGTATAACATGTTTAAATGCTTATTTAATTTAAGATTATTATATTTCAACTTATTTGCTGTTTTTACTTTCAAATGTAGGAAATTGGAACATTCCTCAGGCACCATGTAAAGGTTTCAGTTAAAGAGAAAAGAGGAACGTTCCTCAGATTCTTTGTGAAGATTTCAGTTGTAGTGAAAGAGGAACGTTCCTCAGATGACTTGTCAAGATTTCTGTTGAAGTGAAAAGAGGAACGTTCCTCAGATGACTTGTCAAGATTTTAAGTCCGGTGAAAGAGGAACGTTCCTCAGCTGCTTTGTTAATATTATAGATGAAAAAAAGAGGAACGTTCCTCAGATTGAACTGTACGGAATTCATTTTAAGTGAAAAGAGGAACGTTCCTCTGATGCTTCATGAATTTTTAAATGGATAAGAGGAACATACCTCATTTTAAATGTCTGTGTAATGCATTTGAATGTCAATGATTCAGGAAAATTCCATGAACTTTGACTTGTAAAGGCTTATTTTTCGCAAAAAGGGGTGTAAATGGATGCAGATGTGAAAAACAGGGTCAAAAAAAAGGAATTTTGATTTTCCCTTTTTGATTTGGATTGTGTTAACTGTAATTCATAACTTCTAAAGGTTGGAATTAAATGTTGAGGAACCATCTTAAGTGTAAAAGTATTTTAATTTTCACATCCAAGATGTTATGGCCTCATGCATCCTCTGGGGCATGGAGAGGAAGAAGATAAGTAAGTACCCATGATGTAAATTAGATATTAGATATCTCACTGTTCAACAACTCCTGATTACATCTCCCAACTGAGTTCTGACATTCTCTTCCTTTGACTTGTTATTATATAAGCTAGCTTACCTTTGCAACAGGCTCTTCTTCATCTTCTTCCTCTTCTTCACTCTCACTGAGTTCTGACTTATTCTTCTCCTCATCTTCCTCCCCAAACAAATCACTACCTTCTGAATCAGAGTACTGCAAATGCATAATAACATTTCTGATCATAAAGCAGTTTAATATTCAAGTCAAAATTTCATTCATAAAATGTTCTTCTTACATTATATTTACCATATGATAAACTAACGCTTTTAATTCATAATTACAGCGAATTACAGAATACCGGTAAAGATTTCAATAGCTTGTTGGATTGCTCAATAGGGTATTCAATTTGGTCAGCAAGGTATCACATTAGGTTTAAATATAGGTCCTGTGGTTACTCAAGTGTAGATTGTTATTTTACATTCAACCCATTCATACTGCACAAAGAAAGCCTTTAGAACACTCTCTCCTATTGTTACCAGGGTAGTTATTCTATTCACAGACTTTAAAAAGAATGTTCACCTGGACAGCACTGCATGGATTCTAGAGCTTAATTCTACTTGAAGTCACTTTGATTTTTTTTTTCAAAAATGCAATTCAAAAGACATTTCTGAAGAAACAAACAAGAGAAAAGTATAACCTTAAAAAGGTAATTTTTCCTGAAAAATCATTAATGATATTGTGGTTCCTCAATTCCTGGTGCAACATACAGCACTAATAGTATTTTTGTGTTAAGACTGCTTACCCAGTAATTAGTTGAAACTTTTTATACCAATAATGTATGCTAACATAGAGAAAATATTCCGAACAAAAAATTCTCAAAATGTGCAAATGTTTACTTAATATAACTCACTTTATTGCTGTCATACCTGAGTGATCACATGACCTAGATTTAAACCTAATGTGATACCTTACTGACCAAATTGAATACCCTATTGAGCAATCCAACAAGCTATTGAAAACTCTACCTGTATTCTGTAATTCGCTGTAACAATTTATAAATATAGTACAAATAACAATCTTTAATAACATATTAAACATTTAAATTTTGTGTTTTCTTCTATAATAAAACTTTAAAAAACTGCACAAATTCTAACTTCAGTCTATGCTATTAAGAATAACTACTTCATGGGGTAAACCCCACATGATAATCAACAAATGTCATCTTTCATCCCCCCCCCCTCCAAATATATATTTTTTTCCCACTTTTCAGTGCAAAAAACAGTGAAAATTAAAGAAAAACTTTGCTGAAATAAGTTGAAAGAACCATTGGTCGAAATGAACTACAGTTGGAAAATGAGATCATAATTTGCATTGAGCAGGCCAAAGCTTTCAATATACATAGACTTGAGGAGAAAAAAAATATAAATACTTCTTGGCAGATGTGAGCAAGTGTTTGAACAAACTTGAATCAGCTGTATATAAATATATAATGTGCCCAATTTGGCTGACAAGTTCTTCCTCTTAAGAAGGAACCACTTGAAATAATTGCCATCTTTTGTATCCTGATTCTAAGTAAAGTTTAGACTGCTATCAGAAATATTCCATTCCTTGTATATCAGTGTTGCTTTTCTGGACTGTAGTAATTAAAGAGAATTTCTGGACAATGATGAAATTAAAAAACCAGTTCTCAATCAATGTTTTTTATGTTGACATCATGTTTCAAAACTGCAATAAGTTGATTCATCTATTGTAGCTAGACAATATTGTGAAATTGTATATTGTGTTGGAATAGAGGTGATTAGAGCAGTATTTTTAAAAAATATTAAAAATTGATTGGTGGGGGGGAGGGGGGTGATTACATGTCTTGGGAATAGGTGTGGGTGTTGGTGGTTGGATTTTGGATGGGGGGTGGGAGCCTTTTCTGCCTTCAGTGCTTTATAGGTAATAAACTTTTTGAGTTACCTCAACAGGCCGAGTTTTGACTGTTTTGACAGGTTTATCAGAATCAGATTCCTCCTCACTGTCTGAATACTAAAATTTAACATTTAAATTTTACTAGTTTATATAAATCGCAAACTGATCATTATATGTACAGGTACCTGGTTTCTTACTGTAGAGCTAACAACTCAGAGTTTAAAAAGCAAATAGAATTCAATAAAATATTATGTTTTTTTTAACACCTATATTCCTTTATCTACCTGTATACAGATTATGACTCATTACAGTTCGGCTGGGCTAGACAGTCATGTGTCTCCAACATATTAATACATGTATCCCATTATTACATAGAAGTTTTGGTGTCACTTTTTTACTGATTATTATTGACAGCTCCCATTGTAAAGATTTGGTTTGTTCAGTATATGTACAAGATTATTACTCTGTCTCCTTCCTGTTGTTGAAAAATTACTACATACACATTATTAGTTTTAGCCACAGTGATTCAAGAATGCAAATGTATTGTTACTGACTAAGGTTCCTTTTTTCTTCCCCTTATCTGATGCTTAAACATGATCACTAAATTGAATTGAGCTATATCATTTTTGAACATTCTCCAAATTCTGAAGAAATCCTTTGACATCTCTTGAACTGACATGACACCACTGTTGTTTTTAATAAAGAATACATTTTATTATTCTGTTGCCTTATGTGATATATTTAATTCTTTGGGGTTTTTTTCATCATTACACACAAACCATTTCATATGTATACCTGTCCTGCATGTAGTATCTTATCAACCTCATATGTATACTAAACTTGCACTGTCTTCGATTTCGTGAACTCAATTTTCACATTTCTTTTAATTTAATTTGCTATGCAAGTTACTTCTTTTTAAAAATTGGTTCGTTCTACAAAACAAGACAAATTGAATGAACATCCTCACTGAATATCATGTCTCATACATTAGTCATAGAAGACTTAGTCATTAGTCATAGAAGATATTACCAGTGGTTGATCTTTATAGCCTTTCTGACTTCCCATTCACCATCATAGACTCCATCTTTGGTTCACTTGTTTATACAACAATTGTTTATATCACTTGCTTACTCACCTCATCCGAGGACTCCATCGTCTGTCCTTTCTTTCTATCCTCTTCCTCCTCTTCTTCTTTCTCTGACTCACTTTCACTCAGACTGCCATGGTCACTCTCACCTTCTTCTGCAAACAACAGCATCAACTGCTTAGCTATTTATCAACCATGAAAATGACCCAACAACAGCATCAACTACTTAGCTATTTATCAACCATGAAAATGACCCAACAACAGCACCAACTGCTTAACTATTTATCAACCATGAAAAATGACCCCAAAACAGCATCAACTGCTTAGCTATTTATCAACCATGAAAAATCACCAAACAACAGCATCAACTGCTTAGCTATTTATCAACCATGAAAATAACCCACAAAATTCAAATTATTTCACAGTACTGCATTAGATGTGCGATTCATTTAATACAGTCTTATACCTGTACTACTTATCTTCAAATTATACTCCTTTATGTTCTGTAAATTAAGTTTGATAACATACTCTTATTTACCTATCATTCTGCCTATCCAATGTTGTTTGTTGCTCTAGTATAGATGCCCCCCATGACTACATATTGATATATGAGAATCTTTCCCAGTAAAATATGCTGGCTTTATCTTGCAGTCCAATGAAAAAACTGTAGAGTGTGAGATACCGGTAAATGCTATCCATGTTATTAATGTTTTTGAAAATATTTGATACATAATGTGAAATAAAAACACACTACAACCTAACTGCTGCTAAACTGAATTATTTTCAAAATAACATTTCTTCTATCTGTGCCAAACAGGGCTAAAAGATTTAATAAGAAAAACTTGTAATGCTTTGTGTGACTCAGAACTAATGCAATGGGGAAGACAAAAATAAGTCTAAGTACTTGTACCTAATTTCATTGTATGTTGGGAATCCAATATATGTATATTTAAACCAAAAAACTACAGTACCTGACTCTTCCTCGGCCAGACCAACACAATCGTCCTCCATGAATTTCGGGGTTCCAATCAGCAGGGGCAGAAGTCGATTAATGTAAGGATCCTGTAAACATAGAGAGAGGGAGAAGAAAATGAAGTTGATTACATTTCTCTTATCTCGTAAGTACATGTAAAGAGACACCACACACTTCCTCATAATGTAATAGTCAAATCTCACAAACCACTAAGGTCAAGGATTACAGAGCATAAACCTTTTTTCTATTTTAACATAAACAAGTTCTTCAGAGTCATTTTCTTTCCCTGATCATAGAAGTCTAAATGATATAAAATTGACCTTAGTGAGTGACCATGACCCTTGGAATGAATGATATACCACATTACCATTACCGGTACTTAAAATTGTAATGTCAATAATTCAAGGCTTGAGTTTTTAATTATTAAAGAATATTACAATAAAAGCCTACATTTATTTCAATTGTGGAAGAGAGCATATCAGTTTTTTATTTTTTTTAACTTATACTAGTAATCCCTTATAAAGGATCTACTGTCTGACCTCCATTGTACACAAACAACATTGGCTGATTCAGAAATAAAATTCATAATCACTGAAATGTTTAGATAAACCTCACAAAATGTACAAACCTCAAGAAGATTAGAGCTAATCAACTTAAGTTCAATTTAACAATCAGACATCAAATTATCTATAGCCACTACTGATAAATTTAAAAGCTCAAACACATTAACATCCCTCAGCCCCCCCCCCCCCCCACCCATCCACCTCAAATAAAAACAAAATTAAAACTGTTATCAACTTAAATCAGGAAAGCAAACCTGCTACCCGGTTTTTCACTTGGAGCAACCAATAGGTTTCCATACTAAGAAAAGCAGAGCCAAATTTTAAACCTAAGTACTGTATTAAATGAAAGTAGAGAGGAAACATAAAATCACTTCCTCAACCCTCACTCCTACCACATCACTCCAAGTTTCTAGTTTCTAATGAACAAATGAAGAGAAAATACAGACCTTGGCCTCCAGGAGTGGGTCTGTCCTGTACCCTGTCTCCTCCTCTTCAGAGTCAGAGTCTGCTACGTGACTGTCCAGCTGCTCGAATGCCTGGTCAATCACGTTGATTCCCAGCCCAAGGGCTTCCTTCACTTTGGGAATAAGCTCTGCCTCCCGCTGTTCCCGCGTTTTCTCTTTCTCTTCGTTTCCTTCTGCTGCCTTTGCTGAGTCTTCCTGGCTGACATCTTCATCATAAACCCTCTGTAAAACATCCAACACAGCGAATAAATAATATACTGCAATAAAAATTGGAATTGTACTCAAAAAGTATCATGATCTACTTTTATTCAATTAAAACATGTTAATGCTCCTTTTCTAGGATGTGCCTTAGTTCTCCCCAGTATTTTTGAGCAGTTAAAATTGGTATGCTTATCCTTTCATGTTGACATTTTTTTCTAAATACTACGGGATACTTACATTTTCCACAAACTGAGTATTGGCCAGCATGATGAAATCGTTAAAGACATTGTTTGCCCTTACACCAGTCATCTGAAAAATAAAATAATTGAAATATAGTAAGATACTGATATGTCCAAGAATGTAATGTAAAAGTTTCTGTTCTTGTAAATATAGAAGTGACAATACTTTAATTCATGGGTTGAATTTTGATCTTTTATAACACCTCTTAATCATTAAAACAACTTTTTATTACCTTAGAATCATGCATTAAACCATCCACTTCTTTCTCAATTTCATGTACACGGGAGATCATCTTTTGGGAAAAATCTTTCAAGTATAATAGCAACTGAAATAACAGAAAATAGAGTTAAACATTCTGAGAATAATTTCATATCTATAAATCTATATTAACGCATAACCATCATTTTCATGATGAATGTACCTCTGATAAACATGCTAATTAAATTGATTACAATACCGTTAATCAACTGATTATCAATTATTCATCTCATCAAAGAAAGACATTTTAAATCTATTTATTTAATGACAATCACCACATGTAGCACTTGATCAAGTCATACATATTAAGAGACCATTATCCATAATTTATTTATTCTTAAATCTGATTTGAATTAATCCATAAAACTGAATTTGACTTACTCCATATTGAAAATAATAAATGCCCAAAATAATAAAACCATGCAGAATATGTAAATGTACACTAACCACAAAATGTGTTTTAACCTGGATATGAAACCTGGGTTTGAGCTAATGGGGGTGGGGGGGGGGGCTTAAATCAATATTGATTCCTTTTTTTGGCCTAATGATCATTCTAAACCTTATAACAAGAAACAGTGCATTGATGTCTTACCCCAGCATCTCCCGATAATGACCAATTGTTGGCCTCCTTTCTCATCTCCTCTACACTCCATGGTCTCTCCCACGGTCTGCTACCTTCTGCTGACGTCTGTAAACATCAAATGAAAACAACAGAGTCATTTATTGTTTGACCATTGTAGCCAACACTAAACCTCCGTGTTTTACTCGGTTGAAACATTTCGACATTAATATAGAGGAAATTCGAAACTAAGCACCATTCATAAAATAAATGTTTGACAGATTTATTTGGTAAAAAAGACGCCAGCTTTAACTGGAGAGCATCTGTGGGTTGCCGAAAACATAATTATGAATTCTGTGATCTCAGAATAATTACCGAGGCAGCATTTGATGTTGTCTGCGACGTTTCTGGTGGGGGAGGTTCTACGTCCGCCATTGTTTACACTGAGAAAATGTCACATGATCAGGAGATGACTTCCGCTTTCTGTTTTGATAATCTTGTTTCTTGTTGTTGTTTGCAATAGGCATATTCTGTTATTCTCTTTCAAATAAATGTATAATGTTTGTATATATTGCAGTCTCTATCATTTTGTATTTTCATCACAAACTTTGTTTAACCTTGACATTTAACCTAAATGACCTTGCATAAAGGTACGATCTATTTTTAGCATCCAGCTGGCATCGTAGCTTTTCACGTTTGATTTAATAAACTTAGATGATGAAATAATTATTTTCAGTATTTTGTAAATGTTTGACTATACAAATAACAAAAAAATTATTGGCACAAACACAAACCCAATATATGCATTAACAGAAGTATTGTTTTTATTACACATCAGTATACTAGGATAATAGTTGATAATGCATCAAAGGGATGAGAGAAATAATGACAGACCAGTCAAGGATTCGAACCCTGGCCCCCTGAATCTCTAGTCAAGTGTTCTGCCAACTGGGCTATCTTGCACTTATATTGATCAAACTGGTCACATTCCTCCCCCTTATATTATCTTAATTCACTCGATTTCTTTCTCCAGGCAGGAGTTCACCTATCAGTTCCAGTGGTTGGTCACAGCACCAAATATATATAATGGGATGGGGGAAATAATGATGGACCAGACTTGGATTTTACAGTTACAGTTACACACGAAATTACACCAGATGGTGGTCTGAACTTTACGGGAAGAAGGATTCCAACTCAAGCCTCCTGAATCTCTTATCAGGTGCTCTTTATGGCATTTTGGGTCTGATTATAACATACATACCTTAATTCCTGCCGTACAGTACTGCCACGCTCCTACTAGCACTAGCAAGTGGGTTAACCCTTTAACTCAGTAGGTAGAGCATTGATTTTTTAACTGAAGGGTCCTGGGTTTTAGCTTAGTTTTGGTAATTTTTCATATTCTATTACAATTTAAATGAAAATAATTTCATAGTTTCTTGGCTAAATTCGTTTCTGTAAGATTTATGTGTAGAAGCAGGCTTCATGCACATTGCTTTTAAAGATGTTCGTTAAATTTTTCATATTCACTGTTGGCTCCAAATTATCCTTATAAATATGATACCAATACATAGTTACATAATGTATCGTATTGTATTGTTTGCTCAATGATGTACATGTAATCAAAATTACAACAAAATACATATTTTATTCATCATTTTAATAACAGATTACCATTACAATACAAAAACAATGGTGAGCTAATAATCTTGGTATATTGTAAATAATCATATTGCACAAAATTGAAAACTATTCCAGATTAAAACTAAAAACTCACAACAGATGCACATGATGTACTAAATCATAAATAGTTCATAGGGGAAGCTGAAGGCAGAATTTCTTGAGCTTGTTTGTCATTCTGACAATCTTCTATGAAAATATCATTACACCAAATTTTATTTAATTTGGAGGCTTTTGCCAAAAAAAAGTTCTCCATTTATATACCCCTTGTTATTGCAAGTCAATTCAATATCTGCCCACACACTTAACTAAACAATTGTCGTTATTTCCCTTGATTCAACACCCCAGCCTCCTTATCATCAAGCAACTCATGAAATGAGATTGGGGTTGGTGAAAATCTTACTTCTAATTTATAGGGTATTTGATTTATAACTTTTGTCTCTTGAGGTTAATTTGTGTCAAAAGATTTTTTTTTAATCAAATGTCTCACATAAAAGAAAAAAAAACACTGAACATTGTAACAAAGTCAATAATTTACATCTAAAAAACAGGCTCAAAAATATTGTTACAATATTCAGCTACACCAAAAAGGCGGCGAGGTCAGGTCAAAAAGGTCATACACTCTAAAATTCTACATGCATGATTGTATTATAGATGAGCATATTGAGATTTGGATTAATTTACTTAACAATAAAATGCTTTCTTTGGTGATTCATGCGGGATAAGAAGGTAGCGACTAAAAAATTATTTAAACATTTACATAAGCCGCACCACCGGTTAACATTAAGTATTTTTTTTGGCAATGATCACTACCTTCATAATAACCTGTACGAATCATCAAATAAAGCATTTTATTGTTTATATTTACATATTTTTAACAAATTAATAAATTGATCTTACCGGGTAAATAGAAAGAAAAAGTAACTACATTATTGTTAATGTACATCAATACGTTAAGATAAAAGGAATACATGTAGCTATCTTAATATGGGAGTCTGAGTCTGATACACATGTAAAGCTGAGAGTAAAAGTACTACATGTATAAGAATGATCGATGTGGTAAAGTTTTCAGAGAATCAGTCACAACCTCAATAATATCACAACATTCATATAAATAAAACAAATACTGTGGGCACGTTTCTTTTTCAACTTTCAGCTCGTAGCGATGTAGAAATATATATTGTACCAATACTATAAAGCTGAAACCTGTGCATATGTAAATACATGTTCTTGTACAAAATAGATTGCCCTTTTATCATTTGATTAGTAATACTGGCCATCAGAAAATAAGAGTAAGACAACCTATGATAAAAAATATTTCGATGCATCCCCCCCAATTTTGGGAGAGGAATTAAGACACTTTGTATAAAATATCAATTGTCACCTATGAAATATATGATCATCAAATCGTATCTGATTGTATAAACGTTGGACAACATAGCTCCATCAATAACAAAATATGTTTGACTCCAAAAACAGTGATACATAAACATACATGTATGTGACTACAAACAATTGATTAACAGCGTTTCTGGGACAGAAAGGCAGAACTTTCTGAAGATTTACACTTTGCAAGAATTCCCAGATCGTCTCAGTTCATATATCCTTCAGGCCATCACACAGGAAGTTGGCAGTACAATGCCCCCCAGATGGCGTGTGATCAGGTAACCACGAAAAACGCCTGGCTTCAATTTCCTCTGATGGGGCACAGTGAGGGATTTCTGCAATTAAAAGATTGAATATTTATACATGTACAATGCAACTCATTTCATTAACAAGTTGTGTGTGATAATGATGCGAGCTTAGCATTTGTATTATAGTCCTTAAAGGGACTTGGACACGATTTGAGCTCAATTTTTTCAAAATTTATTTTTTCATTTTTAATGTCTAGAATGGTCAATATGGATGTTTTTAATGCTCTATTAAAATTTGAAAGTAAAATATCGAGTTACAAGCAAGTTTCAGAGGTTAAAATTCTTTGTTTTGTAAACAAAGCTCGAGTCTTGTTATTGTTTACATATGTCTTGAATTGGTAAAAGTTTCAATCTAATGTTGCATTTTGTTGTTGATAAACTTATTTATGAACACATTTAATAAGTTTATCTTGTTTCCACCAGTTATTTTGTCAAAGAAATGGTAATTTCTTTACTTTACATTATTTGTAAACAAATATAAGACTCGAGCTTTGTTTACATAACGACTTCTTTCCTCTGTATCTCGCTTGTAACACGACTTCTAACATTCTTTTGGTAAATCATTCAAAATACACATATAAACTATTTAATACATAAAAATCAAAAATAAAATTTTCATCTGAAATCGTGTCCAGGTCCCTTTAATATGAAAGGGACAATTGTGTTCCCAGCACACCCCTGTGTATAGTACCTTCTTTGAAAATACTGTATGATTTGTTATTTTATACCTTTCAAAAGATTTCACTAACTTTGAATTTACTTTATATTCATAACACATATACTGGTATAATGTAAACACCATTTTAAATACTAGAATGCTCAGTGACTGTTCACTGAAGACATTTTGAGGGGAAATAAACTGGGAGTAAAAATTCCCTGCCTACAGTACAGACAATACTTAAGCATATTAATTATATTTTTTTTCAATGCCTTGTATAAGATACAATATACATGCATATGCATGGATTTACATTTTATAAGACCAACAATATTAGATCATTTGGTATATGAACTTTTTTCCTGAACACTAAAAATCTCATTATCTGATGTACATGTAAATAAATGAATGTACATGTATCATGCCACAGTAAATTCTTACCTTTCCCCATCAGTGCATCTTTGACAGCTTTCATGTTTTGTAAGCATTCTTTTGATGCCTTTTGGTGGTCAACCATTGGCTTAGGATAATCAACACCCACAATGCACTTTGCTTTCTGCTGCACAGGAAGTGGAGCTTTCCAGGGCTCAAACAAGTACCTCAATGGCATGTCTTTTAATACTGGTAAATATCGCCTTCAACAACAAATATAGGTAGTATTTAGATACTTGTAGACAGATGCCATAAAATATGGAACCTCATAGAGCATAATGAAGCATAAAATAGATCAGTATGTACATGTATTAATTTGTTTATGTATGGTATACAACTCCTACATGTACATAAAAGAGACCTCTCAGATCCATTTAGAATTTGACAGTCTAAATAAATCTTCACAAATACATGTACAACAATACATACATGTACATGCGCATTAGAAATCCAGCTTTTCAGGTAATATTTCAGAAATCTTGTTTAATAATAATTGCAATTGCAATTTTATATTCACTTTATTTTGATTGTCATGGGTCTGATTCAAGAAATTAAAACAAACCGAACATATTCCCCAGAGGGATCCATGCGCTTCCCATATCTGACAGGACAAAAACAGTTAGGGCATTGGAGAACCTTCTCAAAAGCAGAACTAGACACCCACATCCAATTTCCGGCACAAACTGACCAATCAGCATCCAGTAAATATTTATAGAACACCTGTCAAAACCAATACAATACCTTAAAAGGCAAGAGCACATCCCGGTACATATTTTCCCTAAAAGAAAGCTCATACATGTATTTCACTTGTGTTCAAACAAATGTATTCCATTTTCACAAGAAGATTTATGCATGCTTTATTTTCATATATTATTTCTCTGATTCTTTTTAGAATTAAAGCATCCAGTTCACATAATTTCATATCTGATAGGTAATATTTCAATGAAATATTTTATATCATATATTATTTCTATGATTCTTTTTAGAATTAAAGCATCCAGTTCACACAATTTCATATCTGGGCTGCGTTTTACAAAAGAACTTAAGACTTACGACCAAATTAATGTATGCTAATTAATCACAAACTAATCATTGTTTTATTCTCATGGATGTAAAATATAATTATTGGATTGAAATAGTTGTAAACAAATGGTTTTATATAAATTTTATTTATTAAATATCATTCTATCATTTTAAGTTCTTTTGTAAAATGCAGCCCTGGTTACCTTTAGCCCAACCTCCCAGTTCAACCAAAGGTCACCTCTGGTCAGGAAACAGGACACAGCGTGGCGAGCAACATGGTGGACCCACCCCTCGTACCTGAGCTGCTTCATAATGGCATCAATCCATGGATACCCAGTCTCACCCTATCAATAGAAAATCAGATATAGGCGATCACTTAACAAACACCTACTGTGCCACTGTAATACAATAAATCTTCATTTTATTACATTGAAATTTTCAATATTTTAGTACCCATTTTTTTTCCCTTTGTTTGAAACAGCAGATATAAAATTTGGTCTCATGGGGAAAAAAAATATACATCAATATATATATATATCAACAAGTACCTGGGTCCATTTTTCCTCATGCTCTGGGTTATCATACCAGGGAATGTTGAGACAGATTGGGTTGGTCTCCATCTTGTCATAGTTGATGTTGTTAACAGCCATTGTATAGAAGTACTCCCTCCACATCAGCTGAGCGGACAGGGACACAGGTGCCCCCATCGAAGGCTTCACCTTAAAATGCAATGCAGTGGATCTTGTATTTTGCTGAAAAATGTTTGTAGAATGTGACCAAATCATTTTTAAAAATTATTCTACTCTACAAAATTAACACTTGAGACTTCACAATATCCATGCAGAGACGCTCAAATAACACACAGAGGTGATATTGGTTTTATGAGCGCTGCTTTTTTCAATATACTTTTTACCATACTTAACCTTGCAGGTATTCTTCACACAAAGATTAAACTCTGACATTATGTGCTGTCAAGTTTGTAGTGCTGCTGCCTTGAATACATTTTCATTTTTCACAATTGTTTCAATATCAAATCTATTGATACAAATGAGTATTGTAAACCGGGAAATATTCGCCCCCGTTTTATTTTCGCCCCTTTCGCCCTCGTTGTCAGAGGGCGAACTTAAGACTGGGCGAATTCTATGTTGCAAATAATATCTCTGTTAACACAACTGCATCTGGGCGAATTCAAGACGGGCGAAACTGTTTGCAAGTGTAAAAGGGCGAAAATTACATGGGGTGAAAATAACCCTGTATACAGTACTTTCTATTAAAGATATTTTAGTTATACAGATATACATTACCAAAATACCCACAAATTTTGATAATTCAAGTTTATCATTTCTTTCAGTTCATAAACATTTAAAAGCACCTCTTTAAATTTGTCGTGAATGCTCCAGTAGAACTTGCGGACAGATAGACACCCGAAGCGTAGATGGGCGCTGAGACTGAGGGGTGGAGACAGGAGGTCTGGATGATATTGATTGGGCATCACGTAACCGTTCTCATAGGCCTGAAATTCCAAGATAATCAGTTTCAGCACAAAGCAATGCTTAGTTCATAGATACAAAAAAAAAGAAAGAATACCTTTCGTATGTACGAAAGACGAATAGGGCCACATAAAAAAATATTTTTATCTCGTAATAACGAGATCTTTTCTCGTAATTACGAGATAATTATCTCGTTATTACGAGAAAAGATCTCGTTATTACGAGATAATTATCTCGTTATTACAAGAAAAGATCTCGTAATTACGAGAAAAGATCTCGTTATTACGAGTTAATTATCTATAATTACGAGATCTTTTCTCGTTATTACGAGATAATTATCTCGTTATTACGAGAAAAGATCTCGTAATTACAAGAAAAGATCTCGTTATTACGAGTTAATTTTCTCGTTATTACGAGAAAAGATCTCGTAATTTCGAGATAATTATCTGGTTATTACGAGTTAATAATCTCGTAATTACGAGATATATATTGTTATAATAAAATACATTACAGTTGTTTTTTGATTTATTATTGTGAAAAAATACATACACAATAAGTGTTCCTCGTTTACCAGAATCCTAGCTTCCAAGTCGATTGGTTCAGCCTTTCAGTCTATTTTGGATTTTTTTCCAGAAACGTTAATTCAATTTTTATTATTTTTAAATAACAACGATCATAATTTATTGATTTCTACATAGAAAAATCGGATTTGATATTTTATCTAATATGAATAAGTGGAAAGAACTTCATGTTATTTTCCACGTATATTACAACTCGACTCCGAAGTAAATACCAAGTAGTCCTAGTCATAAAAACACAATTCCATTAGTTACAGAGAACTATTAGTCATTTGATTTATTTATCAATCTGCTTTGCTCCTCCTTTTGAATTTTTTCTTTTAACAAATTTAATGAATTTCTTAATATATGTTCATTCATTTTACATAAAGAGACTTAGACAGTACATGTAGAACAATGAAATGCATCATTTTATATAGATTTTTTCCCGTAATAACGAGATCTTTTCTCGTAATAACGAGACAATTAACTCGTAATAACGAGATCTTTTCTCATAATAACGAGATCTTTTCTCGTAATAACGAGATCTTTTCTCGTAATTACGAGATAATTAACTCGTAATAACGAGATCTTTTCTCGTAATTACGATATCTTTTCTCGTAATTACGAGATCTTTTCTCGTAATTACGAGATAATTATCTCGTAAAAACGAGATCTTTTCTCGTTATAACGAGATAATTAACTCGTAATAACGAGATCTTTTCTCGTAATTACGAGATCTTTTCTCGTAATAACGAGATAATTAACTCGTTATAACGAGATCTTTTCTCGTAATTACGAGATAATTAACTCGTAATAACGAGATCTTATCTCGTAATTACGAGATAAAAATATTTTTTTATTTGGCCCTATTCGTCTTTCGTACGTATGAAGTCATATATGTATATGTAAATTGATTTAACATTATTTTAACAATAACTTAATTCAGTATTCTAAAAACAGCTAGACAAAATATTTCTTAATGAAATAAGGAAAATTAAATCACACTTAACCAAAAGTAAAAGATTTTAATTAAAATTCTGTATAATGAAAAAAAAGAGATATCAAAGTACTGATAGTACTGAAAAGCGCTAACCTAGCTTGGTTCTAAAGAAAAATTACTGTATGCAAGCTTAGTTTGAAAGAATTGATCTGATTTTTCTACATTTCAGCTTCATCACTGCGTGGCAGTCCCTGCAATGATGTACGTAAGCCCCGCACATTAGATTCACAATAGCCTGTACATTAGATTCACAATAGCCTGTACATTAGATTCACAATAGCCTGTACATTAGATTCACAATAGCCCTTGCAACTAGTGCGGAAATCCCTGAAACTGGTTCCCTAACCGGTTTAAATGATGTATTTTTCTGCGCATAAGGGGCTATGCTTAGCGGTTTAAAAATTACTTAGGTTTTAAAAATACCTTTTCTTCGTGTTTCATTCGTATAGCCAGCAATTCCAAGGCTTTTGTTTCCCCTCCAAGCCATTCCACAAGCCTCTTATTCTGCTCTTCACATTCTGGTCTCACATCTGCAAACAGAATGAAAGATTGTTCACAAGTATCTCCAGATTGCTGTGAAAAAGAAAATGTTTACAGTAAAACTGCACACAAGTGTCTCCACATTTTTGTGAAAAAGTAAATTTTTACAGTAAAACTTCCTCTCTCTATTTTTTTTTAATGTAATAGCAGAAGAATTGCGTGGTAACATTTTGTTTGAGCTTTAAAATGGGTGTATTTTTCTTGTTCATAAATCTAACATCTTTCACATGCATCATCAGACTGTCAATTTAAAACAGCGGACACTGACACAAAAAATCAATTAATTTTCATGAAAATTTGTCTTGAGGAAAAATTGTTTAACATTAATAAAATTATCAATTAATGGTATGATTTTTCTGAAAAAAGCTCACTCAAATTCTCCAAAGTGGGAATTCCAAACTGTTTATCGTGATTCTGACTGACAGGCAGACTTATGTCTGTGAAATCTGGGTCCTCAACTGGTCTCGGAGGGGGTCCAATAGTTGAGGTCACAAGGTTAAATAGGGAAAAGGTCAAAGGTGGGCTACCTCCATTGTTCTCAATTATTCTATAAATCATAGAATAAATGGATGATCTTTAATCAAATTGCATTTTCTTTTATTCTTAATATAAATACCTTTTCAAGGTAAATTCTTTAAACCAACTTTTTGAAACTTTTATTCACAATGACTTTGTTTAGCAAATACATGAAACAAGAGATAAATAAGTTTTCTATGCTAACTTATGGTTTTCAAGTTGTTTAATTTTTCCATTCTGATTGCATTCAAGCTAAAACATCAAAGGCCGGAATGGCCACAAAGGCTTCAAGCTGACATTTAATTTGAATTTCTGTACTAATAGTCGTATATCAAATAATATAAGAATAAAAAAGTAAAAGAATTATGTTTTGTGTTGCTTTTAAAAACAAAAAACAAAATTGCGAATAAACGTATCTAGTGATTTTGTTGCAATTAATAAACACGATAATGCAGTTGGTTTGGTCGAGCATTTTAGATAACACGTGTTTTGGAGAGTGTGCCCGATAACAAAATAAATTTACACATCAAATTTTATTTTTATCGGGCACGGTCTCCAATTAAAATGTAAGCGATAAACTTAAATAATATTTAGTGAATTTTTACACCTTATTGTATTCATCCGCCATTTCTTATTTAAGCAAATTTATACTTATGCAATGAGGTGTCAATAATCAGGGAAGCAAAGTTGGGTTTCTGTACACAATTTAGTTGAATAAATGGAATAAAAATCTTGCAATACGTTTAATACTTTAAGGAACTTATTTCTTATGCGCATTTAAAAGGCTGTGCAGAGCATGAATTTTTGGACTATTGCCAATCCAGACGATCGCTAGAAGGCTGCCGAGCATTAACTCGACGCCTTAAAAATGTGAGAGTCCAGGTTTTCCATATTCCTTGTAAATGTCTGTATGACTTACTCGTAAGGATCCCAGAGAGTATGGGACACCTTCTCTACATACTGCACATTCTTCTTGTCCAGTAGTTCTCTCACCAAGCGGTCCCGCTCCTGCCAGATGGGTTCAGGGTCCGCCTCAAAGGTCACCTTGGTCACTCCCCATTCCTGTGTGGATGATTATTCATGGCATAAAATGGGGTACCTCTTCAATGAGGATTTTTGGGGCTTTTTTGTTTAATGGAATGAGTAGCTTGAGAACAAAATTTAGTCAGGCATGTTACAATTCTGCAAGAATAAGTCATTTTACTCAATGAACAAAAATGATCAGATTTTGCCTCTGATAAATTTTGAAGTCTTTCTCTAAAGTCAAAGCCACTATTAAAAAAAAACCAAAACATGAAACCTCACCTCAATCAGTCTTTCCAGTATGTCAGTGGGTTGGCCCTGGAAACAGTACAGTCTGGTTCCTGCTGCCTTTAGATTCTTGTCCAGATCCTGCAGGCATTCCAACAGGAATCGGAAACGATTGTAACCTGCTGTCTTAGTTCCTAAAAGAGAGACAACAATCTTTTAATAAAGCAAAGTCATTACAATACCTGTAAGCAATTCTGACTTTGAGGTCAATGGTCAAGATATCATAGACTCATAGTGATCCTTGATCACAGGTATTTTGGGAAAACATAAAAAAGACCTGTCTTGAGAGTTTAATTCTAAAATAAAACTCATTTCAAACCGTCAGAAGTGTACCTCGACACCTTACTTAAACAAGAGGCCCATGGGCCACATCGCTCACCTGAACAACAGTTCCTTGTAACATTCTATTTCGTAGCATATGCTATTTCTAATTTAAACTTTGAAACCCTTCTGGGGCCCCAGTATTGGTCCGGGGTTTATGGTTGGCTTTTACAACTACACTATTCGAGGATCCTTGCATAGTAATCTCACAAACTGTGGAATTGTAGTTCTCAAGAAGAAAATTTTTAAACATTTTCCATATATATTTCTATGTTAAACTTTGAACCCCACTTAGGGCCTCAGTATTGGCCTAGGGGGTCTTGGGTCCCCAGTATTAGTCCGGGGGTCACGATTTTACCAATTTAGAATCTACAAAAGCCATGGATGCTTGCATAGTAATCTCACAAACTGTTGCACTGTAGTTCTTGAGAAGAAGATTTTTAAACATGTTCCCTATATATTTCAATGTTAACTTTGAACCCATTCTTGGGCCCCAATATTAGTCTGGGGGTCACGGCTTTTACAATTTAGAAACTTCACAATTTGAGAATGCTTGCATAGCAATCTCACAAATTGATCACGATTTTTACAATTTAAAATCTTCACTATACATACAAGCCTATGTATAAATATTGGCATTTCTGGTGCAGTGGTTCTTGAGAAGAAGATTTTTAAAAATTTATCTTATCTATTTCTATGGTAAACTTTGAACCCTGCCTGGAGCCCCAGATTTGGTCCAGGGGTCACAATTTTTATAATTTAGAATCTTCACTATACATACAAGCTTTTGTGTAAATGTTGGCATTGCTGGTGCAGTGGTTCTTGAGAATTTCCAACATATTTCTATGTTAAACTTTGAACCACACCTTGGGCCCCAGTTTTGGTTCGGGGTCACATTTTTTACAATTTAGAATTTTCACTACATATACAAGCTTTTGTATAAATAATGGCATTTCTGGTGCAGTGGTTCTTGAGAAAAAGATTTTTAAACATTTATCCTATGGATTTCTATGTTTAACTTTGAACCCTGCCTGGGGCCCCAGTTTTGGTCCAGGGGTCACGATTTTTACAATTTAGAATCTTCACTATATATACAAGCTTTTATGTAAATATTAGCATTTCTAGTGCAGTGGTTCTTGAGAAGAAGATTTTTAAACATTTTTTCAACATATTTCTATGTTAAACTTTGAACCCCGTCTGGGGCCCTAGTTTTGGTCCGGGGGTCACGATTTTTACAATTTAGAATCTTGACTATATATACAAGCTTTTTTGTAAATATTGGCATTTCTGGTGCAGTGGTTCTTGAGAAAAAGATTTTTAAAGACATGCACCCTATTTTCACTGTTTCGTAATTATCTCCCCTTTAAAAAGGGTTGTGCCCTTTATTTTAACAATTTAGAATCCCCTTTTCATAAGGATGCTTTGTACCAAGTTTGGTTAAATTTGGCCCAGTGGTTTTAGAGAAGAAGTCAAATATGTGAAAAGTTTACAGACGGACGGACGACGGACAACGGGTGATCAGAAAAGCTCACTTGAACCTACGGTTCAGGTCAGCTAAAAAAGAAATGCAGTTACCGGCAACTTCACCATCGAAAATGAATACTGGATAAAATTTATCACACTCCGAGAGTCCATCTATCAAGGACGGGTTGTCATGGAGACGTAGGCCATGTCGAAACCAATGGACCACAACTTCCTCTTGATTGGTGTTCATTTTTTTCTTTCTTCAATTTCTATTTTGTAAATGGAATTAATATATTTAAAACCTCTAACTTTACAATTGTTGTGTATGTTGAACTGAACATTATTACTCTAATTAAAAGATGTTGATTCATATTGTACATGCAAGCACTTACTACTGTATAAAGGGAAATATTAGCCGCTGTTTTATTTTCGCCCCTTTTGCCATTGTTTCAAATTTAAGACTGGGTGAATTTCGGTGTTTCAAATTATTTCTCTTTAAACATACCTTGCTGGGTGAATTCAAGACGGGGCGGAACTGTTTGCAAGTGTAGAACGGCGAACATTACACGGGTCAAAAATAACCCTGTATACAGTACTAGTTAAAACAAACATTCATATTTCACATATGGTAACCAATCCTAGCTCTTCTTTAATGAAGGCAAAAGTTGCTCATTATCCATATACATACATGTGTAAAACTGATATTTATATCAAGATTTGAAAATCAAAAGATTAATCTTTAAACCTAATTTAAATTTCATAATATGGAAATTACTCTTTCTATAATGCACACTGGTTTCATTTTAAAGTAAAAGAAAACAAACTTCATACAATTCATCATCATATCAGCATTTTCAAACTTAATTAAAATTAACTGACAAGATCATTAAATAGTAAGAATGGATCACATGTCAAACAAACTACATTCAAGAATCATGCAGACTTTTTACACTGACAGTGATGTTAAACATGTAATTCAAATACCTCAACTAACACCGTCAATAGCTTTTACATCATCGCCTCCGACACCTTTCTTCAGCAGAGGCTCCTAACCTGTAAATAGAGCACACAAGATAACCTATGCATTATGCTACTGTAGGAATAATCAATACACGTTTCTAAATATTGTTTAGAAGACTCGTGACATGCCATGTGAGAATTTTCAAGAATACTTTTTACTGCTGATGCTAATCTGAAATAAGGACATACATTGGTTGGGATATTATTTATTAATAATGAACGTGTCCTTTTTACATGTCAATTTTCTTAATAAACATAATGTATAGACAGTTATCACACCTCTTATTGCACTCGGCCACGTGCAAGTATGGAGGTTAAAGAAAAATCACATGGTTTTACATGTGTATATATGCACGTACATTACCTTACTATAATTGCAATGAGTTCCATAATAGTAATTTTTAACAGTCAGTGCATACTAGTATAAAGCTAAACAGTTGACATTAAGACTTCATGTAAATCATTTAGCAAGATATATTTGGTTTTTCATTAACACCAAACTTAGTACACATTCTACTACAGGTATTGCCGAGATCAATGAAATGCCCCAGCCATTATTCTCCAATATACAATACACGTCATTGAACGTGAAAAGTTTTAAATCCGTATCAATTTCATGTCTTAGTTCCAGTCAAAACCATGTGCATTGCCTCGAATGTTTATTTCAAACAGCTATATGCTACCATTCCAAGGACCTCCCTAACACATTTCTGCTGCATGATTTTAGATAGTTACGTAAAATATATAACGTACACCGGTACATGTAGTAACAATAGTCATTTTAAATTACCCTTAAAATTTTAAGAATATAATCCTCAGACATTTGATAAATAAGTCAAGTGTATTAAATATCAAATGAGAAAAGCTGCCGTCTGCATGTGATTCCAATCAGTTACCTGTGATTGAAACACATTGTAAACTATTACTGAACAAGAGGCCCATTGGCCACATCGCTCACCTGAGCAACAAAAGGCATTATAAAATCTGGACAATGTAGTATAATATATGTAGATCCTGTATAAATAAAAATCCATTTTTCCCTTGGATATTCTTACGTCTATAATCAACAGGATGATTTTATGGTCATATCACATGTTGAGCATTGCAGTTCTCAGCAAGATATCAAACAATTGTTTATATATGGGATATAAACCTACATCAAACTCTGAACCCCTTGTAAGGCCCAAGAATAGTCCAGGGGCCCAAGTCTAAACAATTATAGAGAATCAGCAATTTGTCAAAAAGCTTGCATTTAAGTAAAACCATATATTACATATATAACATTTAAATTTTTGTGAATTAAAATGTTTTCCTTTGTAAAA
Organism: Magallana ariakensis; assembly: GCA_020458035.1. Classification (NCBI taxonomy): domain Eukaryota; kingdom Metazoa; phylum Mollusca; class Bivalvia; order Ostreida; family Ostreidae; genus Magallana; species Magallana ariakensis. The sequence goes on along the minus strand of CM035818.1, from coordinate 15,861,384 downwards.
TTGGATCCCCAATGTGGCCCCACCCAACTCCTCAAGTATTTAATCTACCCTACCTGAGGATGCTTTCACACAAGTTTCAGCTCTCCTAACTTATATGTCTTTAAGAAGATTTTTAAAGATTAACTCTATATATTCCTATGTAAAAATTCGCCCCCCCCCCCCATTGTGGCCCCACCCTACCCCCTGGGGTCATGATTTTCACAATTTTTAATCTACACTACCTGTGGATATTTTCACATAAGTTTCAGCTTTCCTTGCCAAATAGCTCTTTAGAAGAAAATTCAATAATGCCTACCGGTAGTTATCTCCCCTTAAGCTTGAAAAAAGGGTGTGGTTCTTAATTTTCACAACTTTGAATCCCCTTTGCCTAAAGGTACTTTGTGCCAAGTTTGGTTGAAATTTGCCCAGTTGTTCTGGAGAAGATGTTGAAAATGTGAAAAGTTTACAGACAGACTAAAAGACAAACAGACGAACTACAGAAAAAATGTGATCAGAAAAGCTCAGTAAGCTAAAAATCTATTTAAAAAAAAAACTCCCTATTAGAGAAACAATCAAAAGAAATACTAAACTGCTAATAAAACAGAAATAAAGTTCTTGTCATCATGAGTGTTGCAGAATAACCTCCTCATACTCGAAATGTTGTTCGGCTTTCATATTTCTAAACAACATTTCTCACTTCAACATTCACAAAAACTCATACTTTATTTTTTAAATTATTACCAAATTCTTCTCTACATGTATTTCATTTTGTCTTTTCCAGAATTCCCTAATTTTAAACATGATCACTATCAAAAGGTTAAAGACTTAGAGACAAACTTCAGGTATCATATAATGTTTTGAAGCATAGCAATAATTCTACCATATTAAAATTTTACATAACTCTGACATTAACATAAATGACTTGATAAGGCCACTTAAAATTAAATTTTAGATTGTTCTCCCCACCTGCCCCTCTGTAAATGGTCCACCCCAATGTATTTTATTTTATTCTGAAAAAAAATTGTGTGGAAAAAATTTTTGGGAATGGAATAAAGATTACAAGTGGGTTTGTGTACTCATATTAGCATTAACAGATTAAAAGAATAGAGCAGTTGTTATTTCTAGAACATGAACAGTGAAAATGGTATTTGTTTAAAAATAATAAAATCGCGAGCCCACCCGCCCCATATTTTTTGCAAATCAGGATGAGAATCTAAATATTAATTTTATGTGGTCTTCGTAACAGGACAGGACTAGATATATCATAGTTATGATCCTTCACTGCTCTCTTGAGATTTGAAACTGAAATCTATAATTTTACTAGGCAATTAGAGAAAATTCTCATAGTTACTCTTAACCAATTTTCTTCATGGGAAAGACTTTTAAGTTTAACAGCTCCAAAAAGTGAGTGCTAGCTCTTCACAATATGCAAAATTTTATAATGTTCTGGTCCAAGACCATCAGGCCATACATTTTTCAAGCTCTTCTGGAAATTACATCCATGCTTAAAAAACATTTCATGTTTTTTTGTTTTTTGGGGTTTTTTTATTTAATTTTTTTATTGCGAATATTCTGTGTCAGCTGGGATAAAGTCATTTTGACCTGACAGAAATTTAGCAGGAGCAAAGATTCAATACCAGAATTTGATCAAGAAATCTATTTTCATTCCTCTGATTTTTTTTATTCCAGTTAAACAAGAATAGAATTCCTGGGTCCCCCGCCGTTCAAGCAGTATACTAGTATACTGTACTGTGGAATCATTATATTTCGTGGGGGCCAATTTTCGTGGATTGCTTAAATTTTACAGGTTCGTGGGGACGTAATTTCGTGTATTCTCTAAAACCTACAAAGGAAATATGATTTTATTACCCTTATTTATTAATTCGTGTAGGATGTTAAATCGTGGATGAGAGGTACCCACGAATTCCACGAAAATTGAACCACCACGAAATCTAATGATTTCACAGTATATGAAATTGCAATATTTTCAAACATTCAGGGCTGTTCCAGAATTAAATGTGTGGGGAGGTTGGGAGGAACATTTTTTTACCCCGACCACCCATTTTTTCCAAAAATTGTAGGCATGAGAGCGCTTACAAGGTCAATTAATTTTTGGATAAAACGGAGTCATTATTGTGGTCAGAGTCCCATAACTCCAGCAAAAAGTATCGACCAATGCTGATTTTCGAACTTGACCAAGGTAATAGGTGTATAAACATTTGGTATTAATTTAATGAAAATCCGTCAAAATTTGTAGGCATGAGAGCGCTTACAAGGTCAATTTTTGGATAACACGGAGTCATTATTGTGGTCAGAGTCCCATAACTCCAGCAAAAAGTATCAACCAATGCTGATTTTCGAACTTGACCAAGGTAATAGGTGTATAAACATTTGGTATAAATGTAATGAAAATCCGTCAAAATTTGTAGGCATGAGAGCGCTTACAAAAAAGTGTGACGGACGGACGCACGGACACACGGACACACGGACCCACGGACCCACGCCCGGCATTTCTATGTCCCCGCTCCGCGTTGCGGCGGGGGACAAAAAGATAATTTGTTAATGACTGAAAATATTGAGTCGCGACGTGTGTGGTGTCACAGTGATCTTGTGCTAGATTTCCCGCGATAAATTTAGAGGTGGATCAACATCTGTTATGCGTGTACTATAGCTATTTCAGTATAAACTGCAATACCTGCCATAGAAATCATCATTTGTGGGTCTTTTGGGTTTTTTTTTTTAATTTTGATAGAGAGATTATATATAAATACAAGCAAGAGCCATACTTTACTGTCATATCGATCAAATTTTAAGCTAATTTTTTTGGTGCATGAACAGTAAGTATAAGTTGGGATGAAATCTTTTTTTAAAAAGTTATTTTGGACTAAATTAATAAAGAATAAAGAGAAAAAAATAAACAGTTAAAAAATCTATGCAAATATTGCATATTGTCAAACCATTAAATTGGAAAATGGGAAATAACACACCTACAAACAGGGACTGGGGGCACGGATACAACGTACAGTCGTTTGACCAGTTCCGAAATAGGGTACAGATTTGGTGGTGCTGTAAATTTCATGGGTGTCATTTTTAGATCTGATTTTTTGGCAGATAAACACAATATCCCTGCTGATATTAATGCAATATTGCTGCATTTAATTTTTTGAAAATAAGATTTTATTCTAACAAATTAGGCAAGAAGCCATTTTACCAGTTGCGAATAAGATGATGAGTTTTGAATAGCATAACTGTTTCATACATATCGAATGTAGATAAAAAAGTTTTGGCCCTAAAACCATCGATTGAACCTGTTGAATAACAGGTTTAATGCAAACCACTCAGTTATTGGTATTTTATTAACCTATACAGTTTGATTTGCATGGAAATGACAGAAAAAATCACCGTAATAATAATTTACACTGGTTTCGAACATCTTGCCGGAATTTAGTCGCAGCGCCCCCACTTATCATTTTTGTGGTGCAATATGATTTATTTAAGACTGAGAAAGATATTTAATGAATTCCAGACGTATTTGTTTTCATGCATGTCAACCTTCCTGATCTAGTCGGGATTTTCCTGATTTGAAGCAACGATCTCGATTTCTCGAACAGGATTTGTAAATTGTACAGAAATTCCGATTTCGTAAATATTACGACAAGATACCCCAATTTCTGACATGAATTTTATATCTCACGCGGCTTCTTTTTGGCTAGCAAATCAGAAATCAGGATTTAGGGTTGCCATCGCGGCTATGTTAAGGCTGCCCGAATTGATATGTAGAAAGTCACTTGTCTGAACTTCATACAATATGACGTCATAATTAACTTTGACGTCATGATCTGCATTCCTTTCGATAGTTCTCAGGGAATGTATCTATCGAAATAAGTGAATTTTACTGAATATAATAAAACCGCACTATTCCTTTACATAGACACTGTTTTAAATACTAGTAATACTAAATCTAATATGATCATTACTTAGTATAAAAAAAATCGCAGTTTTAAAGCCTCGTTTTAGGTAAATGACTATTCATAAACTAATGGTTTGGAGACTCGCCCTGATACGTGTAAACTAATGAATGGAGATATTTTTATGCATGTAAAAAAACAGCTTGGCGCAAGTGAAAGATCAATACAATCTTTGTATTTTTTAAGTGAAACTGGTAGAGAAAATAAGTACCAATGTGAATCATGCTGGGGGAAACCTACCAATTTACCCAATGTTGTGTAATTCAAACTTAAAAAGTAAAAATGTGCCTAATTTCGATGATGAGGTGCAATGTTTTGACAATATTTCAAATAAACGAAATATTTATATGAACCCCCAGCAAGAACTGCAAAATACATTACTTATCGAAGAATTTTTAATAAAAATATATTTGATTTAATGTCATTTATCACTTGCGCCGATGCGATTTATATAGATCATACGCTGTGTTAGGATACACACGTCACGTGCTTAAGAACAACATATGACGTCACAAAAATGCATCAAATATATTGTTGGATATCGCTGTTTATTATGTAACAAAGATTAAAAGAAAATCGTCCAGTTAAAGTGTTTATTTGATAATTAAAACAGTATCGTTTTCCGATATAAATTTAGCTTCGGACAGCCTTAACATAGCTGCGATTACTGTTTATCTGTGGTACATGTCGTGATTTGGGATGTGTGAAAATGTTTTAGGAGGTTAATTGGATTTAACTGGGAGCGTGTGTTAAAAGTAATTAATCGACATGTATTGCACACACAGAGAACGGCCTAAGCGATTGAAGTTAATTGTTTTATTAACATAAATATATTATTATATAGAATGAATGAAGCAACTGACAGCGCCAATCGCTTGTAAATCACTAAATGTCTCCAAGTGATGGTATGTAAAAATATTCTCACTTTACTATGATTAAAAATTCCTTTAAAATTTGTTAGTCTTTAAACTGTTAAAAGAATTAAATTAAGCTCAGCGTAACTGTTTTAAAATGATTTCTAGCGTTAACCATGGTAGCTACAGCGAATATGCATCCACGTCAATCAGAAGTCGGAATGTAAACTTTTTGCATTGGAAAAAATATGGACCAAGATGATGTTTAGTACAATAAATTGTTAAGTGTATTGTAAACCATTTGCATAATACATGTAACATAACATTATGATAAACATTGCATTTAATAATATATATGCATCATATTTTTTGTAGGCCATTGTCTAAAGAAAGAGAGTATATGTTTCCTGGCTGCAGATTCTTTTACCATGGACCTGAATTTTAAGTACACTTGTTGAAAGTTTTACATTTGTTGTTAACTTAAAGAATAAACCTTTTTGTTTTATATTTGTTAGCTGTTTGGATCTATTGAATAAATTCTTATAACATACAAATAAAGACAAATTATATTTTAACGACTAAATGTCTCGAATTTGTAGACATGAAAAATGTCGTTCATGAAAAATCCCCCATGAAGATTTTCAAAAGTTGGCATGTATGCATTTTAATTTTTAAAATCCATCCCTTCATTTAATCCTAAAACAGAGGGAAACAAATTGGGTATTAAAACTCGTAAAATGACGGCTCAATAAAATTCTGCATCCACTTGCGTTTTTATTTCATTTTTTATCCTGTATGCTTTTGGATATATTAGAATACATACTTAACCTACCTTTAATAAATAAAGAAATCTTGTTACAAGTGAAAATATAAGGCATCGACAGACGATTTTATGCACATATTAGCATTGCAATGACCTGGATTTATTACTAAGCGAAAGCAGGTCGACTAATCTGAGAACGATATCAAATACATAAATATGACCGCAAAAAATGAAACTACTGCAGGATTCAAACATGCAAGCATTAATACGTGTTTATACGTGGTCAAAATTCGGAACTGGTCAAACGACTGTATGCACAATATAAAAAAAATTTTTTTTTAAATTATGAACCAGAAAAAATAAAATTTAAGTCAGATAACAAGGTACGAAAGAAAAATAATACTGTATTTACACTTTTGACCAAATTGAACGCAAAGACTGATCCATTTCCTCCATAAGTAAAGAGCGGTATTAGGGGGAAGCATATCTATGTATTTTGTAAGAATTTGTTTAAACTTAGAAGTATTATTTAATTCTCTCTCTCTCTCTCTCTCTCTCTCTCTCTCTCTCTCTCTCTCATCAAAAATTCTTTGTCAAAATATCATTTAAAAGTTGACAATGATGCAAGGTACGTCCAATTCTTGCTGCGCTCGCCACAACGACAACACCGTAAAGCATATTTTAAAATATTACCGAATCAAAGAATTCTAAAGGTCTTTTAATCTGAGAACGTTGATTCTCTTTCCCAAACTTTTCAGCCTGTTTTGTGTTTTGCTGGAGCGCTGTTTTGCAAGGAAGTTTACAAGCGCAAGTAGCAGGAAAACAAAGTCATCCGAACAATAAAAATCCGGAATAATATTAACCTTTACAAATCAGTTTAAAAACAAAAACAAACAAAAAAGGCTATTAAACAATGTTATAATTTTATATAATACTAAACATGTATGAAATTTGTCATTATAATTTACATCAAAATTTGTTCCAGGTTGATGCACATAATGCACTTTAAATACTCTCTCTCTCTCTCTCTCTCTCTCTCTCTCTCTCTCTCTCTCTCTCTCTCTCTCTCTCTCTCTCTCTCTCTCTCTCTCTCTCATATTAAATGTTTAAATCAGCTTTAAAGGGAGCTAGACACGATTTCAGATGAAAATTTGATTTTTGATTTTTATGTATAAAATGGTTTACTTGTGCATTTTTAATGATTTACCAAAATCTGAACGTTAAAAGGCAGGCCATTGCAAGTTTTTTCTTTGTTTAGCGTCCACCCAAAACTCAAAAACCTATCTTTCTATCAGGAAAAAAAAAACACAAACCTTAGAAAAAACACACAACTTTAAAGGTTCAGCAAAATAAAAATTATTAAATATTTTGAAGTATTTTCTTCATTTTGTAACAAAAATACAAAAACTAACAAATAACCACTATGGTTTCCATTTTGAATGTTGTTAGAATATTTAATTTCCGATCCCAATTTAAAAATGTGATCCAGAGTCCGACATATGAAAAAGCGATCTAATTTTATGAACAACCTTTGTGTTTTTTATTTATTTTTACATCTCAAAACCAATCCGTCCGCGGACGCTAAAACGTAGAAAAAACTTGGAATGGCCTCATGTTACAAGCGAGACACAGAGGAAAGAAGTGGTTATGTAAACAAAGCTAGAGTCTTATATTTGTTTACAAATAATATAAAGTAAAGAAATTACCATTTTTTTGAAAAATGACTTGTGGAAACAAAATAAACTGATTCAATGTGTTCATAAATAATTTTATCAACATCAAAAATCAACATTAGATTGAAACTTTTACCAATACAAGACATATGTAAACAATAACAGGACTCGAGCTTTGTTTACAAAACAACGAATTTTAACCTCTGTAATTTACTTGTAACTGGATATTTGACTTTCAAATTTTGACAAAGCATTAAAAACATCCATATAGATCGTTCTAGACATAAAAAATGAAAAAATAATTTTTTAAAAAAAATGAGCATATCTATGAGCCCGAAGCCTGGTTTCCAGCATAGCAAAAGTAGTTTTATGGCAAATAAAACCTCAAGTTATAATAACAACATACCAGAAACGACTTTTCCGTGATGAAAAGATTTAAATTATGATGAGTTCTCCCCCAATACCCCTTTTCGTTTTCATTATTAAGATCTACATGTATGGTCAACATAGAAAGAATAATCTTACCGTGACCAGGCTACGCTCAGGTCTGTAGGACATCTGTCATTTTAACGATAGAACATTCTTTCTATGATCAACATATCTGTCACAATGCCATAACATCGTCAATGTACACATCACTGCATGCACGACACCTGATTTTTTTCAGAGTCCTTTTGCAGATATATGATTTATTTTAACAACTTGAACTTTATATTTGATGAGAAAGAAAAAAGTAGGTGCCTGTTCAATAACGTCGGAAGCAAATTGAAAGTGTGTGTTTGGGGGGGGGGGCTGGCTATATAGACTTATCAGAAATATTGACCAAAAAAAAGGGGGGGGGGATATGGTTATGGTTATGTCCAACTTTGCAAAAAAGGGGGAGGGCTAAGCCCCCTAGCTCCCCCAACCGGTTCCGACGCCTATGCTGTTAATAAACGATGCATGAAACGCAATTTGTAGCATGTTAATAGCCAATCTCTAGAACTGCATATTCTCCGTCATTTGCCCCATGTTTTTACAATAAGGTTTTTTTTCCACCGTCGAAGTGAAAGAAATCTTGTAAAGTGCACTAGCAAGAATTTATATATGTACAAAAAGTAAACCGTGCGCATGTAGTAATAATTGATAGTTTTAATCGTTGGTGGATCTTATTTTTGACAGCTGATCATGACATGTGCGGATTCAGAATTTTTTACCAAGATGGAATATCTAATTTTGATTAGATTGAGTTATATTAAATTAAGGCATGAAGCAACACTCACAACCACCACCACCCTAGCTCACCCCCGCCTCGCCCAACACACATGCCGCTTTTAGGCTAACTGAACTTTTCATCATATTTGTAACATATAGAAGTCTTTTCCAGGCGCGTAGCACCGTTTTTTGAAAGTGTGGGGTGAGGGTGGGGGACAGACTCATCCCTTTTCAAAATTCGTTAAATCCTAATCCGTAGGGGGGGGGGGGGGGTCAGACTGAGTACTGTACCTGTACATATAGCTTTAATTTCCAATTGTACTGTTTATTTCTCTCCTTTCACTTCAATTGTTTACATGCTCACCAAAAAGTGGGGGGGGGTGCAACTCCATGTTAATTCACTTCTTTATATATATATAGTCAAATTAATTAAGAAAAACCTATGCTGCGAAAAAAAGTTAGGGGAGCAGGTCTTACCCCCTCTGCCCCCTCCCCTTCCGATGCCACGCGCCTGTTATCTTTGAAAGAAAACTTGCCCTTCACACTTATTTACATGTACATGTACGTCGTATTAATCGAAAAATTGAAGACCCCCACCCCTCACTTACGAGCATTAATTTTGGGGCTAAACTGGAGAACATGCATCATGTAATTACACGAATGTTTTTCTTTTTGGTCTTTTTTAATTCTTTCGGCTTAAAAAAAAAAAGATAACTAATATTGCCAGCATCGTGATAAGATCAATTGGGGCCTGTAAAAGTTAGCGCAACTCTTGTTTAAAATCGATTTCAACGAATAATTAATGATTAAGCATCATTAGTTATACGAGCAGAGATCAATTTGATGCTCCAAATACATAAAAATCAGAAACGTATCAAAATGTGTGTTGAAAAAAGAAGAGGGAAAATCATATTTATAATTGAATAAAAAGATGTCAGTGGCGACTCCGGTGAAGTTGGTGGGGGAGGGACAGGGGGTTGAGGCCCATCGGATCTAATTATTTAATAGTGGTTCGCACATCCTCCTTGATTTTTTTTTTTAATAAAAAGATTAAAATGCTGTGTACATCTTCATCATTTTTTTTTTTATTAATTATGTTTAGGGTTTTTAAGTTCTCCCTGTTTACTTTTCCTCGACAAGGTTTTTATTGGACAAAAATGACGCACAATTATACTGCTGTTTTATGAGTTAAAATTCTTGACACACGAAAAACTGAATTTTTAAACACTAATTTTCTTTTTGACAAATCAAAATGTGCAACGTTTATAAGTTGTTTTAAAATATGAAGGTAAGTGCATATTATTGAAAGATTGCTTTTATGGAGTTCAAACTGGTTTATCCTATTATTCTTCAAACATTTTTTTTTAAGTTGAGACACGTAGGATAGGGGTGTGGGGTAGCCCCCCCCCCCCCCCCCAACTTTTTCTTGAAGTTTTAAAAGAGTACACTGGTTCTATAAAATTATAAATCATCAGGGACGTATATACTAGTATATACGTCCCTGAAATCATTAATAGCATATATAAACTACGTAAGATTTTAAAAATAAAATCCCAATTAATGCAATACCGAACTAGTGCTGGGTGAGAGTTATTCCCCTTGTTAGGTTTTCATACCGCGGAGACTCATTTAACTCCTTACCACCGCATGTAAACAACCTACTCCGACACGACAGAAAGTGAGTGGTCTAAAGACATGCCGCTGTTGCCGAACTTTGAATGGGATGTGCCTTCATGACGTAGTCTACAAAAATGGGATGAACTGAAGAAGAAGAAAGTTGTTCTGTCTGCTGTTATGCATGCACATCGATTTTACATCGAGCCATGAACAGGTTCACACACGCGAAAATTCAAAAGGAAAAAGTTAGGAAACTTTGTTATTTTGTGAACTTTTACAGATTTGAAAATCAATTATTGACAGAAATGTGATTTAAAATTCATTTTTCCCCGTGGATTTTGAATTTACAATAACAATGGATACGAATTTCTTGGTGCTGTGTGTGATGCTGGTGTTTACATCACTGATTGGTGGTTCAAATCCACAGTCGACAAGTGATTCCACAACGGGTAGGTTAAAAGAGAGAGAGAGAGAGAGAGAGAGAGAGAGAGAGAGAGAGAGCATATGAAATTATTTTTTAAAAACTAGGCCTATATAATTCTTAAAATAATTTTTTTAAACTAATTCTTAAACCACTAAAATAATGTCAACCCTTGTAAACCGGACTTTTAATCAATTGTAAATGTATTTGACATTAATAATTACATGACATACTGAGGAATGATATTTACTTTTAAATGCATGAAGCACAGTACCGGAATTATTGTTAAAGAAATTACTAGGAGTATTTTAATTTTTTATGGTCTACAGTCTATGATTTGTAGTTTTATTTTTTAATCCTTGTACATATACTTAATAGATAACACCGTTCCTTAATATTGTTGTTTGTTTTTAATGTTTTAATCAATAGCTTTTTCTAAATTAATGCAACTAAAAAAACAACTCCAATTCATTTCAGTTAACTTATTCTCATTTTAAATTTTGCATTGAACATTATATTGGTAAATATATACATATTTGTATATATGATTATCAAATATTAAAGATAAAATAAGCAAGCAAGAGTGTACAGTATATGTATTTAAAGCAGTAAATAATGCTCAAAATACAAATGAAGTCTATTGATATTACTAAATAATCCGTGCAAGTTTGAAAACTAATTAATAAAACAATTCATTTGATTTTCATATTCTTTATATGTTAAAAATTCTTGATCTTCTAATTCTTACTTCACAAATAACAATATCAATATTACATATCTTTATTTATCAGCTAGTCGAAGTGTACTGGTCAAACTCAACAGCTCATCATTCAAATTGGATGAAAAATATTTCAATCAATTTACAACATCTATTTCCTTTGACAAAAAAACTATTGAAAAGGATATTGTCTGAGAAAAATAAAATTTAGAAAGAAAAATCACAATTATCTCAAAAAATAGCTTGTAAGAATTAATTTAATATATAATAATACTTTTTGAGTTTGTGAAAAAGTCAAATATTCAACAAATATAGCTTGAAAGAACTATGTGAGTTAATTAATTTATGATAAATGTAAACCAAACTTATGAAATTTTAAAAAACCAAAAGAATTGTGTCATGTCAAATTCCTGCTTTACAGGTAGATACCTTTATTTGCTTGTTTATTGTTAGGCTATAAAGATGATAAATATTGGACCTGCCATAAATCCCCACCCATCCATACGATTAATAATTCAGGAACTACCGTAATATCTCGATATAAGCCTAACAATTACCATTACTTCACAAGCAACTGAATATAGCTATATATAGTATACTGCCACTACCTCTAAGGGTTTCACCTTGGCAGCCAATATTCATATTAGAATGAACAAAAAAGTTTTGTAATAAGCAATGATTGTGCATGATTATGTATTTTATTGAGGACATTCTACCATTCCTCTTATGAAGATTAACTTTTTCTATTAAATTATGGTTGATTGAAAATCAGCAGATCTGTTAAATTGGCATTTTCTTTTTATAAAGATAATTTTTAAGATTATGACACCATCTTAAAAAATCCCTCCAAGTTTACGCTATCAGTTAGCAGTCCTGTGACACCTGTTAAACTGGTATCCAGCTCTGACGCGTGGAACTTCTTTCCTTTTCTGTCAGAAGTCCATGAATATTACATAACCTGAACATTGCATCCTTCAGATGCTGCCTCCTCTCGTCATGCAACTAATCCTTTCTTCTCTCGAAATCAATTATAGAAAGGGAAAACTTATGATTTTTAGGGGAAGGAAACGTGTTGCACACTGGCCGCTGGGAGACAATTTTGACAGCTGTTGCCATGGGCACCTTATAGAGCCAAGATTTGATATAACGGCAGAGTGGTTGCTAAAGAAAGCTAAACAATGCAATGTTATTAATTATGGAAAAGAAGAGCAATTGCATTAAAGGTCTTCTTCTTGATTTCTTAAATTGATCCCCCCGACTGGTTACAGTTGATATTTATTGCTTATTACTGGCTACGTGTGAATTGTTATATTTTTCTTAGGGAGAGAAGGATATAGCAATTTATTACCCTGGCCATCTGTCATGCTATTACGTTGGAGGAATAGTCATCTATTGAATAAAGCCTTAATTTGTGTATCATTTCATCTGTGGAGATGTGTAAACTTAAAATTTACATGGTAGAATTGTCAGGTAAAAAAGTAGAGGGAGGGGGTGGTTTATACCGGTATTATCTGTCAACAAAGTAACATCATTTTATGAAATCCTCCCGTGAAAGTCACCACCTTATATCAAGCTAATCAAACTTGAACATCCTGGATACTAGGCCATATCAAATTTGTCTCGAGCACGAAAAGCATGGTCAGGGATAAATCCCTCCAAAACTGTATTTTTATCTGCACTTTATCCTTAACTTCAAAGACCTGAGAAGAAGTAAGAGACCCAGTGACCAAGATTTGGGCAGCATGGCCTGAGTTTATACAGACAGGAAGATAGCCCATGTTTGTCCGATCCCGGCAGACACAATCATTTGGGCTGTTGACAAACTTTTATGTTACTATTTGCAGAGATTAAACTCTCGGGTAAAGGGAAGGCCAATCAGATCCCATATTTTCCTGTTTTGGGGGATTGTTGAGCTATGTACATCTCTTTGAACTTATTAGGCACCAAGTCAATCTTTAAAAAATATTCTTTCTCCTAGCCATCTAGGAAACAAACTAAGTGCATGTATATTTTAATGAGTCATGATGGACATTGCTGAAATTCATGATGAAAATAAATACTTAAAGCTATCTTGATACCCCTTGCTGGAATGGATTTTGTTGCATGTCCAAACTAAGGCAAACTTACAAAATTGAAACATGGCAAAATATCATAAAATCACAAAATTGGTCCATCTTGACAAATTTTTGTGCTACCATGCTTTTGTGAAATGTAACCTATGAAAAATTGTTTTGGGTTAAACAAATATACATTGTATTTCTATATATGATGATAGTACAATCTTTTTTGAATTATTTAAATCATTTACACCATTGCAAATATGAAAGGATAGCAAATGAGACTTTATCGATCAAGTTAATTTCAATTTCATTTGCAGTCTTGAGAGAAAACTATTTAAATTTAAAATGAAGATGAAAAGCTTTGATTAATTTGGGGATTCCTTTGATGTTACAAATTTTTAATTGTCTGGGTCCAGAAATGCAACTCGTTTGAAAAGTCTCGGCAGCATTTTTACATCAGGATCTAAAATTGAACTTGAATAATAAGTCTTTTTTCTCTTAAATGTGCCAGTGTATCACAAACAGGGAGTTCCGTAATGTTTCCTGGTTATCCTTGAAAAGATGTGTATAGTTACAGTTATGGTACACAAAATGATTGTCCTTTATAATACTTAAAAACGATTCATCCTAGGTATAACTTTTTATGGTAAGGCAGTGCACCAAACGAAAAGCTGTTTTCTGAATCTGAATTGAATTTAAGGTGTGGAAAGAGAGAGAGAGAGAGAGAGAGAGAGAGAGAGAGAGAGAGAGAGAGAGAGAGAGAGAAAGAGAGAGAGAGAGAGAGAGAGAGAGCATATGAAATTATTTTTTAAAAACTAGGCCTATAATTCTTAGAATAATTTTTTTAAACTAATTTTTAAACCACTATAATAAAGTCAACCCTTTTAAACCGGACTTTTAATAAATTGTACATGTATTTGACATGAATGATTACATGACATGCTGAGGAATGTAGATATTTACTTTTAAATGCATGAAGCACAGTACCAGTATTATTGTTAAGATGTGTATAGTTACAGTTATGGTACACAAAATGATTGTCCTTTATAATACTTAAAAACGATTCATCCTAGGTAAAACTCTTTATGGTAAGGCAGTGCACCAAACGAAAAGCTGTTTTCTGAATCTGAATTGAATTTAAGGTGTGGAGAGAGAGAGAGAGAGAGAGAGAGAGAGAGAGAGAAAGAGAGAGAGAGATAAAAAATAATTCTGTAGAAAAATTCTTTGCTCAAAATGTTTTTGAGAAGCTTCATATTAAGACCCTGCACATAGATACCCTGGTATTCTGTCAAGTAGATTAGTTTACCCCTTATTGATTAACTTGTGGGTATTATCCCATATTCCATTTACTCATAATCTTTGTTTATTAAGGTCAGATTTTTTTCATAAAAGTAAAAATGCAAAAGCAAAAAAAAACAAACCAAAAATCATAAAAATGTTGCTGTTTATATAGTATTCTTTGTTATATCATATCCTAAATTTCTTCAGAAGCAGATTTATTAATTTGTTTAGGGTGGGCATAATAAAAATCAGAAGCTACAAGGCCAAGATAAATTGTGTATTTGGTTCACCAACAGGCCCTAAATTACCATTTATATATACTGACCATAGGGATTTTATGCACATATTTTAGGAAAGTAATATTTTTGAAATTTCACTTTCAAAGATCCTCATTTTGGTCTCTTCTTCATTATATGTATTGAGAAACAATTGATAAACTAAAAGCCTGTGTCATAAAGGACCATCTGACAGGGCAAAGTCGAGAAAAACAATAAAATGTTAAAATATCAGGAAATGTTTTCCCTATCTATTGGCGGGTTATTTGATTTCAAGTTTATAATTCTAACAGGAAACAGACTATTTATTTAACTCGGCCTAAGTTCTATTCCTTAAAAAGATGTAATATTTAAGATTTGGCCTGATTTGAAAGTGCTCATTCTGATGAGGTTTAAATCAGGTCGTGACAATATTTGACAAAGGCTTGTGATGCTTTGGCCTTTGAGTAATGAATAGGTTTATACAGGTGCATAGCAGGGGCTTGCTTCTGTTTCTATAAACTTTCTCTGTCTGACATCACCTAAGCGTTTTTTCTAAGGGGTGTACGTGTGCCTGATGGAATTTGTCAAACACAGGAATTTCAGTCATGAATCACCTTGTCTTAATATTTTCAGAAGCTTCTTGTTCCTCCAATGTAAAAAGGGATCGTCTCCACCCAGATTTTTATTTATTAAAGGATGATAGGAAAATAAACTCCTACAACTGTTTTATTTTCGAAAATGGGAAGCATTTTAACGAGTCACTGTTTTAATCTTACTGTTATTCAAGTTGTACAAACTTAAGATTAAATGTCACGAGATACAATATAATTGTATATATAGCTCTAAATGGTTGTTCGCTTTTACTGTTTGGTTAATAGTGGTGATAAAACTTGATTAAAAATTTCAACAGTGTAGATGACATTTGGTCTTGATCCTCTTACTAGTTTATTAACACCTGTCCAATAGAACAACTTTTAAAATGTATTTAAAGTATAAAATTACTGGAGTTTTTCGAGTTAATAATTGAATTAACTACTAAAAGGCTGATTTTACAATGAAACTTTATGGTTATGCGTAAATTTAATTTACATTGAAATGATAATTTGATTAATATGTAAATGTATTTCCAGAAAAGGATATAAAAGTTTTTTGGCTCGAGCATTATTAAGAATAATCATTTCAAAAGGAAAGGAGGACTCAATTATTTCTGCTTAAGGACATAAATGTAGATGAGAGTCTTGTGCAATCTTCTAATATTAAAATATTATACATTATACATTATCTACTACAACATGTACATATAATTTGGGTACAGGTAACATTTTCTCCAGATATGTTTCATCAGACCTTATCCTCATTATGATCCACTCAAGATGAAGAACCATAAAAGACTAAGCAAAATGGAAGGCGCAGATAACTATGCGAATGAGTTGCAATCTTATTTACATATTTGGTACCGTAAGCTGTAACCGGTGATTAAGAACAGACCTATCAGTCAGCAAACATCCTTAAAGATGGGGGAGGATGGGCAAGCCATGTGGGGTAGAATTTTTCTGGTTTTGAAATGTTAAGGGGTGTGAGTTGTCCAGTAATGGGTGTATATACCTTTGTCTGATCCCACCATTAGCTCATCAAAACTTGGGAGTGGGTAGTTATGGATTAATGGGCTTCAACTTTATGTCCAAGTTTATACAAACATTTACCGCTACACAGTACACACAGTCACATGTAGAACATTTGAAAATTGTGCAATGATAATCGTAGATTCCTAATTAAACACAAGGAATTAGAATTTCCGCATTAAATCGTGAGAAGCAGCCTTCGCAGATTTTAAAATATCGCACTTTTTTTTCACACAATTTTGAACTACATGTATAGGAAATTATAACAAAAAATTGGTGCTCATGATTTTATATTCTCACGATTTGATACAAAATAGCGGAATTGTGGAATTAAGTACTCGCGTAAAATAGGAATTTACAGTTTGTCTTGATTCATATGATGATCATATTTTTTCTCTGTAAAATATACAATTTTACTCTTCAGTTTCCAGGTTCATTTTGCTCCCTAAATTCCCTCATTATGAGTGGGTGGATTTTTAGTCCTTCTCACACATGTTTTAAATATGTTGGTTTACTATTTGTTATCATTTAAAACATAAAATAGAGGATAATCCTTAAACATAAAGGGATACCTAAGCAAATAAACCTTATCTGTGAAATATATTTTTTGGTTAAGCATTACACGAGCTAATGATAAACTTTCTATCTTTGTGAAGTTTCCTTGAGTAGGAGGGATGGTATTTTGATTGTGACGGAGATAATTTGACAATTATAGTGCTATTGTAACCAGGCTGCTAAAAGCTCTTAAAACGTAAGATAACTGGAAGTTGTAAAAAGGTCTTTTATGTTGCCGTCAGGAGTGAATCCAAGAAAATTTACTGTCCCTTATCAAACATGGATGAACTTGGAAAATCAACTAGGGCAGCTAAGGTTAATGAAAAGCTCCGGTATTTAAAATTAATCTTTTATGCTTTGCTCCGGCTGAACTAAGGTGGCCCAAAAGTCATGCATTTGCATTAATAGAAAGAATCGATCATGTTAATCATGCAAAAAAATAATCCAAACAAAAAAAAACCATGCACCAACGACAAAGGTACAGATTGTAAGAGAAAGCCTATCATATT
The DNA here is from genome assembly GCA_020458035.1 of Magallana ariakensis. Classification (NCBI taxonomy): domain Eukaryota; kingdom Metazoa; phylum Mollusca; class Bivalvia; order Ostreida; family Ostreidae; genus Magallana; species Magallana ariakensis. Next base: position 15,843,913 of record CM035818.1, on the reverse strand, counting down.
TTTCAGCATGAAAAGATGTGTGGTCACAGATAATCTTTATAAAATGAGCTTCTTATTATTTGGGCATGCATGTACTCCAGAGATTACGAAGCAGATACACAGGCAAAAGACACACGTTGTTAAATGTTTAATTGTCTGGCATGGTCCATTGATTTTGAATATAGTAAATGAATCTGTGTGTATTGTTTGTGGGAGGTATGGCCACAGCTGTTACAAGATATGGTGAACGCGCACTCCCAATTTGTCAACAGTTTTGTCATGATTTATTTGATCAGATCAGAGCAAAGGGTTGAAAACAAAAAGAAATTTATGCTTAAAGTTCAGGTGTTTAACATTACTGTCGCAGTATATTTTATGCTTTTGATGCTTCCAGATTTGGTTATTGTACATGTATGTGGCCTTTGTTTCTAATGAGAAAAATATCAATTATTTATGAGGAATCCAGTGACAGAAATGGATTCTTAACTATTAGAAACAACATATGAAATCAATTTCTTGGGCTTTACTTAATCTGACATTTAGTCACAATGTGATACCTATTGGCTAAAGGCTCCCTTGACAATTGCCTCTAAGGGTTGCAGTATGTTATTTACATTGCAGTGTTGAGATCAATATCGCATAGACATTTTTTACTTTTCCAGCAAAATCCTAGCCACATTAATTTTTTGACAACTGTCACAAATTATTTGCAGTTGGCAGAAAAGTTTATTCAATTGTCTTGCATATCTATTGATTTTCCTCTAAGAATGCACATAATCTAGCGTGATTTACAGCTTAAGGAGAAATTTTGCAGGGACTCAAGGCTGTTCTTCCCCATCCATTTTATGTGCAGGCTTCCCCCTTGCACATTGACATCTTTTGGTCTTGTTTGTTTAAATCGATATCAGCTGCACAGTTCAGCCTCCAAGAAAGTGTCCAAAAAGTGATAACTACATATCACATCGTCTGAAAACTGCGCAGTAGATGTCATTAGTGATTTTGTTCTCCTTAATTGTTTTCAACTTGATGCAGTTTTTTTTCATTCCATGACTCAGTTTTACATATTATCTCTGTAGCAAAAACCTGTTTTAAATCATATTCTTATCTATTTCATATCATAATATGATTTGTTAACATAAAATATGATTACTGGATAAAATTTATAGTTGTTAATTAGAAATTTGTACTTCAAATATTATCTTGAAACTGATAATCTGCACTTGAAGATTGCAAGTTATATTAAAAAATTATGTATACTAAGGGTGGAAAATCTTGAAAATGGAAACTCTCTATTGTAAGATGAAATGAAAATGAATACAAATTAAGATAAAGTAACCATCATAATCATAGCCAGGGTTGGTTGTAATTTGAATTCATATTTAACTTGGCAATTTCAAATTGATGTGTATTAGAACAATTATTTGAGGTCATCTTGAACCTTGAAAGGCTATAATAGAGATTGTACCAGTGTGAGCGTAGTGCTAAACCCTTTATAAAATCTTGTTAATAACTACTGTAGTTATTGAGTGTTCATATAACTGTCAGTTTGACTTCAAATAAGGCATTCCTTTTCACAGAGGCACACACTGGAGTGGCCCAAGTATTGTCCATTTTGAGATTTATGATTCCTTTGAAATCTTTGTCACTGGAATAGGAAGTCAGTTCATTTATATGCCTCCATCATCAGCATTAAAGTTTGATGTCCTTTTGAATGGTTTAGAGGCATGAAAGTCTAAATTATCAGAGAGATGTGCACATAGGGCTGAAATTAATTATTAAATGAGACAATTATGACCTCTCCAGCTCCAAAGGACAAGTCATTAATAAATCAAGCCTTATTTATATCCAATTAGTATGAATTTGTATCCACTGAAATTCAAACTGTAAATACCTCATAAGAATATATTAAGGAAGTCAATATATGATTTTTAAAACTGACAGTCCATAGACAAATTGCATGTCATTTCAAGAGGTGAAGGAATATGTAAATTTGAACAAGTAATGCTTTTCTTTCAACAAATATTAATAGTATGTAACTATGATTTGAATAATTAATATGTATTATTATTACATGATATTGAAGAATTATACGTTTTTGTGTGGATTGCTGTGAGTTTGCAGTGGCTATATCCCATGCTTCTTTTTCATTGTGTAGGTGGCAGTGTACTAACCTTAGCAACCACAGGAAATGTAACCATGGAAACTAACATAGTGTCTACTATATTATCAGAAACTAATGTAGTGTCTACAGTAACCTTAGAAACAAACAAAGAGACAAATCAAATGTCTGACACTAATATGGCATCAACAACAGCATTGGAAACCAGCTCAATGACTTTATTATCATTGCAAAGTAGTATAGTTTCCCATGTAACCTCCTCATCCACAATTGCAAGTGCTATTTCCATAGATACTAACACAGTGACTGGTACTGTCCTTGAGAACCCTAGTTCATCGTTAAATGAACCGAAAAACAGCTATTCAACTCAATCAGTTCTTCCAACCTTGCATACAGAGCAGACCTCTGCATTAGAGAGTGTTCCACACCTCAGCAGCTCCACTCAATTGCAGACATCCTCTTTAACAAGTGAACAAGTACAATCAGTTGTTACCTCAACAAGTTCATCAGTGCCAATTCAACCTAGTACATCTACCTTGCCTGTATCCAGTTCTCAGAGTAGTCAGCAATTTTCTCCCAGTCATACTTCCCAATTATCATCTAACAGTGAGACTTCTAGTCAGATGTTATCAAGTGATCAGAGTAAAACAGCATCTATGGTATTGGCTGAGTCCACATTGCTGACAACTTCACCTAATGAAATATTGTCATCTTCACCCTATGCTACTTGGACAACTTCTTCTATACAGCTGCAGTCCTCAGAAACAACCCCTATAACTACACTGTCAGCAACACCACAAATAACATTGGTGTCTGAAACAACACAGTTAACAACAGTACCTTTGTCCTCACCTTTAATATCCACTTCATCAGATACTGGAGTTAGCATAGTGTCCACAGATTCCAACTTGGCTACCACATCAGAGTCAGCTAATTCAAATGTGTCACCAACTTCAAACCCAGCAGCAATAATTTCAACAGCAGAATTAGAAATCACCAGCTCCATTTTGCAGACCCCACTAACTTCCTCATCTTCAATGATGTCCTCAACAGTACTTCCATTACAGGAAACCACCTCTGTAAATGCTGCAGCATCTTCAAACATACCAAGTACTGACATTGCAACTTCCACATCAGTGACAATGTCCCCAGTCTCAACCTCCTCTTTGACAAATACAGAATTCTTGTCCTCTTCAGCATTGAAAACATCTTCAGAGTCATCCTTAGTGTCCTCAATGATGCCTTCAATATACCAGTCAGCATATTCAGCAGCCTTGTTGACAATGTCTTCAATGGTGACACCATCTGCAGACATGACTATGGGATCCATAACAACATCCTCAGATTCCTTGACAACAGCCTTAATATTACCATCACCATCCCTGACAACAGCCCCAATGTTGTCATCTCCATCCATGACAACAACCTTAGTTTTAGATTCAACATACTTAACAACATCATCACCATCCATGACAACATCCTCAGTGTTGAATTCAGCATTCTTAACAACACCACCATCAACGACAACAACATCAGTGTTAATTTCAACATCATCAACAACTGCCTCAATAGTAACATCATCATCCTTGACAACAGACCTAAAGGCTTCCTCATTTATTCCAACAACATCTCAAAATTCCACAGCTATGGTGTCTAGTTCATACATGGAATCATTCAGCAACACAAGTATTAATCCAAGTTCTTTGGTTTCAACAACATCAGTAACAACATCCCAAAATGTGATTACACCTAGTCAAGGTAATTCTAATATTTGGTCTTCATCAGCAGATTCATCTTTAACATCAATGATGCCATTGCAGACATCGTCAACCATTCTAATGAGTTTGATTAGCTCTGACTTTAATAGCAGCGTGTCTAGTAGTGACCTGGGTGCTGTGACAATCTCACAACCATTAGTGACTAGTGTTAGTGAAGTGTTTAGTGCTAGTAGTAGTGTGAGTGTTAACCCAACACCAAGTTTATCCACAGGTTCTGCAATTGATTCTTCATTGATTTCTTTGTTTGGAAACTCATCAACGATTTTACCTACTGAAAGTGGTAATTTAACACCTACCACTAACACAGATTCAATCTCCAGCCTTTCATTTACCAGTGGATTACTAACAACAGTACCACAGACATCAGTAATAAGTTCCTCAACAAGTGGATCTCCAACATTATCAACTGATTTTGTGACTTCAACTGAATCTATAACCAATGCAACTAATGGTTTTCTTTCACTATCAAGTGAGTTTGTTTCAAAATCCTTCTTTTCAGGTTTAGATGTGTTCACCACTCCTGCTACAGCGTCTTCTACCATGCGCTTGGAAACCATTTCTAGTACATTTGGATTTTCAGCAAATGCAACTTCTACACCAACCACAGTGCAAACCAGTTCCATGATAGATGCAGTTAGCACTATGATACATTCCAGTGGGCCAGCAAATGATTCCACAACCCAGTCTTTTTCCTCTCAGCTAATAACCACAACTCAAATTTCTACACCAAGTACAATATCATTGGAGAATTCAGTAATTACATCACAAGCAATGTCTGAAAGCTTTAACATCACTAGCTCAGATAGCTCTATTGTGACAACTCCAGTTTTCAACTTGACATCAACATCTGTTGGAATGACAGACAGTTTTGTTGTCCAAACAACTGACGGTTCAATTGTGACTACTCCTATTATCAACTTTACTGTATCTCCAAGTGAAACAATCTTCAGTACAGGTACTCCAACTAGTGAAATAACACTAACAACAAAGAATATTACTTCACCAGTTGAAGTGTCATCTGCACTTTTAACATCACTACCAAATAACACTGAAACTACAAGCGTGATAGGGACCACTGTACTATTTTCATCAGTGATGGCAAATTTCTCAACACCTGTGATTTCCGAATTTACATCGATGATGTCAAACTTCTCCTCATTTACTGAACATGCCACAGTTTCATCATTTCCAATTTCTGCAACCTTGGCATCACAAACAGATTTTGCAACAACAACATACAGTTCTGTAAATGTAACTATTGTAGACCAGACATCAGTGTTACCAACTGTAAATGTAACTATTGTAGACCAGACATCAGTGTTACCAACTGTAAATGTGTCTTCAACTTCTACCATTTACTCAACAGAATCTTTAATGACAGGAATGGAAAATGCTTCAACTTGGACAGATTTCCCATCAACAGACATTTCATTATCAACACAAATCATCTCAACTGGAAACCTTTCAGAAACAACAATAGCAACAACACCGCTTATAAGTAGCTCGTTTAATGCTAGTTTGCTAGTAGTGACATCTTCCGTGGGCTTTGCTACAGATTTGGAGAATAATACAGTGAACATGATATCCAGCATGTTTTCATCGGAACTTCTAACCGATCAATCTGTTTCTGTATCTTTATCAGCTAATGCGAGCAGTGTTTCTCTTTCAACCGTGTCAGTAACAACCACAAGTGAACAGTCCACTGTGATGCCTTCTTTGTCAGGATCTTTGCAGTCTTCTGCAGCATCATGGAACAGTCAAGGTAGTGATCTGTTATTGTCCACATCAATGCATGAGTATAACACGACAACAGTGGTGATTGAAGGAAACCAGACACTCCAAACTACAACTGAATTAGTGTCACAAACTGTTGTGTCAAACTTTTCAAGTTCTTTATCAACCTCACAATCAATTGCATCCATAGTATCAACAGAACTAACGTTATCTAGTACACCAGCAACCACTTATATAGTGCAAGTTACTACCAGCATGCCAAGTTATACTGCAAATAGTTCATTGATAAACTCTGTGGTTATGTCTTCAGTGGTGGATAGTGAAAGCTCATCCACATCTCTGAATTCAAATATATCCATGGTATCTTCACCAGTACTTACAATGTCGACAATGACTGCACCTGTATCAAGTATGTCAGTCTCTTCTTCTATAAATGAATTACTAACAAGCACAGACATTTTGAGCACACCTATCACATCTGTGGTGGAGACACTCAGCACAAATGGCCTGCCACCAGTGTTATCTAGCTCAGTCATGGATAAATCTTCTTCACCTTTGATAACAACTGTATCTTCAATTTCCACTGAAGTAGAAAGTTCAATCCCACAGACTTCCAGTATAATCAGCTCAGAAACTTCTAGCATCGCTTCAATACTAACGACACCGTCTATATCATTAAGTTCAGAGGGATTAACAACTGATGCTTCAACAATTATTTTATCTTTAGCTCTTCCAAGTTACACTCCAGACTTGTCAACAAACATTCAGAGTACTGTTACTGCTATTCCAGATACTAAGACAACTACATTAATTTCATCAGTTCCTGTAACTACTGAAATACCAGTCAGTTCTATAGTAGAAGCATCGAGTTCCACGCAGACAGTGCAGCTCTCTTCATCGGTACAAGAAGTAACTTCTGTAACACCATCTTCAGAAATCAGTCCCACTCCATCTTCCTCCAATGTCACAAGCAGTCCTGCATCAACAGAACCAGTTTTGGAAACTTCATTATTAACTCCTAGCATGTCTTCATCACTAGCCTCAACAAGTCAGATAGTGGCGACAGCAGTAACAAGTCTCTCTATGGAAAGTTCAAGTATAATGCCATCACCAGCTTCAAGTTCCATACCTGTTACAACAGTGTTGCAGAGTAGTTCTGTTGGGGTTTCTACCTCTGTGACTGTGACATCAACCATTTCTAGTGTTGTATCAGCAGTAAGCAGCACAGTTACAACCCAGAACCCCAGTTCCTCTGTACCAGTGACAACAACCACCCCAGAGCCTTCAACATCTGAAACAACAACAACAATATCAGTCATAGACACAACACCATCAACTGTTACTGACAACACAACAGAGAGGTCTGTAACAACATCATCAGTTGACATAGAAACCACACCATCATCAGTACCTGACAATACCACAGAAAACTCAACCACAGTCGCAGTGCCCTCTTCTACAGTAACAACAACAACCTCATCAACAACAACAACAACACCCAGGCCAACAACAACAACACCAACACCAACGATACATGTTGATGTTGTGAGAGTTTACTGGGTTGTTACAGGTAAGAAGTTTGGATACAGTTAATACAAAACTTTACAATATAAGGATAAAAAATAAGAGCAATTGTCTAATTTTTTGTTTTTGTTACAGTATTGAAGGTGCCCTTGTCTGTAGATGTGAACAACCAGACTTTCATTGCATCCATGGAGCAGAAGCTTGCCACAGCCTTTGTAATGGCCTTTGAGAGACAAAAACAGATTGCAGAAGGGACGTATGAACCATTGCGACGTAGACGGGCAGCCCAGGTGCAGGACACGGTTGTAAATGTAAGTATCTTTGTTATCATTTGTAAAATTGATTGGTCACAAAGCACATACAGTTGTGGTTTGTTATGGTTGATTGCTATACATGTATATGATGAATTTTTCAGTGAAGAAGCTTCTGGAGCCTACTTTCAACCTATTGTTTATATATACTCCTTCTTTTAGATATAGTAAGAGTTGCAATGTTTTCAAACTGAGTGTCTTTTCCTGTATTATAAGCTACTGTATGCAGAAAGATGTTTACGTTTTTTTTTAGCTCACCTGAGCTGAAAGCTCAAGTGAGCTTTTCTGATCACTTTTTGTCCGGCGTCTGTCTGTCTGTCTGTCCGTCTGTCTGTCCGTAAACTTTTTACATTTTCGACTTCTTCTCCAGAACCACTGGGCCGATTTGAACCAAACTTGGCACAAAGCATCCTTAGGTTAAGGGGATTCAAGTTTGTTAAAATGAAAGGCCACGCCCTCTTTCAAGGGGAGATAATTAAAAATCATTGAAAATTTGTTGGTATTTTTCAAAAATCTTCTTCTCAAAAACCATTCGGCCAGAAAAGCTGAAACTTGTGTGGAAGCATCCTCAGGTAGTGTAGATTCAAGTTTGTTCAAATCATGACCCCCGGGAGTAGGGTGGGGCCACAATGAGGGGTCGAATTTTTACATAGGAATATATAGAGTAAATCTTTAAAAATCTTCTTCTCTGAAACTGATCAGCCAGGAAAGCTGAAACTTGTGTGGAAGCATCCTCAGGTAGTGTAGATTCAAGTTTGTTCAAATGATGATCCCCAGGGGTAGGGTGGGGCCACAATGTGAGGTCGAATTTTTACATAGGAATATATAGAGTAAATCTTTAAAAATCTTCTTCTCTAAAACTGATCAGCCGGAAAAGCTGTAAATTTTGTGGAAGCATCCTCAGGTAGTGTAGATTCAAGTTTGTTCAAATCATGATCCCCAGGGGTAGGGTGGGGCCACAATGGGGGGTCAAATTTTTACATAGGAATATATAGACTAAATCTTTAAAAATCTTCTTCTCTGAACTAGTCAGCCAGAAAAAGAAGCATCCTCAGGTAGTGTAGGTTCAAGTTTTGTTCAAATGATGATCCCCAGGGGAGGGTGGGGCCACAATGGGGGGGGTCAAAATTTTACATAGGAATATATAGAGAAAAATCTTTAAAAATCTTCTTCTCAGAAACCGATCGGCCAGAAAAGCTTTAACTTGTGTGAAAGCATTCTCGGTTAGAGTACTCGCTAGATTCAAGCTGGATAAAATCATGATCCCGAGGGGTAGGGTGGGGCCACAGTGTGGGAGGGGGGTCGAATTTTCTCATTTGAATATATAGAGAAAAATCTTCTTCTCAGAAACCGATTGGGCAGAAAAGCTGCAACTTGTGTGGAAGCATCCTCAGGTAGGGAAGATTCAAATTGTTCGAATATGATTTTGACAAATGTTAATCTAGACTATTTGAAGACTGAACTGACTAAAGTTATAAGAGCTCTTCTAGACAATTTGAATGTGTTTAAGAAGATTTTTCCCTATATATTCCTATGTAAAAATTTGGCACCCCCCCCTTCCAATTGTGGCCCCACCCTACCCCCAGGGATAATGATTTTTCAGGAGTAGGGTTGGGCGTCATGGCGGGGGGGGGGGGGGGGGTCCAATTTTACAAAGGAAAACATTTAAATTGTTCACAAAAACTCAAATGTTTTTATTTATGGTTTTACTTATATGCAAGCATTTTGACATATTGTTGATTCTTTAAAATTGTTTAGCCTCTGGCCCCTGGACAATTCTTAGACCACACAAGGGGTTCAAAGTTTGATGTAGGTTTATAATCCATATATAAACAGTTGTTTAAGTCTGATCATCTTCTCGAGAACAGCAATGCTCAATATGTGATATGACTGTAAAATCACCATGTTACAAAGGGGCTCAATGATAAACATAAGAATATGCAGAGGAATTTTTTTTTATACAGGATCTATTATACGACATTGTTCAGATATTTTGTATATGACTCCATAAAGCTGATTTTATTATGTCTGTTGTTGCTCAGGTGAGCGATGTGGCCCATGGGCCTCTTGTTTAAATTATTATTATTTCTGCCCACTTTGCTGGCCCTCATTGACAATGGGCAAATTTTAAAAGGGTCTAATTGTAAACTGCAAATTACTCCTTTTAAACTACAACTTTGTTATGAAAAAAAAAGGGATGAAAGTCTTTTTACAACAATATCTTGAGACGAAAATGTCCTTGTGTACTGTATATTGAAGAGAACCCTCTTTTTGTGACAAGATTGTGACAGATTAAATGGTCCAAACCTTTGAACTAATTTGTGATTATGTGACTCATTTAGTTGATGTCAATAAAAATGTTTCCTTCTCTTCAACAGATAGTCAATGCTACAAGAACACTAGGAACAGGAAATGTGACCTTTGTTTACAACATTACAAAGAATGGAACAGAGGTCCGCTCAGAGGAAGCTGTCAGGACGCTTGGGTTGCTCAGCGATCAGGAAATGGCCTTGACGCTCGGATACGTGGTGGCCGAGAAAGCAAGCAGTGAGTGTGGTTTACAAGATCTTGCAATGAATTTACCGGTACCTTGAAGTTTAAAAATGCTTTGAGGTATTGAAATGTTCTTACATAAAAAAGACTTTGATTTGTTATAAAGCACACAATTCTTGATTTGAATTATTGGAAGTAATTGTGAAAAATAATTTCAGCAATTTTGCCAAAAAAATTTTAGAAATTCATAGGGACTGCCATGTATTCAAAATCTGTATACAGAACAAAAAAAAAAAACCCCAGAAAAATCTGATTGGAATTAATTGATCATTTGTCTCATGCCTTTCAAGTTTACAGACCAAATCAAGAAAAGTTAATAACAGCAGATTATAACTTATATGTTGTATTTACATGTAAAAATCAAAATGTCATCTTAATGCAAAACTGATAATTGTAAGTATTTTAAAAAGAGTAAGAAATTTTCCAACATGTTTAAATTAAGAGTTTCTACATCCTGTGTATTGTCCTGTTTAGCTTATTATGGAAGGAACAGTGCTAGCTCTGTCCCTGAGGAGACCAGTAATCTTTGGATTGTGGGTGTGGCAGTCACTGCTGTCGTCATCGTCATCATAGTCATCTGGGTGATTTTCTGTTTTATCATCAAAAAGAGGGGCCCAGAAAGTGGAAAGGAAGGAGAACCACCTCATCTACTAAGAATGAAAGGTGGAAATAAGGTATTACTTTTAAAAGATATTTCATCTGTGGAAAAAAAACATTAAAGAAAAAAACTCTTACTGCTCTTTAATGTCAAAGAAATTTTGCTAATGCAATTTGAAGCAAACAATGATGAATATTGTGTTTCAAGAGTGATGAATCAGTGGAAATGGTCCAATCACCTAGCAACTCAACCCACAATCTCAAAAAGAGGCAGTCGTATGAAGTCACAAAAGAGGCAGATTTAGAAGACCCTACATATGCTGTTGTCAAAAAACCAGGGTAAGTTGCATAAGAAAGAACATTTCTCCCTCATGATCAAGCACCTATTTTCAAGTTTCAGTTGTCAGAGCATTGGGGCTATTAAAAGGCATTGTTTAGCAAGAGTCTAGGCAACTAATACAATATATGTAATGTTCACAGTGATAGTTCTAGATTGTGATCACCATTTCCAGAATATCAATGTCTGCTTCATGCATGGATTCTAGACAATAGTGTGTTTATCCTTTACCTATATTGACTCATGTTAAAGACTGTTCTTGTAAAAACTGTTTAAAACTAGAATTTTCAAATATTTTTAAAGCAAAAAGTTGGAAGATTCCACAGCTGGGGATTCTGCAACATTAGCTTCAGATGACACAGGACTTCTACCATCTCCCAGTAAAAAGGGCCGTCGTAAAAAGAAAAAGAAACCAGCTACAGGTACAGAATGATAACACTAAATGATATTGCCTTCAGCAGCAAGGATTGTAGGTTTTTTGTTTATTATGTCTGCTTGTTTTATTTTACAGAAGAGTTTGATAACATAGAGAAGGAATCTTATTTGGGTTCATCAGCCCCACCCTATCCGGTCCGAGAATCTAAGTCATTGTCGGTGGAGGTAGAGGCAAACTTTGTATCCTTATATAATTAGACTGAGAAGAAATTCAAATGTTGATGTTTACATTAAAATACACCTGATATTGATAATTTTGTTCATGAATTTTTAAAAGGATGAAACAGAGTATCAGAGAAAAATTGCAGAGGAAAGAAGGAAAAACAAGAAAAGATTGAGAGAAAAGAGGAGGAGAGAGGGACAGAAAAAAGAAGGTACTCCTTTGTTTCAAAATCAAATGAAATTGATAATTCATTATTGTTTCAGTTGGTAAAAGAATGAGAAATCACTTTTTTTTATGGTTTATAACATGATATTGGTAACTTTCTTGATTGATGACAGTCTACATAAGAACAACGTTTCCAAATGATTCTTTCTGACATTGAATCTCTGAACATTTCCATTTTAACGATCTGTTCGTTCCAGACACTGAGGACATGATGAAGGAATACCTAGCTGTTCAAGAAGAGATAGACAGCGTACTAGAAGCCCCTCCACAAGAGGGGGAGATTCCAGAGGTCTTCAAGAGCAGCACTTCAAAAGGGTAACTATTCCTGTCTTCAAAGGGACAGCCATCAGCCTTCTCATTTCAGAGGTCAAAGTCTGCAAACAGTTCTGTCTTTCAAGGGGGGAGATTTCTACACTTTCCTGTGATTTATGATGCAATAGGATTGCTACTTGCTTAGTGGAAACCTTTTTCAGTACAGAGAAATAGTTGCATTTTTTAAATTTTGACTTGAAAGAGTAACTAAAGATGGTTTTGTTGTTGATTTGTTATAAATCAACTTTTGAGTTTAAACTGAAACCTCAATTTGTTGTTTTGTTTTTTTTAAGTTCGAAGAAAAAGCGAAGGAGAAAAGGAGATGGAGAAAAGGTAATTGGAACTTCATTAAAATCAAAGTGGACATGCATTTTATTTACAGAATATATATATATACAGTTATTTCTACTTATGCCAAATAGGTGTGAAACATGTACCATGAAAATCAAATAATTTTTATACACTGTCCTTAACTTTAAGTTATTAATATAAGCTAAGATGTGTGTGCAGTGGATTTCAGTTGGTGAATACTTTGTAAAACCATTGGATTTCATCTTCGTTGCCTAACTTAAAATGAACGAACCTTAACAATATTACATACAGTGGTATTTAACAATTACAGTAGCTTTTAACCCAAATCAGCCAATTGATTTATTTTCTCTTCATGCAAAATTAAATGGAGATATTATTATTTTATGCAGAATGAAGGATATGAACCAGAGAACCTTACTAATGCTAAGAAGAGAATGCACAAGCTTTTGGATGATGCCTTTGCACTGATAACTCCAAAACTTGATGAGTATGTGTTCAAATATTTTATATATTAAAAAGACTTAAATCAAATATTCAAGGGGATAAAGGTATATCCAACATTTAGAATTTACTTTTTGCGCAAAAAAAGTAAACAGCATTTTGGGGTATCAATAAAAAATACAAATTTTGAACAAAAATCTTACTATATTTGTTATCATGGCTGTATTGGAAATTCTACTGGTATTAAATTTAATTTCATGTGTTCCTGGAAAGTGTTTGAAATTGGTAAAGGTATTAATGGAATGTGAAGGACACTTTGTACAAAATAAATGAAGATCTAAATATGTAATACAAAACATGGAGACATTTATTGTGTTTTTTCATAGAACTTCCTCAGAAGGTTCTGAGGACAAACTTAGTTTACCAGACGATAAACAGGCTCCCCCTCCAGAACAAAGTTCTTGTTCTGTTATGTCCCTCAGTAGGGGGCCCTCTCCATCAGCTAGCCCTGGAAATAAGTCCCCTGCGTCACTGTTCAGAGAGAGGTATCTCAATGTAGTGCAAGCAATGCATGGTGAAATGTGTCACAAAAATATCTGTAATCACAGCCCTTCTTGAAAATGAACATTTATGCACATGTATCAACAGTATTTATGTACCGGTATATGGCCATTGTGTAGCATGAATTGTGCTTTCCTTGTACATATAAACTGTAATACATGTAATTTATAGCAGCCAGCATCCAGGCATGTTTTCATGTAAATCAAAGGCAAATGAAATGCCTTTTGATACTAGATGTAATATCATGATGAAATTATTTCTGAATGAGCATATCCTTGCGCTATTTTTTGTGTACTCTGCACCCTTCCTCCCTGTTCAAAATAATAAGTTATTTGGATATAGAAAATGCATATTTTTACTTCATGGTCACAGCTCTCAAGTCCATTTTAAACACTACAAAAAAATTAAGTTATGTATATTGCTCTAGCCCCCTTTCTTTTGGCATGTTGATAATTTTGATCTTTCATTGACAAGCAAAAAATTTTTTTACTTCATGGTCACACCTGTCTAGTCCATTTTAAACACTATAAAGTTATGTATGCTCTAGCCCCCTTTCTTCTGGCATGTTGTTAATTCTGATATCTCAAGCAAAAAAATCAATGAACTGAAATTTATGTGTGTAAAGTAAATAAAATCCAAGCAACATGTGTTGTGAATGATAACCTTCAATTTTCATACCTTCTATTGACATGGCTGTTCTTGTAAGCAGAAATAAGGTTTTCCCCGAAGAAGAAATTTCTCTTCCTTGGTAATTATCAACTTCCTGAACATATGTGTACTTTTTCTAAAACATTGCCACATACAATGCACACTTTCATTAATTCATTTGCACAAGGTTATTAAAATATCGGCTGGTAAAAATTGAAATGAATCTCTTCACATAAATGGAGTGCCTGCATGTTTAATAACAGATTATTTTTTTTTGTCTCATAAATGGGTTGGTAATTTATTCTTGCAGGAAGAATGAGGAACAACAGAACCCAGGTAAGTGTAGAGCTTTAGAGAAAAATGATAAGGTGATGGGAGAGTACACCTTGGGTTAACTGAAGTCAACAAATCAAGTAGAATTCTTAATTTAGATAAAAGATTGTAAACCTGATATATGTCACTGCTAACATTGGCTTTGTTAAAACTGCTAAATTTTTTTTTTGCCTCTATTGGTGTCAGCTATATACCAGAAAGGGACATAACAGTCAATCAATTTTGTGAAACTTGTGTAAAAAATGTTATCAGTGATTCTTATATATGATTTAAAGTTCAACCCCATATGTGTTGCAAACTAAAAAGGTAATAAAGTATATGATTATGCAAAAAAAAAATTAAAAATTAACTCCAAAGACTTGCATGCAGCTAGTTGATATTTATTTGAAGTTTATCAGTAAATGTACATCAGTAATTTGATATCCATATATATATGTTTAATTACTTGTTGATTGCAGAGAAGAAACATGAACCAATGTTCATAAACCCCAGTTATCAGGGCTCCAGGCGGGAGGGGCTCACTACCTGGAGTCCATACAGAGCCGCAGACGAGGTGACACTAATCTCCATGCCAAAGACTGTGGTAAGAAACTACTTTGAAAAAAATCAATTATCGGTATAATGAGTGCAATTTCTTTAGACAATACATATACAACAAAAAACTGTCCAAAATTATAATTACCATCTTTTGTGTGTAAAGTGGAAATTAATTAAGGATAAAGTCTAAAAGAATCATTCTTTGATTATTATGAAGTGATCAAATACAGTTGAGAGTGATCAAATCTTAATAAAGCATTATGGGCTTTATGATAGATTTGATCATGCCCGACCGTAATTGATCAACTTATAATACTTAAAGAGTGATCCCTTATTACTTATTTTTACATAATTTTCAGCAATTGTACGATTTAATATTTACAATGTATATAGTAACTGATGAAATGTATTGGACTTTACATTACAAAATCATTTCGTAGTTTTATCTCGGACAAAGACACTGGAAAATGTAAATATTATAGGGTAAAGTTTGACATGTCTAACATATAAGGGTATTATTTTACTGCAATGATCAGTTGGTAAAGCCCATGAGGAGGGGTTCAGCCAAGGAAGTGAGTCCAGGCCTGTTGTTTTCACTCTAGAATCACCAGTATTGAATACGACAATTTGTTCCTTCACTTTCAAGATGCATGAAGTTCCTGCTGTTATTTTGAAAGTTCCTTTGTTTTAATTTGCTATATAAAAGCCTTTTTTCAGATTACCAGGTGGTTTAAAGATTGATTCCACTGGATTTTTACAAATTTTTCTGGTGCATGCATAAATCATTTTAGTCTGTTAATATTCTTCACTCAGAAGTGCACATGTATTATAGTTTTGAGTTTCACATTAAAATGTGAATTTGTATTATAAAAATACTCTACATAATAGGAACTGTCAAAACTGATTATACTATATAAAATAACAAAAGTTCTTCTTGACAAAGAAAGGATGGGTAATTTAAACCCAAAAAAAATCAAGGACAAAATTCAAGAGAAAACTATCTAGAAATTTTGACAAGTACATCTCACATTCTTATTCATGCAATTAATTATCTTTAATAATCCCAGAAAATAAAATTTAAAAATATGGTGCATGAAAAAGTTAATATTAAATGCTCTTGATTTTGCCTTCCAATTCCCCAGCTATTACAAAATATTT